>WAAB01003873.1:191125-218261 GCA_013389865.1 Piaya cayana
TTTTTGTGTGTAACATCCCGTCAAAGGGAACATTGTAGTGTGAAGGCGACCCCAGCCCGCGGGAGCCGCCTTTGCCGCTCGCCCCGGCTGCCTCCCAGTAGCCACCGAGCTTTAGGTAGCTCCGCAAACACGGGAACGAAAGGGGGTGTCCCGGTTAGGACAATGAGGCGTGAAATCCCGCTGATCCTTTTACACGGTGCCGATACCCACGTGAAAGGGCAAACGCCCGACGTGCCAGCACATGGAATGGCAGAGACGGAGGGTGTTAGTGGGAAAAAAAAGGAAAAGGAAAAGAAAAAGGAAAAGAAAAAGGAAAAGAAAAAGGAAAAGAAAAAGGAAAAGAAAAAGGAAAAGAAAAAGGAAAAGAAAAAGGAAAAGAAAAAGGAAAAGAAAAAGGAAAAGAAAAAGGAAAAGAAAAAGGAAAAGAAAAAGGAAAAGAAAAAGGAAAAGAAAAAGGAAAAGAAAAAGGAAAAGAAAAAGGAAAAGAAAAAGGAAAAGAAAAAGGAAAAGAAAAAGGAAAAGAAAAAGGAAAAGAAAAAGGAAAAGAAAAAGGAAAAGAAAAAGGAAAAGAAAAAGGAAAAGAAAAAGGAAAAGAAAAAGGAAAAGAAAAAGGAAAAGAAAAAGGAAAAGAAAAAGGAAAAGAAAAAGGAAAAGAAAAAGGAAAAGAAAAAGGAAAAGAAAAAGGAAAAGAAAAAGGAAAAGAAAAAGGAAAAGAAAAAGGAAAAGAAAAAGGAAAAGAAAAAAGAAGAGAAGGAGAAGAGAGAAGGAAAAGGAGAGAGGAGAGAGGAGAAGAAGAGCCGGTGCGGATTTCTCTTTCACCACGGCTTTTTCTTCTCACGCAAAGCAACCAAACCACCTGTACTTTCCGCTGGGTTTAGTCGAGTGGAAAACGGAGTCACCGACACCATCGGCTGCTGAAGAGGCGGCGGCGCCGAGCGGAGCCGCTTTCCCTGCCCGAAAAGAAACTGTGCCTCCCTCCAGGCTTCTCTTTTCCTCCTCCACGCTTCTCTCCCCTCCCTTCCCTCCCCGGGGCTGCCCCAGCCCCGCAGCCCGGGTCCCCGCGGGCTCCCAGCGCCTCCCGACCGCATCGTTCTGCGGGGATGCCGGAGATTCCTTCCTCGCCTTTCTCTCTCTCTCTCTCTCTCTCTCTCTCTCTCTCCCTGGCAGGTGCCGCCGCTGCCCTCAAGTCCTCCGGATTCCCGAGAGACCCGAGCGACCGGAGGACACGGCGGTGCCGGCACCGGGGAAAAAAAAACCTGGGGAAGCGGCAAACGGGAGGGAGGGGGAGCAAGGCAGGGAGGGACAGTCACCGGAGGAGAAAGATTGGATTTCTGCGGAGAATATACCGGGGAACACACCCCCCTGAATGCGTTTTTGCCGGGAATACGGAATTAGAAAATACAAAACAAACAAAGCCGGGGGGGGTGGGGGTGGGTGGGTGTGTGTGGTAAATCCCGAACAAACCCAAAATAGAACCCGCCTGTTACAGATCAACCAGCAACGGAGCCGCTAAATTTTCTCCGAGTCCTTTATAGCCGGGGTTGTCGCCGCGCTCGGCCCCCGTCCCCCGTCCCCGCGAGTGCCCGCTGCCCCTCGGCCAGTCCTGCGGGACGGGGCGGCCGCTCGCCTGGCCGGGATTTATACCTTTCCCGGGATTTCTACATTTCCCGGGACCGACACAACTCCAGACTCTCGCTCCTGCGTCCTACAAGACGCTACGCGGCTTCCCAGTCGCGGCTCAGCAGGACCCCGGCCCGGGGATTCCACCCCCCCCCCCCAATCATCCTTTAAAAGCCGGGTGGGATTATCGGGGCACGGGAGCCGCATCCCGCTCGTTCCCCTCGCCGGGGAAGCCCCCTCAGCCCCTCGCCGGGGTCACCTGCCCAGCTCCATCCCCCTAACCCCGGCCGAGGGCGACCCCCGCCCATCACCCCCGTCGGGGCGGTCCCTGCCGGGGGCGGGACCTCGGGCTTGAGGCTGAGCCGCGGCGTGGGAAAGCGGCTCAGAGCGGGTTTGCTCTGCCGGCGGCGCGGGGCCCGGTCGAGCTGTGCCGTGACGGACTGTATTTCCACCCCCACCTCCCCCCCAAGCCCTCCCCACGCCCCTGGATTTATTTATCTTCTCCTCCACCCCGGCCCTGAGCTGCGGCGCGTTCCGCTCCCACAATGAAGCGCCCCTGCGAGGAAACTACCTCAGACAGCGACATGGACGAGACCATAGACGTGGGCAGCGAGAACAACTACTCGGGGTAAGGGGGGGGGCGGGCGGGATGCGCCCCGGGATGGGGAAGAGCGAGGGGCCCCCCCCACCCGCTCCGTCGGGGAAGGAGTCCAGAACCTCCCCGAGGGGGGTTTTATCCCCCTCCAGGTCAACTTTAGGGCTTCGTTATAGCTCCCCAATGAGCCGCTCGGGCCGCGAGGCGATGCGGAGCGCTCACATGGCTCGTTATTTCCGCTTAATTTACCGTTTCCCACCAAATCTTTTCTAAAATAGGTCCTTATCGGGGCCGAGTAACCTAAGGTACAGGACGCTAATGGGAAATCACCTGTAGAGGCTAAGCAGGCACCCGCAGCAGTTGGATGGGAACTTGAGCAAACCCGGTGTGAAGCGCAGGCGGGGCGAGAGCTGGTGTTTGCTGAAGGAGGGACAGCCTGGGAGCTCCGTAGGACAACCTTAACGTGCCCTGGGTTCCTCAGGCCTTAGAGAACATACATTAGTGCAATAAGCAATAGAGTTAATGGATTTCAACAGTCAGATACAACATAAGTGATGTACCCAGGGATAAATCGGGCGGTCGTTAGCGAAGAAACCGTGTTGCTTTGGGCCGCTCTGAAGTCCCAGGCTCTCCTTGAATCCTTCGACGGACTCTTCCAAAATCTATTGCAATAATTTGGGATCAGTGGATGAAGCAGTCTGTGCCTGGCGCTGGTCTTACTGATTTAGAGTCACGCACACCAGAGTCTCATCTCCTCCGCATCAGTGGCTAAATTAGTATGAAAAGCTACTGGATTTTTTTTTCTCCTTGCTCATAAGCTCACAAGCTTTTTCATACTCATGGGAAGTGTAGTTGTAAATGGATTCTCAATTCTGTTCCTGAAACAGGACAACACAGCAGATCAGGGATGGGGACTGAGTTTGAACTGGAGTTATCTATTGACTCTTGCAGCGATGAGCAGGAATGTCAAAATCTAGCAGGCCAGGCAGAGGTTGTGGCATCAGGTACATGGACTTACACCACTGTTAGCACATATAGACGCTTCATGTGATTTTGGANCTGGATTTATTTATCTTCTCCTCCACCCCGGCCCTGAGCTGCGGCGCGTTCCGCTCCCACCATGAAGCGCCCCTGCGAGGAACCTACCTCAGACAGCGACATGGACGAGACCATAGACGTGGGCAGCGAGAACAACTACTCGGGGTAAGGGGGGGGGCGGGCGGGATGCGCCCCGGGATGGGGAAGAGCGAGGGGCCCCCCCCACCCGCTCCGTCGGGGAAGGAGTCCAGAACCTCCCCGAGGGGGGTTTTATCCCCCTCCAGGTCAACTTTAGGGCTTCGTTATAGCTCCCCAATGAGCCGCTCGGGCCGCGAGGCGATGCGGAGCGCTCACATGGCTCGTTATTTCCGCTTAATTTACCGTTTCCCACCAAATCTTTTCTAAAATAGGTCCTTATCGGGGCCGAGTAACCTAAGGTACAGGACGCTAATGGGAAATCACCTGTAGAGGCTAAGCAGGCACCCGCAGCAGTTGGATGGGAACTTGAGCAAACCCGGTGTGAAGCGCAGGCGGGGCGAGAGCTGGTGTTTGCTGAAGGAGGGACAGCCTGGGAGCTCCGTAGGACAACCTTAACGTGCCCTGGGTTCCTCAGGCCTTAGAGAACATACATTAGTGCAATAAGCAATAGAGTTAATGGATTTCAACAGTCAGATACAACATAAGTGATGTACCCAGGGATAAATCGGGCGGTCGTTAGCGAAGAAACCGTGTTGCTTTGGGCCGCTCTGAAGTCCCAGGCTCTCCTTGAATCCTTCGACGGACTCTTCCAAAATCTATTGCAATAATTTGGGATCAGTGGATGAAGCAGTCTGTGCCTGGCGCTGGTCTTACTGATTTAGAGTCACGCACACCAGAGTCTCATCTCCTCCGCATCAGTGGCTAAATTAGTATGAAAAGCTACTGGATTTTTTTTTCTCCTTGCTCATAAGCTCACAAGCTTTTTCATACTCATGGGAAGTGTAGTTGTAAATGGATTCTCAATTCTGTTCCTGAAACAGGACAACACAGCAGATCAGGGATGGGGACTGAGTTTGAACTGGAGTTATCTATTGACTCTTGCAGCAATGAGCAGGAATGTCAAAATCTAGCAGGCCAGGCAGAGGTTGTGGCATCAGGTACATGGACTTACACCACTGTTAGCACATATAGACGCTTCATGTGATTTTGGACTCAGATCTTCAGCCTGTATTTGGTAGGCAGGGCTTTATATGCAACTGAAATTAAATCAGCTGAGCTCAACACTGAGCTGTCTCCAGAAAGTGATTTTATTTCCAAGAGTGTCCTGTCAATTCAAAATACGTGCTGGGGCAGTAAAAAATGAAATGTCTTTCATGCTCTAAAAATACTATGCACTGAAAACACATCTTCTAAGAAAAAATCTTTCTTCTGAAAAAATCATGAGAGGGACTATGCAGACCTAATACAGCGACCTAAGGTATCTTAGGTACAGTGTCAAGAACAGTGTCAAGTTGTGCAACACCTAACATACTTTTATTGTTTCACAGGCAAAGTAATAGTTCTGTCATTCGATCAAATTCCCCAACAACGACGTCTCAGATTATGGCCAGAAAGAAAAGAAGAGGGGTATGTTGCGCTTAATTCTTTTTTCCTGTGTGATAATTTGCACGTGTGCTGTGATTTTGCCCTTCAACATTTTTTATAAACTTACTGTTGCTCTGTTTTCTTGGGAACAGATTATAGAGAAAAGGCGCCGTGATCGTATAAATAACAGTTTATCAGAGCTGAGGCGGCTTGTGCCAACTGCTTTTGAAAAACAAGTAAGCCTTTTTTTTTTTTTTTCTGAAATCCTGTATCTCATCTGGCAATGTTAGTTGTCTTGTAAAACTCATTAAAATAATATTGTATGTGTCCTGATCTGGCACAAAGCAGGCATTTTAATAAAATGCTTTGTTGTGGCAAAACTGTTAGAAACGTAATTCATTATAAGGCTGAAAAACATTTCCATTCTTTGGCTTGTTTTTCCCTTAAGGGTAACTGTGTTCATGTTGCTTCTGTTCTTTCGATGAATTCCAGTAGTGGTTTTGTTAGAAATGTGCTTTATTCCATATTAAAAAAAAAAGACCCAAACTCCCCAAAATCCGCATGTCAATTAGCCTTCTGTCTGAATCTTTAAACATAATCTGCTTTGCAGCTACTTTAAGAAACCTTTATTTTTTAATCTGTAATTTCAGTTGCAAACTAATCAATCAAATTTCCTCAAAGGAGAACAGCCAGTCTGGATTATTCTTGTTTTAACCAGCTCTTTAGGACTAGCACATTAGGAGCGGGAATAGGCCAATGTCATGTGAGCTAGTGAAGTCAGTGATATGTTCAAAGACTTTCAGTGAGAAAGTATTCAGTGGGAGGGCTGGAAGGATCTAGCTAACTTTCAGGGTAATGAAATCACAGACCGAAAGTTTAGAATACAACCTGTCCCATCAAAAGGGCATTATGTTTATGCCATTCAAACTAATTTATTTATTTTTCCATATCTTGATTTTTATCAAGATTCAATATTTAACCTTGTTCCTGTCTTACTGTATGTATCTGAAGATCTATAGATATGCGCTATGTTTCAATGAAAAGTGACTAGCTGGAAATAAAGAACCCAACTTCCTTGTAATAGTAAAATAGAAACCAGAAAGTAAAATTTGAGAGTAGGATTATGAGGCGCTGAATGTCAGCGGTACCCGCACAGCAAGCACTGTGCAGTATTAGGCTTGTTACATCCCTAGTTTGAACAAAAGCTGGCTAAAAAGACATTTTAAGTATTGTAATCGTAGCAAGGACATCACTTATGTCACCTGCCATACACTTTTGCTAGCTCATAGTTCTAACTGTGCCCTGGTGTAGGTTCTAGCGAAAGAGTGACAGACATATTTTCAGCTAGATAAACAGGGGCAAGAGACAACAGTTGTTTGTCCCATTTTATTGTTTACTTCTTGCAAACCACAAACGCTATAAAACAAGTCCTACAGAGCCTTTGGAAATTACCCAGCGCCATGCAGTTTTTAGCTATTAGTCACTCTCACTGAGACGGCTTGTACTGTGTCTATGGAAAAGATGAAGTCTGAGAAAGCTACAGGATGTAGTCGCTTGCAAAAGGAGGAATACTGACCAAAAATTCACATGCGCACCGACATTTATATGAGGAAAGCACCGAAAGCAATAAGCAGATTGAAAAAAAAAAATGTATTCGCCTAAAAATTAGCACGCACTGTATATTGTTTGGAAAGCTCCACCATTTTTCTGCAGTATGCCAAGGACAAAGTCATTACAGTCCAGCTCCTTGACATTCAGCTCACTGAGGTTTTCAAGTTGGAGGTTTAGTTTCACTTCCGCCTCCCTCCCTCCTTCCCTCCCTGCCCAAATCACTGCTCTGCTCTCCAGAGTGAATCCAGGCTGTGGAGGAGGGTGCCAGCCTTACCTAACTTGCGCGCCTGCAACCTGGGTGAAGCCAGCTGAGGCTGCAGGACGGCCAGCGGCAGTGAGGTGGCCCAGGTGATACCTAAGAGAAAAATTTGGCTTGCAGGATGCGTTCCGCTAGTGGCTGGAGCTTGTGCAGCCCTGTTTTTAGCTGATGCCAAGGGATGATTTCTTGCAGTGGAATAACGTTTGCGTGGTAAGTTCAGTCATCTGGGCGTGCTCCAGACATTGAAGCTACCATGTGAAAAGCTCCAGACATGAAAGCTACCATGCAAAAGAGTTTTATTTATAGATTAATACATTAGTGATAGCTTTAGAGTTGTATGTTATACTTTTCCAGCACTTTCTCATAGTTCAGTGAGCCACCCTCAGTAATGGAAAATATTTTTACTGACAGAGGAGCTGGGCTCTTTCTTTTTTACAGTTTTTAGCTTCACAACACTGCCAGCTAGACCTTTTGCTAACTTAAAAAACTGTGCGGTTGTTTTTTCATTTGAGAATGAGAATAGAATATTCAGCAGCCAAATGACATGTTGAAAATTAATAGGCGATTAAGAAAGAGGGATACTTCTGGATGTGTGTCCATAGGGACATCTACTGGTAAAAGAAAAAAAAAAAGTTGCCGAAGACCCCTTCATCAATAACTGTGCAGACCTGTCCTGCCAGCTCTCCGTTTGCATCTGTTGCTAAAAAACAAGTCCAGAAAGTTATATATTTCTCTCATTTCCTGAAGATGTCAGCTCTACACTGTCTTTAAGGCCAGAGCTATGCCGAACTATAGCCTTAATAAAGCAAAATTGTGCTGCTGCTGCTTGTATCACTAGAAAGGAGACGGCATTAGTCCTTGGACAAAGTCTGGGAGGCAGATTCTCACACAAGAGTTAAGCTGAGAGTGTCTTAATGATAGGGAAAACTGAAACCATAAGGTCGAGCTCAGAGAAAGGTATATCAAATTAAAGCTTCTAGTACTTGTAAGCTTGTATTTATATGAGTGTCTTATCTCAAAGGGATCTGCCAAATTAGAAAAAGCAGAAATACTGCAAATGACAGTGGATCACCTGAAGATGCTGCAGGCGACAGGAGGTAAAGGTAAGCAGCTGACAGTTTCTTTTCTGATATTCGGGGAAATCTCAGCCAAAAAATAGCGCTTTGAGGAGCCGTGATAGGCGTTTCCAGATTAAAGGAGTGGAAATCAATGCTAATGGCAGGATTGAACTCGTGGGAAAGAACTACTGGGACAAAAGAAGCACTTGACCCTGGGCTTGTGTTTGCTTTCATAACACTGTGGGAGTAAAGGCTTCATTCACAGGCAGCCCAGTCAGAGATTTGTTTGGGGTTTCCAAAGAGCACTGAAATCTGCACAGGGAGACAAAACAAATACACAAACACCAAACATAAACAGGAGGTTTGCAGCAACAATTGTGTAGCCCAAAATCGATGCTGAACCTCATTATCCAGCAGCTATACCAGAGGAAATAGATGGCGAGGAACTTTCGTTATTGTCTGTGTGTTTTCTTTGTTCTGCAAAGACTGAAATGCCAGGTTAGATTGTCTCATTCACCAGAACAAAACCCAGTCTTGCTATATACAGCTCCAGGTATTTGATAAAGCAGACAGGCAGAGGCTAGCAGAGCTCTCTGCGTGCATATTTATGTGCTGTGTTTGTGTGTCAGAGGTCTGGGTAGCTCCCTGTTAGTGGGTGCTGGTGTGACGCAGCGGCTGCCCTGGCTGACCCAGATGATCAGCCGGCTGCTGGGAGTCGAGTGCACCTCACTTGTGCAAGCTGACAGTCCCGAGGCTGGAGGCCAAATGATTTCAGCCACCCACGAGGTATTTTGTGTAGTCATGATTTTGGAACTTACTTGAAGTGAAAAATTTGCTGCCCGCCTGTAAGCGCGGTCCCACGTCCTCTGCCATTGACCATGATTATGGTTGAAACTAGTGCAACAGAAACCAGCTGAATTTTCATTGATCCATTCTGCCGTACAGGTAAAAGGTAGAAAAGAGGTGGCTGCTGCTCTATCTCTTCCTTTTTTGATTAAACTTAAAAATATTTAGTCTATGATTGTTTTACTTCTCCTCTCTGTTCCTTGCAGCAATTACAAAACTCAGCTCGGAATCAATGCATGCTTAATAACAGATGGTTATAGGAAGGCATGTTGAGGGCTGGTGTTCTGTTATTTGTGAAAATTAATACTGAGTTAACATATGTGTTTTTTAGGTGCTAAGAGGCTTTTGCTAGGAGTTCATTTAAGCTTGAAATTTATGGGTGACTTGTTCTATAAGATGTGAAAGGGATTTTATTGCCCTTCATTTAACAGAAACACCTCCTGATTCACTGGAAAATACACAAAATCAAATGTTTAAAGTAGTTAATTTTTATATCTAAACCCATACTTTTTAAAGTGCTGTTTGGTTGGTAAATCTATGTTCTTGAAAATTATGAAACGCCAGAATTGGTCATGCTTGTGCAATTTGAATTCAGATCTTCTGTGTGTGTGCATGATGGTGTCGTCTTTAATCATGTGGTTGTTAGCTGGCTTTCCACAAGCTCTGTTGCACTTGATGCACTAGGCGATGGACGCTCAGCTGCTGAGGGAAGCCGTGGGTTGTGTTATATGTGGATCAGGTCAGGTGGCAGGCAACGATGTGCCTAGGATGCAAGCTGCCGGACAGGGAGAGGTGTCAGCAGAGCCTTGGCCTCCAGCTGCGGCAAGACAAGCCGGATTTTGTTAGAATTCCCAGGGGTCGTGTATCAATTCCTTGGTCCACCAGCACCACTGTACCTGTTCGTGCCCTGGCTGACACCTACTTGCCTGTGGCTGTGGGAGGGCGGTGTGGATAAGCAGAAAGAATGAAGCTTATGGGTGCAGGGAGAGGTGATGCTGGTTTGTTTCCACATGAGCCAGCCGCCGGCAAGGGGACAATCGCAGCTACCTTCACGCCATAGACAGCGACTTGCAGTTGTGCAGGTTGCACATCCGTATAATACCTGACTGCTTCACAAATATTACGACTTTGTCTTCTTCTTACCCAGAGATAAGAGTAATCTCACTGCATGGATTAAGAAACTTTAAGAAAAAGAGGTTTGCATGTTAGTACCGGGCAAAGTTTAAGCCTGTATTTCCTGCTTGCTTAATGTTTTACTTTTCAACCTAAGTAACAGCTTTAAATAGCATTTATAGAGTGTTTTTAAGGCAGATGTTTGGTTTATTTGCATGTATAGTTATTCCCACTTTGTAATTTATCTTCTAAAACAGACGCTTTTTTGGATCAGCAAAAAACTGAGTTCCATCATTTTTTCTATGGACAAAAGCTCTAGTGCAGCAGGGGGAAGTGGGTCCTCATGCTCTTTACGCTTCCCTGTGTAGAGAGCTAGGGAGAGCTCATCCTCTTCCTCCTCTCACAGACAGAGATGGAGGACACCCACGACGGGGAAAGCCAGGGCTGAGCATGCTGAGCCTGAGGGCACAGCAAAAGAAAACTTGACGTGGCCTCCGTCCCTCCTCTACTTTTCAGCGCTGCCCGCACAGACAGGCTGCCACCTCGGAGGTCCTGTATGGGTGCACGTTTCTGCTGCCCTGACGCAGGTGTGGGCAATGGTCTCCTGTTCACATTGAGTTATTATTTTGGCCTGGGGCCAGGGCTTTTTGCTGACCGTGCAAGCAAGCACAGAGGAGGAGTAATTTGTCAGCAGTGAGTCGCTTGCTGGGACCTCGGTGTGGTTTTATTGCAGCTTCACTGCAAATGTAGCTTGGGTGACTGACACCTGGGTCAGCAACGTGAGTTAATATAGCTCAAATGACTTAGCTGGTGTCCTTGGTGCAGAGCTGGTGGGTTACCAGGATAGCTGAAGTAAAACTGAGACTTCTTATTCGCTACAAAACACTGTCATGTATGTGTGTAGGTGGTGGCAGAGAATGTTCTTGGGTTTCAGAAATAAACACGGAACAGTATTTTTCAGTCTCTCTCAGATAGGGGAAGGCAGCAAAAGGGAAACCTGGAAAAGATAACCATCAAAATCAAAACATAACGGAGCCTGGGAGTCCCAGCTCTCATCTCCCCTCTGTTTTCATGTCTCGGCCACCACTGGAGACTGAGAGGGAGCCAGGATCACCAGGGCTTTGGAACGGCTCGTCACAGAGCCAGAAGCTTAGATGCGGAGGAAGCTCATGACAACCACATCTCCTCCAGTCTGGAGGGAGGGAGGCTGGGAAGCCCTGGCTTGAACCGCCTGCTCTCAGGACTCCCAGGCTGGCTGACTTGTGGCCAGACCTGGGAGGTGGCTTTTGGCAGTGCATCGGCCCCTCTGAAGCTGCCAGAGGTCCTGGAGCCTCTGTCATGCAGGCAGTCCCCATGCCAGGCTAGCTGGCACCCAAGCAGGTACCCTGCTAGCTTCCCACCACTGGCTGGCCTGGCATCCATTTCTCGGGATTTTATTCAAACTGCAGCGTTTCCACAGGTCAGTTAGTTGCAGTGGTCCTGGCAGGCAAAAAGCTGTGAGGAATTAGTGCTTGTTGGGGTGAGTCCTCGACCCCTCATGCTTACCGATCTGCTGGCAGAGCATTTCTCTCAGGATTCATGAGAGAAATTCAATGGCTGTAAATGTGCCTAAGGTAATTCTGTAATGTGGGCGTGCAGTAACAGAAAGGCTCTTTTCTTGCTTGGAAGTTGATAAAAGAGAAAACTATCTACGTTGCTACCATTTTTCAGAATGAGATTATTTCACGGCAGACAGTGCAAGGCCTAGTGGAGGTATTGCTGCCACATTCCTCTACAATAAATGCAGCTGATCTTTTTTACAAACACATGTCATAGTCACACATACCTAAGAATTTTCACTGAAAGCAAGAGGAAAAAACACTGTGCAAGCTTGGGAGTTGATAGGACATTATTCTGCCAAGCAGACTACTTTTAAACTAAAATAGGAAAATTTTAAAAAATGGAATAGGTTTTTGTAGTCGATGAGCTGCAAACATAAGCACTAGATTTGATGTTAGACCCTTTTACACTAAAAGGGAATATCTTCTTGTGCATTTCATCATTTGTTTTTTCAACTGCTTTTTTGTCCCAAGCCTGTTGAGCTCCAGTCACTGTTTGTTGAAATACTTCACAGACCATATGACTGTCAGTCTTCCATCTCCAAATTAGCAATGGCATTACATAAAACGTTTTCTCAGTAAAGCTTTTTATTGTGTGTGTGCAGAGTCATGACAAGATGTTTTTAGTTTGTAGCTAAATAACACCGTATGTCATATTGTCTTAATCACTCTGTGAAGTAGATGGGACCCCAGCAGCAGTTACACAAAGTATCTCACAATGTTGAGAAAGAGTTTGAGAGCGTTACTGGGAATGCTAGTGTAGGGAAGAAAATGCAGGGTAGTACATGCAAGCTCTGATGTCTAGCCTGTTTCTTTGTGTGGATAAACATCTTCACACACACACAGAGGGTCAATACTGCACTGCAGCAGCTTGCTGAGGAATTTCAGGAGAGGCATCGTATATCTTCTTAAATATTGCAAGTACTTACGGACTTAATTCTTTTCATTTGTGTATTGTCTGTAAGAACAACTGCCGCCTATTTCATTACAGGGATGGTCAGACAAATCATTTACAGATCAAGAGAACAAAGTTTTCACATTGCAAATCTTAACCTATAAATGTGAGATCTGGTGGCTGAGTAAGCAGCGGGTTAGCCGTGTCACCTATCATCAGCTGGGAAGCCAGCTCAATGCTCAACAGATCTTTTGTCTTCTCCTTTGCAGGTTATTTTGATGCTCATTCCCTGGCCATGGATTTTATGAGCATTGGCTTCCGGGAATGCTTGACAGAAGTTGCAAGGTACCTGACGTCAGTGGAAGGTCTCGACACATCTGACCCGCTGCGTGTCAGACTTGTTTCTCACCTGAGCACCTGTGCCTCTCAGAGGGAAGCTGCTGCCATGACTTCGTCCATGGCCCACCATCACCACCCCTTGCACCCTCACCACTGGGCAGCTGCTTTTCACCACCTCCCAGCTGCTTTGCTGCAACCGAATGGACTCCACACCTCTGACACCGCTCCGTGCAGACTCTCCTCAGACGTGCCATCCCACGGCTCAGCCCTGCTCACAGCCACCTTCGCCCATGCCGATGCCGCCCTCAGAGTCCCTACTGCTGGCAGCGTTGCTCCCTGTGTCCCGCCTCTCTCTACATCCCTCTTGTCCCTCTCAGCTACCGTTCATGCTGCGGCAGCAGCAGCCACAGCAGCTGCCCAGAACTTCCCCCTCTCCTTCACCGGTGCCTTCCCAATGCTTCCCCCCAGCGCAGCTGCCGCCGCTGTGGCTGCAGCAACAGCCATCACCCCTCCACTGGCTGTATCAGCCACTGCCAGCCCTCAGCAGGCTGGCAGCGGGGCCAGCACTAAACCATACCGACCCTGGGGGACTGAAGTTGGAGCCTTTTAAACCCCCCTCTCACTTCCTGGTCCAGCTTCCTCCTCTTCCTCCACACACACGCGTGCACACACACCCCACATGCCCACACACACCCCCTGCACGAGCCCGCGGGACTCGGCATCTCCTTTCCTGGTCCAACCGAGGAGCCACCTTCACCCCAAAGGTCTGAGAGGTGCTGGCAAGCCTGCCAAGGAACAGCACAGCTATCCTCGCTTCAGGTGCCAGAGAAGATGTGAAGTGTATCTTCTCCGTTTGTTTCACTGGAGGCACCTTGAGGGAGCAGCAGTGACTTTCAGAAACAACGTGACCATATTGGCATGTAGAGGTTTCCTGGGAAATAAGTAGACACTAGAACTAATAATTCACCAGCTATGCATCCTTGTTTGGCAGAGAGGTGAGGGATCGCACCTACCAGGTCTTCCCAGGCTAGAAAAAGAGTTTGAGTTTCGTAAGTGCCTGACATTGAAAAAATAATAAATAATTTTTTAAAAATTATATATATGTGTGTTCTGCTAAAACAAATAACATTGCACAGATATGGAAATGGTATGGGAGAGAGGCAAAATCCTGTGTTCAACTTCAGAACTGGGATACCTTCCAGGGAAGAGGGTGCTTTTGAAGTGGAGATGTTTTTTTAGCCAAAAGATTGCTGAGGAAGAATGTTCAATTTGACAGGCTTAGTTCTCGCTTCCTTAGTTCACTTTCTTTGTACAGACTTGCCAAATTGTGACATCTAGCATAGCACTGGTAAAAGCAATTATCTTATCAGTGCTGTGATTAATGAATGTTTCAGCACTGCCTGTAAGCCTTGAGGCGCCCTTTTTTATGGCTTAAATATGGTGCTAGCTCATATCTGCACAGTGAATTTGTCAAGCACCCAGAAGTAACCACCTATTTAAAGCGTGCACACTTGGGTACGATTGATTCGTGCCAATATGAGAGACTCAATGTTGCAAGAGTTCAAATTAATTTATTTAGCTGTATTTGGACATGTACTTTTAGCCAATTCTGTGCAAGATCCTTCTTCTTTTCACTATCAACTTCTGGGAGAATGATCACTCTGGGTAAGAATGAAGTTACGGTAGGGACAATTATTAAATTGACTATTGACATGCCAACATTGTAATGTAGGTTTGATTCCAAACCAAAATGAATGTATTGAGAGGGATGTCAGTAAATTATTTTGTCAATACCCAGACAACTATTGCTGCATAATATGGTTTGCTTTCATTTTTTACTACAGTGACTTAAAATAACCTAAGTATTTTAATACACCCAGTCAAGAACTAGAGATTTTATGTAAAAAATTTAAAAATAAAAATAAAACACAGCATGTATTATTATGCACTTGATTTCTCTGCTGTGTGGAGAAAGCAATAAGCATTGAGAATGTTAAACATTATGCAAAATATACTTTAAAATATTTGTTTTAAAAAACTGTACCTAGTGGGTCTTTTATGCATTACTTTGTTAACCTATTTTCTATGCAAAAATCTTTACATATCACTAATTAAACGAAGTCCTTTTTGACTACGTTTTATGGATGATCTGTTGCAGTTTTTGTTTGCATTTGGGGAATACTCATTAGTTTCCGCCACTGGTAACAAGCCCATCAGCTGTTCTGTCCTCTCTTGTTCCCCTCCTTCAGCCAAGAAGCCCATCTCATGCAGTATGTTCTCAAACAGGCGGGGAAAAAGAAAGCAGTAAGTGAAGCAGCTTCAGTTTTCAGGCTTGTGAACTTGTTCTGTGTTGATGCTGTACTTAATGATACAAACCCATATGTTCACCCCAGAGTGTCCCCAGAATTGTTGGGGTTTTTAGGTTCAGTTTTCCTTCAGATTCGCACTAAGGGCCTGTGTTTAGAAGGGGAAATTTTCAACCCAATGACATCATTAAATGCCTGTATTGAGAGAGGGTGTTCCTTCACCCAAGTTCTGGTCTTCTAATTTACCAATTCTTATTGAGGCACAGATTTTTTTATTGTTTCACCTGATATCTACAAAGCCCGTCTGTAGAAGGCATGTAAATCTCTGTAAGGATAAGCATGAAGTCTTACATGTCCAGAAGACACTAAGAGATTATTATCCCCAAATCAGAGCTGACAAGACTGACTGAGGCAGAGAAATGGGACGACCACCCTTCAGCTGGACAGACGCTTCATCCATTGCCAAAACACAACCTTGGCTCAGTGACTCATTCACCATCATTCCTTTCTTCCAAACGCTGAACACACAACTCCCATCCCTGCCTGCACCAATTGGTCTCCAGCACCCGGGCAAGGAGGGATTGTGATTTGTTTGAACAGAATGCTGTCCCATGGAGAAAACAGATGAGAGAAGGCGACTTACTATCCCTGCACTGTAAATCATCCTTGATATTCTTTGAAGTTTCATTGTCTGGGGCAGAATTTGCCATTTCTTGATTCAGGACACAAACGCTGTCCTGCTGTACTGGCATGTTCAGCAGCATTCAGTTCAGGTACCATTCACTTCCCATAAGAGCGGTTTCAAGAATATATAGATGACATTAGTAATCTGGCAAATAGATAAAAAGAGCAGGTTGCAACTGTACCTGACTTTAAGTTGTTAACTATAATTTGCCCTCTAAGAGCCTTGTATGAGGTCTCCTATGCATCACATCATGTTAAAAATGAGCAGCAACTTAGTTCTACCTGAGGGCTTCAATTTAATTCATGTGCCCTGAAACATTACTGTTTGTTGCCCCAAATGTAACACTTTGCCTCATTCTAGAAAAGGGAGTTGAAAAAAGTATTTATTTCTAATAGATGGATTAGGTAAAAGTGTAGTTATTTTAGCATCCCAAAACAGCTTGCCATGGATGGATTTACACAGCCTATGTACTTGGGCTTTTCACTCTGACAAAACAGGCCAAATTCATGGATGCTGAGTTGCTGATGTTCCCTCTATTTTCTTGGGGGTTTTTGTTAATCTGAATCACCTGAAGGGACCAGCACATGAGGCTGGATCTCAGCCTTTGTACCTGTTTAGTCCAGAGCCTCTGTTGGGAATGTTATCTCTGTGATAGTGGATTTCCCAAGTGAGAAATCAGTGCGGAAGCGTATTTTACATGTGCTGTTAAAAACAGTCTGGAGAGTAATAGCTTCTGATGGCTTTGGTTGTAGTTGTGCTAACATGTCAGACCTTAAAAGGTTTACACATTTTTTAAAACAGCAAGGGAAAGTTTCTTCCTTGGTATAACTGAGATCCAAAAGACAGAACTAACAGCTATGCACACGCAACCTTACTTCGTCCCTTATCTATCTTTATTCTGCATTCAGTGATGAATGGACCTGGAGGAAGAGCAACATTGGTAGTTTATGTTATTTAGGACTAGATCATAGCATGTAACACAAGAAAGCAAATCAGGCTGCTTGCTCAACAGTTAAGCAGTTGGCTTTGACTAACTTCACAATGGGTGGGTTTGCAACCTTAAATTCCAGTTATCAAGAGGATCAAAGGAGGTTATGCAATTTCCTAGAATGTTTTTCTTGAGAGGAGAAAGCTAAAAGCAAATTCTGTCACTCAGCATTAGCGGGCTCGAAACCTTACCCTTAAGCAGTGCAAATAAAAAGCACTTAGGCTGCTGTAGCTGTGGGACTAACACAGTCACCCGGCACTGAGAGATGATTACCCTAGAGAGAAGAAGGGCAATTGAGAGGCGGTGCTGCCTCTCCTCCCTTTGCTCTGATTGCAAGTGGAGGAAATCCGGCATTAGGTATTGTCCCAGAAGAAAAACCGGCTACTGTGGCCGAGGGCTGAATGTGTATATTCAAAGCAGAGTAATCGTATCCTGGCTGTGACTACATCTGTCTGAACCACTGCCAGGAGGTGCCAGTTCATGCCTCTGTCTCCTTGGTGTGAGCCTTCAAAATGTTTGTTTGCAGCTATTCTGAAAGATGATACCTCAATCAAGATGTCAGGAGATAAGGGCATTTACCAAAGCTTGGGACGTGGATATTAGCAAAGTCTTGGGGCTATTGTAAATGAGAATCTTTTTCTGCATAACGGAAAAAGGTCACAAGCACATTTTCATCAGAGGAATACTTCATTAGAAAATACTAAGTGTTAAGTGGACTGTTACCAGTTCTGTAAGCACCATTCTCATTAGTTATCTGCCCTATAGGCACAGTTAGCCTGAGATCACACAAATGAGGACCTGAGTGACCTACTAGTCACAGGTAGTTTTGTCCACCTTCAAGAAAAGATGAAGAAATTGATGTGGCTTTGTCTGCAAGCTTCATGTGCCCAGCCTCATTTGTCTGAGGCTACTGTCTTAGCCTGTGCAATTTTACTCAACAATGAAATTTTTACTTGTACTCTGTTCCTCTGCTTCCCCATTTTACACCGCAAAGACTTGAGGGTAAACTCAAGTTTTTCTGACTTACAAATAAAACAAGATGTTGAGAGATCATTATCTGAAAAGTGGCGTTTTGAGTGGAGTTTTTTTTGGTTGTTTTTTTGGGGGGGGGGGGAGGGGCGGGGATGGTAATGTTTTCTTGCCCTGCCCCTTACCTCCCCCAGTTGCTGCTACTGGTAGTTGTAAAGCGCTATTGTCTAAATACAAATAGTTAGTTGGCATTCAGTTGCTTAAATATTTGCAATGCCTTAAGCTGGACTCCGACAATCGCTCTGGAAGGTGTGGGTCTGCCTTGTGTCCTGTGTCATCTCTGCCAGCTGTGTGCAGATGCCTGGGAAACCAAAGGTTGCTCAAGTGGCAATAAATGAGTATGGCCAGGTAACAGAATTTCTCCTTCTCTATAATGCATCATCTGTGGAGAGTCGGGATTTGAAGCTTAATAATATTTTCATGTGGTCTAATTGTTTTTCATAGAAACATTCTCCTTCTCACCTGAAGAAACAACAGAACTGTATCAAAATAATGGATGATAATATGTTGTTATAATTTGTCCATCCTGTAACATTAAGATCAGTCAACACCTCATTTAACTATAACTTCAGAATTTGTCTTAATAGTCTGTCTGCAGCAGTGGTGGTGGTTATAAGATTATGTCAATATAATTTCTTTTTAAAGAGATACTTTTCTGCATTCATGGTAGCAGTTCAAAGCAGGGGCACATGAGTTAGTGTTGTACCCTACAAATACAAAAAACAGAAACAAAAGGAAATTAATATGGGAAATAAAAGGAAATGTTTCCAATTGAATTACTTTCATGGTCTGGAGAGGCACACTCCTTTTTTACAGCTACAGCTGTCCATAGCAAAATCAAGCTAAGTGAAATGTTTTAGATATTACTTATTTTACAGGAAAGTCCTTCTGAAGTGTTGACTTAATTTCACTTTCCACACAGTCCATACACAGCATTTTCCCTTCTATGAAGGAAAGACTTCAGGGTGAAAACAATACCTTGATCCAACACTAGAATTGTGATTGCAATCACTTAACAGATGGGGAAATTCTAATTCTGCCCACATCTTCGTATATGTTACGCTAAGGCTTCCTTCTGAAGTAAAAACACACTGCTCCAGGAAACAGTGTCTTACTGCAAGATGTAAGGAAAAGTATTTTACCCGTAAAAAATACCCACAGAGAATGTTACTGTGTGGTACTTGAAAATCTAGTAAATGATTACAAGGCAGTCCATAAATCTAAGGAGGCAAAATTATGATTACTGAGAGGCCTACTTTTTTTCTTCTTAGTTTGATTTAGCTCTGAATCATGTACTTTTTTCATCTATTGGAGAGACAAGTAACTATTTTTCTGTAGGAGGACTCTCCCTCCAGGAGTTTTAAACAAAATGCTATGTATTTAACATATGCTTTTGCAACTAGATTAGCAAGATGAGGTCTGTTGTCTGCAGGTAGTTAAGATAGTTTTTAATGACACTTGCCAGCACAACACTTAGGTTTAATATACAAACCTTAAAATAAAATAACAATGTTTCTCCACCCTCCCCTTCTTCCCCCTTCTTGCTTTCTAAACATATTTTGATGGCAGAGAGGGAGTTTATTTTGTTTGGGTTTTCTTGGGTTTGTTTTTCTGAAGCGGCACCTTGGTGGCCGGGCACGCTGGTTCCTTGGGTGCAAGGAGTATATCTCCTTTCCTCTGGATAGGAAAAGCTGCTTCCTTGTCTTCACCCTTTTCTGCACTCTTTCTGGGCAACTGTCCCCACCAGGCAGCCCTCTCCCTCCTTTCCTAAAAGAAACAGGATGCAAGCACAGCAAAAGGTGGCTGCTTGGCAGTGGCCTCAGCTGTGGCTGGTCGCAGGGACCAGCTGTCAGCCTCTGTTTCATTGGGCTGTCCCGGTCTCTCTTGCTGCACTCTTAATTTCACCATTCAGAAAGGTCAAAGTGTGGGGATTTTGATAATTATCTCAGATCTTCAGCCTGTGATCTGCCATTACCAGTGTTTGTTTCCTTTCCTCCTCGTGTTATCACCAGCACAACACCTACCCAGCACCTTCCCAGCTACAATGACTTCCTCCTTTCAATTTATTATTGCAATTAGTGAATTAAAATGATAGAAGCAGAAATCTTAAAATAAAGCAAATAAAAAAGTATCTTGATACTACTGAAAACTGACCTTCATGTGGCTGTTCTGTCCTCCCTCAAGGCCTGCTAAACCCGCAAGAAAGATTCCCATTAGTAAATCACTATTGGATCATTAAACCTTTTTAAGGCAGTGTGTGCTTTACCAAGAGAATGAGGATTACGACATAGCAGTGGCTGCTGCCCACTGACAATCATGGGAACCGACCTCAGTAATAAATCCATGAATTAACCAGCTCACTTTGACCGGTTCTCATGCCAGAGCAGCCTCTTTGATGTGACCGTCAAAACCCAAGGATGCCCAATAGCAGCAGCCACCATCAAAACAATAGAGAAGTAATAATTAAATATAAATATGTAAAACCTGCTTGCCCATATACCTAGCTTTTGCAGTGTGGCATTTCTGTGCTTGTGGTTGAAACTAGAGATGAACAAAGAGAAATAAAGCCTTTTTTTGTGTGTGTATGTAATCTTTTAAGGGAAGAAAAGCTAGGCAAGTTAGAGAGAGATTTTTTAGGCACCATTGACGTACATGACTTTTTCAGCTAAGTGGGGGTTCCTCTTTGCTTTTCAAAACCAATCTGATAAGCCATCACCAATTTTCCTAAAGGACTGATCCTGCAGAGGAACTAAGGATGTCCCTCTGAGGGACACAGAGGAACTATCCCTCTTCAGTGGGACTATTAATATAAAGCTATTTACGCTTCTAAGCCCTTGCAGGAGCAAAACTTTAGAGGATGTGTTCTCATTTGTCTGACTTGTAAAAATATTCAGGTGTCAAGCTCCGTTTGAGTGTTTAAATACATCAGAAATATTACTGTGACTCTGCTTCTTCGCTGCCCACCTGTAAAGTGGGAATCATGTTATTTAGTTTCTTGTCCTTGATTTCTTGTCTGATTAGACCTCAGACTCCAGGGCAAAGACTGTCTCCAAACTCATGATCACCTTGTGATGACTGGGGGAGTTGCTGCCATGCTTGGGGTGAGGTGACTCTTTCTGTAGGCAGATGGTTGCCCACTCCCACTGCCTGCAGGGTGTTTATCTCGTGCTGTTACTCACTCCAAGCAGCCCAGCAACAGAATGCAACCACCAAGAAAAAGCAGACAGGTGGTGAGTGACGGGTGCCTCTTCTAAGCTTGTGTTTCTGAAGAAATGTGGTAGTACAACATGTCACAATGAGCTGTTGCATATTGCCTCTGTTCACAGCCAGAGCCACCAGTAGCTCCTGTCACTCCTTTCTCACCAGACAGACTTTGAGAGGTCATGGTGGGAAGTCCAAAGGCAGTCACTTCAGAACTGGGTTTGGCACGCAGATGAGTGCTCCCTGTGAGCCTCACGGCAGGCAAGGCAGTTATGGTGATAGGAGCCTGTGCTCATGGTCTCATGTGCTTCACACTCAGATTCACCCTTCTTGCTTAAGGGGAGATGAGTGCAGTATGGCTGGAAGGATGAGCACCAGCCAGCAGGCTACAGCAGGGTGAACCATTTTGATTGACCCAATGCCATTACCAAACCCAAAGCTGAGTGTTTCTACTGAGCTTGAACAAATAAGCTGAAGCTTATATACTGCAAAACTTCATCTTGTTGGAGTTGGATAGCCTCGTATCTGAACAGAGAGGAAGATCAATCCTGTTTCTTTCAGTTACTTTGCTGGATCTCTTGTGCAGAACTGCAGCTTACACAATACAAATTATGCCATTTATGGAATACAGAGTTGTCGTTTATGTAAAAAAAAATCCCTTACAAAGGATGTGGAGCCAGTTTGAGTGCACAGTCGTTCAGCAGCAGAGCTGCAGAAGGCACCCTGCCGTGGCCACACTCCATCAGCCGCCTTGGCCTTTCCTGGGTCACTGCACTTGCCTGTTCCACACAGCAGGCAGCACCACCAGCCAGAGCATGTATTGTAATATCAGTTTATAGTCTGTTATTATTATTCCTGCTTTTGGGGGAAGCTAGCACCTCCCAGCTCAGTTTTCCTGCCAGCAAGGCAAAGACCAGACACAGCATAATGACATTGTCAATATAGTTTACTACAATGTGATTAATCAAAAGAACACATGGCAAACAAATCATGGAAAAGCAGAAGGTAACGCTTGACTGCATCCACAAGGTAGCAACAAAAGAGGTCTAAAAAGCAGATTTTTTAGCCTGTAAGTGAAAAAGTTCAGGCTTTTAAAAGGATCAGAGCTTTCACAATTTCATGATCAGAGCACTTCTTAATAGGACATGGCAATTCCTGCTGTAAAAGGTTTTTTTTAAAAGCAGTCCTTGGACAATACTATCTAGATCTGTGTGTGGTAATCAAATCTGCATTGGACTGTCATTACTATCACATTAAATAAAATGCCTTAGTTTGGATAAAATATTTTCTCTTAAATAATGATTCAGAGTAAAAATTCCAGCTGTAGTTCTAAAGACACAGTCCTAGCAGGATTCAAAATTATGTTGTTATGATTTTTGTTAGTTTATCTTACTGTCCAGGATGCGTTCTTCATTGAATCTGTGCCTAGGAAAGAAATTTACAGTTATGTTTTAAGACAGCAATCTTACAGAAAGGATCTTGGGAAGAGATAAATAAGGGGGGGAGAGGGGGAAAGAAGTCTGGAGAAGGAATTGTGTGCCTGAAAGCATCTTTTTTGTTGTTTCCCCCTTCCGTCTCCAGTAGGTTAATAAACACTTTGCCTCATTCGTGTCCTTTCACTGCCATGGTGACAACAGCACAGACTGCACCCACGGTTCACCAGCCTTATGAATCCACGCAGAAAGGGATGAAACCACCTTTGTGGTCTCCCCAAGCAGCTGATGCCCTGGGATCTTGATGTGGGATGCAGAAATTCTAGTCCTCTCCTTTACCTTGGAACAGTTTTTTAACTTGATCTTCAGTTCAAAATCTACAGGTGAAAAGCAGAGATGCTGCTGACACTTGACAGCGCGGCTGTGAGGATGAACACACCCAGGGCCACACGGTTCTTCGTCACTCAGGTATTGGCATATACCACCAATGTATAAATGCCACAGATAGACTGAGGTGTTGAAGAATCCGAGCCGCACTCCTGATAATCCTTTGAAACTGCTCTTTTGTAAATGTGAGTTAAGGCTGTGCAAAAGACAGCTTGTAAAGCTTCCAGGTACAGTCTTAGATTCAGGGAAACACATTGCACGTGATGATTTTGCTTAATAACAACTTCGCCTGTACATGAAGTCAGCTTTATCAGCGAATACAAAGCCTTCATTACTTTATAGCTCATTGGAATTAAACGGGCACAATGTTAACTTAAGGAATCAACTTTGAAACCTTCAGAGCAGTTAGGAGCGAGGTGGGTGGTGGCAGATGTGGAAGCAGGCTGCCACCTCGTGGCATCTTCAATTGATGTTTTTATCAATCAGTAGACGCCCGGTAGAGGTCAGCATGAAGTTGTACTTGTTTACACCAGGAAAAAAAAATAAGGGGATAAGCGGCTATCAGAGCGCTCTGGGAACAGACTAATCCGGCGACTGTGTGACTATATGCCCTTCATATAGTAATGAAATATGAGAGTAAGTAGAAAATGTGCCTTTAGGAAAAAAAAAACCTCTGAGCTTTTGTTTTCTAAAGAGGCTGTTGGTTGTAAAAAGCCATGCAAAGTGTTATGTTCATTCATAGGCAAGACATTTCACATAACATTGGAAAAAAACTTACGAAATTGAATTAATGCAGGGATATAACTTAAAGGAGGGAAAAGTTAATGCTGGAGGCAAAAGATCAAATTTGGATGTGAAACCTCCTGTTTACAAATTGTCCGATAAAGTATAAACCCCAAAACTTAACAGCCTTAACCAGAAACTTACCTGCTGGTTTAAACTGATCTATAGTTAAGGCACTGTTTTCCTTACCTCCCCTATTTGTGTTGCAGTGCATTCCCATCAAGATTTGCTGCAAGATAGCAGACAATTGGTCAAGTTTTTGACGAAGAACAGAAAAAAAAAGTAAAAATACTTGCGATCCCATCTCAGAATATTTCACAGTTAGAAGAAAATTCAGCTCCGTTTTGAGAATGTGATGCTTACAATAATAACAACAATATTGTCTGAAATACCTCTGTTCTAGCCTGTGCAGCCACGTTCCAGTTTGCTTTTGTAATGTGCTTTTGACTGTATTGCCAGTCCTCTGCAAAACAGCCCAGCTTTTCTGGGGCTTTAGCATATGTCATGAGTTATTTATTACTGAAAACAAAAATAGCAGCAAAACCTCTAGGAAGTTCAAAATCTGGAAGTTCAGGTAGCTTCTTCCATCTGTTAAAAACACGTACCCTGTTTATTGCCTACATCATGTTAATTTAAGACACAGGAAACAAGAAGTCAGAAACTGCTGTGACTGTTCAACCCATGCTGAAAGTGAACATTGAACCTTGAGATTTTATGGTCCCTCCCAACCCAAACTATTCTATTCTACTCTACTTTTCACTCCAAACCATGACACCAGTAATTACAGTGGGCCTTGAAGTGGTAGGACTCAGCAACAGCACTGATTTCCACTCCTTGACAAGTGGATATTTGTTCTCTGCATGAGGGCAAGTTTCAGCTCTGGCATTAGACTGAAAAGGGATTGGGAGGGCCTTTAAGTAACTTCTTCAGAGGCTGTGCTTCTGTTCTTCGTAAAATACTGGAAACTGTATTCTTTCTTCATGTGCAAGAGGTATTCTGGTGACTTTTTTTCCAAGTTTCTAAAATCTTAGAATCATAGAATCATAGAATCATAGAATAGTTAAGGTTGGAAGGAACCTTAAAGATCATCTAGTTCCAACCCTGCTGCCATGGGCAGGGACATCCCACTATATCTGGTTACCCAAGGTCCCATCCAACCTGGCCTTGAACACCTCCAGGGATGGGGCAGCCACAGCTTCCATGTTGGGGATTCCAGAACTGGACACAGTACTCTAGATGGGGTCCCACAAGAGAGGAATAGAGCAGCAGAATCACCTTCTTAGATCTACTGGTCACACTTCTTTTGATGCAGCCCAGGATATGGATGGCCTTCTGGGCTGCGAGCACACATTGATGGCTCATATCGAGCTTCTCCTCGACCAGCGCCCCCAAGTCCTTCTCTGCAGGGCAGCTCTCAATCACATCACCCCCATCATGTACTGAAAACAGGGATTGCCCTGACCCATGAGCAGGACCTGCACTTGGCCCTGTTGAACGTCACCGTGTTCTCCATCTTACACATCATTATCCTCTCTCGGATGATTCTAAAGCTGGACTCACAGCGCTCTCTCCCCAGCGCACTCCTTACCCAAAGCCAGTAGGCTGGGAATAGCACAGAGATTTTGGGAGGGGACGCATTTGAGGCAGCTGGCCCAAACTAGCTACCACATGGCTGTTGTGCTCAGTGAAAAAAAAAGCTGAGTGAAGGAGTAGGTGAGGGATTAATTAATTTTTAAGACATTTGTCTTCCAAAGCAACTTCTATGTGTACCTGTTTCCCAGAAAGTCAATGGGCACCACCTGCTGATGCAAAGTAGGGAATAAATTTTTCTTTTGCTTTGCTTCCACACATGGCCTTTGCTTTCTTTTATTAAACTACCTTTGTATCTACCCACTAGTTTTTAATCTTATTTTCCCTGTGTCCCGCTGAGGAGGGATGGTGAAAGAGCAGCTGGGTGGGCAAACGGTGGCTAGCCAAGGTCAGCCCAGAACAGGAGGGCTCCAACAAGAAAGAAGTAGTCCTCCCAAAATCCCAAAATCCATGGGCAGGTGTGGGATGTGGCAACAAGCAAAAATGGGCAGCTCTTGCTGGAGCCCTGGATGCCGGTTTGGATGTGCAGCTGGTGTGTTCTGCTACAGGACAGAGCTGGGAGCTTCGGGAGGAGGAGAGAAGGCACCCTGCTGCCACAGGGCTGGAAGAAGCTTTACCCTGTTCTCATCACTTCTGTCTGCCTGCCAGGGCACACACACCATTTTTAGGAGCTGAGAAGGCGTCACGAGGGGCCTTCATCGCAGAAGGAAGCAAGAGAGATGCTAAGGACAGGGAGGTACTAAAACTTCTCTGGTGGAAACCACACTTGATCAGAGGCACATGCACACTGGTGGCAGATAAGGGGTTCCTCGTTGCTATGGCTTAAAGACTCATGATGGCACCAAGTGACCGTTTATGTGGGGGGAGAAAGTTGTGGGAATACCCTGAGCTGTGGGAGAAGCCAAAGAAAAGGAAAATTTATTTCTAAGTGCCGGCCAACCACCTCAGCCCGTGCTCCTCCAGCAGACAGTGCTCAGCAGCCTCTGCTGGCTCCTCGAAGCCCTGTGGGTGGGCATGGGGTGCACGGCGGTGGAGGGAAGGCTTCCAGGCACGTGTTGCCCCAGCCCGCAGGTGCTCAGCCTGCACGTTCCCTTCGTGCACGACTCCAGACAGCCAAAGGCAGCCCCAATTCTCGCTGCTGGGCAACTGCGCCGACGCGTTCGCCTCGCACAGCAACTGGCGGGGCGCTCCCTGAATCGTCAAAGCAGGAGAACGTCGGCCAAGATCCTAAAAAATGAAAGGGCACGACAAAACGGTCAGCAGGGAAGAAAGAAAAAAAAACGTATTTCCCTGACCGGGAATCGAACCCGGGCCGCGGCGGTGAGAGCGCCGAATCCTAACCACTAGACCACCAGGGAAGTTATGAACTATGCTTCAGTTCCTTCCCCAAGACGTCATTGACTCCACGGCGTCGTTCAGAGCTGTCGTTTCTCCTTTGTTCCCTCCCTGCCCTGGGCGGTACCAAATCCCGGAGGCGGCTGCGCGTAGGGAGGGACGTTCCATTCCACCCCATGGAGGGGGGAGGGGGTAGAAGGAGGAGAGGCGAGGAGGCCGGGTGGGACAGTGTCCCGCCCGCTGCGGGAGCTGCGGGGCGATCCCGGGCCCCTCCCGGGCCACTGGGCGAGGGCAGCGCTTGGCGAAAGCGAGGCGGGTGTGCCTACAGTCATGGCATGGTTTAGCTTGGAAGGCGCGTTAAAGACCATCTAGTTCCAACCCCCCTGCCATGGGCAGGGACACCTCCCACTAGGTCAGGCTGCCCAAGGTCCCATCCAACTTGCCCTTGAACACCTCCAGGGATGGGGCAGCCATAGCTTCCCTGGGCAACCTGTGCCTCACCACTCTCATGGTGAAGAAACTCCTCCTTCTGTCTAAAGTCTAAATGTGCCCCTCTCCAGTTTATACCCATTGCCCCCAGTCCTATCACTACAAGCCTTTGTAAACAGTCCCTCTCTAACTTTCCTGTAGCCCCTTCAGATACTGGAAGGTCACTATAAGATCTCCTCGGAGCCTTCTCTAGGCTGAAGAACCCCAACTCTCTCAGCCTGTCCTCATATCAGAAGTGCTCCAATCCTCTGATCATCCTTGTACCCCTCCTCTGGACCTGTTCCAACAGCTCCATATCCTTCTTATGTTGGGGATTCCAGAACTGGACACGGTAATCTAGATGGGGTCCCATGAGAGGAACAGAGGGGCAGCATC
>WAAB01003874.1:0-21753 GCA_013389865.1 Piaya cayana
TTTCCAACCTAATGATTCTCTGCTTCTGTGATCTCTCTTGTGAGGGAGGAAGAGACCTGGGTCTGTTTAGCCTGGAGAGAAGACTGAGAGGGGATCTTATAAATTCTTATAAATATCTAAAGGGTGGGTGTTAGGAGGATGGGGACAGACTTTTCAGTTCCATCTGAGCATGAGGAAAACCTTCTGTGCTATGAGGGTGACAGAACAGTGGAACAGGCTGCCCAGGAAGATTGTGGAGTCCTGTTCTCTGGAGATATTCAAAACCGGCCTGGATACATTCACGTGCAGTCTGCACTAGGTGAACCTACTTTAGTAGTAGGATTGGACTAGATGATCTCCAGAGATCCCTTCCCACCCCTACTGCTCTGTGATTCTCTGATCTCCAAAGAAAGTATCCTTTTTTTCCTTATGGTATTTTTATGTTTTATTCCAGGTGGTGACACCCTGCTATTTTCCAAGCAACTATGAACTGGTAAGTGGTTTTGGTGCTACTGATTTATTTGGTTATAGGTTATATTCTTCCTGTAGCCTCCCATAATCACCTGTACTATGCTATCACAATTCCCCTGTGTGGTCTTGGTAAGTCAAAGGTTTATTCCTGAAGGTTGTTACTGTGTCCTGTCCCTTGCAGGAATCTGGTTGTTTCATTGAGCATTTTGCAAGGCTCAGGATTAACTGGGTGAAATGTTTTCTGTTGTTTAGGATTATTGTTACAATGGAGTGGGTGACCTGCCTGTTACTTTTTGTTGGTGGTGGAAGAGAGTAAGTTGACCCATGCTTGCTCAGGATAGGAAAGTGATAAGTGTTTTCTGGCTTGAGTGACTGAATTTGGTTATTTTAGCTCCTAGGAAATGATGTCTGGAGGATGGGGTATGGTAGTTGTTTACTGAATCAGCACTGCCACCTGCTAGTGTCATTACTAGGACTAATCAGCCAGCAGCTGATGCTCAAGTGTCAGCGGTGAACTGTGCATTATAGATATGTGGTGTAGCCACTGGCAATTGGAAATACTACATCTCACTTCTGCCTTGCTATTTGAGTTGACCAGGTCACTTTGGTTTTTTGTGTCTTGGTTTCCCTGCTGGAAGAATAGAGGTAATATTTACATAATATGCACCACAGAAATAAAAAGATGCTTTAGAAGTGTTGTTTCATGCTTTTCTTAATTGTTGTCCTTTAAAAGAAAGACTGGAAACCTAAATCATGGTATTATGAGTTGATATTCACATTACTCATAGGTGGTATCTCCTAGTTTTGACCCAGCAATTATATGAATTAACCCATGTCAGAATCTGAGAATCCTGTATGGCATTACTGCTAAAATTATAAATAGAAAACAAATCCTTTCTTAGGTCTGCAGCTCACAACATTAGACATACTGGGGGAACTGTGGTTGCTATTCCTTTTGTGTTCTACACACAGTTTGGGTATTGATTCTGACATGCAAAGTTTGCTGAATCTCATTGGCAGCAACTTTAAACGTACTGCAACTTGTGGGATACGTTACCAGTCATTACCATTAATAATTTTGGTTAAACTTGTTTTATGTGAACTGTGAACATGGGGCAGTGCTGATGATCTAGGCCCAGGTGACTGTGACCTGCTGACAGTTGAACAGTATGGATGGCAAAAGCGGCCTAACCTGTTCTCGTTTACTAGAAGTGATGTGCCCAGATGTATGTTAAGTCCCTGAATAAAAGTTTTACTAGTTTTAGGCAAAAGAAAAGGTAGAATTCTATTTAAATTTCTAACAAGGAAAACACTAGGTGAAATATTTTCACCACATAGTAATAAGATCGTATTGCACACATAAAGTGAGATTGGGCAATGTGTTTTGCTTTTAATAGGAAACTTGGTGACATTTTATGTTAGGAGTCGTCCTTGTGCACAAACAAATTTTACCTTTTTGGTGAAGAGTTCTGTTGTTCTGTGAACATACTAGCTGCAAGCCATTTTGAGTGTAAAATATTGAGAAGGTCAAGAATAAGTTGTTGAACTCTTTAGATATTAGGGAGGGAAGGACTGTACTTGATCAAAATTTGCTGCTGAACCATGGGTTTATCCCCATTCATTGCAGCCAAGAAATTCCAGCTTTTCAGTTCTCATAAATAAGTGACACAAACAGCTGCTCTAAATTAGTACTACATATATTTAGCCAATGTAATGGTTGCCTTTATTGCTCCTTAATGTGGCTTATACTAAGAACTGTAGTTAAACTCTCAGTAGCATGTTTGTTGGAAGGCTGTTGAAGCCTGAGGAAACATGCAGATGCTGCTTGTCTTTGGAATGGGGGTTTTATTGATTACTTTCAGCTTGGATGTCTGTTTCCAAAGAGGCCCTCTCTTCCTGTTTCTGATGAGCCATGTCTTGAATCTTTGTAATGACATGAGGACCCTCGTATATCAACCCAATGCAGCTGTTAGGAGTTTCGGATGCTGATATATAAACCAGCTGCTATTAAGTGTTCTAATACTACTAACTTTGTGTGGGCATGCACGTTCCTCTGATGGGAGAAAGGAAGACAATGTTAGTGTAGCTCAAGTAAAATGTTTAGTAAAGATAACCTATTTATTTCATGAAGACACAGTGGGTTGTGGCAGTGGACTTAGCTTATAGAGATATATGGCAAGACCCAATGATTTTTAAAAAAGGGAGAAGGAAAAGTTCCATGGTCACTGTTTTTTATCTAAGAGCTAACTTAGCCTATATAACAGTTCTCCTGAAACTTTATAAAAATAATAAATGGTGAGTCTGTTTAAGCAATCTTTCCTGGAATTGTTGTTTCTTATTTTGTTCCAAAAAAATTGCTAACAACTACACATGTTTTTCTTAAATAAATTTTTATCCTCTGTTTCTGCAAAAAGAAAAGAAGGTTTAGGCCTTAATTGTAAAGCTCCAAATAATTTTGGTTTCATTTTTTACTTTTAAAAGAAAAAAAAAAGAAAGTAAAGCCAATGGAAGGATATTGGTTTTGAGGTCATTTTTAGATTTTTTCATCCCTAATGATATTGTATCTTAGAAAAGATTAAAGGAACTGAAATCTTGATTCTTCAGAGCCCCTCACATATCCTGCCAGTTGTATTGTGGTGATGAAATGTGATGTGAAGGCCTGAATCCCTTAGCGTGCATGGATTCTTATCTTAAAATTACTTCACTGGCTAAATGGTCCTTACCACTGCATAATGTGTCTGTTATAAGGCACAGTTAAGGGGTGATCTTTACCAGAGAAATTTCTGGTTTAATCTTTATAACCTTACTTTTTTTTCCTTGCCTTGTGGGTTTTTTTCTCCTCTTTTTTTTTTAAACTTGTTTTTAATTTTTCAGTTGTTTATGGAGGAATTCTGCATACCTGTAGTGCTGCCATTTAAACATCATGTTTCATAATGAGCTGTTGGATTATGGAAAGATTAAGTAGAAACGCAGCTACTTATGTCTTATTGTAAGCTAGTGGGGTCACTGAACTTGGGTAATTTGCTATGTCTCAGATGGAAGCGTAGTAATTTTGATAGAAACCTGAGACAGGTGACAGTGATTCTATTATTTTGTTGGTTTTTTTTAATCTGTGTTTGCCTTTGGTAAACAAGCCTCTCTCCTGCTTGTGAGGAGGAAAATCGGACTTTCAAGTCCAAGCCTCCCCTGAAAACCCAAACCACTTGATTTTGAACAGTGATTCAGATTGAGCTCTCAACTGTCCCAAAAGAGGAGGAGAACAGATTAAATATATTTATAGTTTGTTGGGGTTTTTTGTAAGTGGGTTTTTGGTTTTTTTGGAGGTTTTTCTGGTTTTGTGTGGGTTTTTTTTTAAGGAGTGGAAGGATGGTAAAAATTGAAGAAGTGAGCAGTGGTGTCACAAAGACCTCAGTAATTGTGCATCTCAGTTTTACTTTAAATCTGTGATATGCATACTTTTATGTATACAACCTAATTTCCGGTATTTTCAAAAGATACTGGAATTGAATTTTTTTGTAAATGTATTATGATACAATCCTTCACTTAATTTATGTGGGGAAAGAGAGAAGAACAGAAAATCTTAAGAAAACTCAGTACTCTTGGAGTGTTTGAAAGCAAATTAGCCTTTTTAGCATGAACTCCTTCTGTTCCTTTTTTCCATCGTGCCTGATGAATGCAGTCCTCCCCAGATGCTTGTCTGAGAAAGATCAGTTGATACAACAACATGTATTTTTATCCTTACTGTATTTGTTTACTTTTTAAACAGCTCTTCCTAGAAAAAAAAGGAATGAGGTGCTCTGTTGTTCCTGTGCAGAATGGTCCATCTGCTTTTAATGTAAGCCTGTAGCAGATTTTTTGAGAAATCTGAGGCTGAGTTACTGGTTTTGCTATTGCCAAGGCCTAAGTGTGTAAATGAAGGATTGTGTTCTCCAGTTTCAATTTAAATGGAGCCTCAGTACTAGGTGTTGCTGTGAGATTGTTAACTTGGCTTAATCTGATATGACCTGCACATATCCTGGAGTGTGTTAATGGTGACTAAAATTAGGAACTGACATTTCACTTGGCCAGATATGATTTTTGGTTTCCAGCTTTAATTAGTAATAGTTTTGCTGAAAATCACATAAAGTGGGGCAGATTTGTAATAAATTTCTGTGACTTATGGCTTATTTCTGCATTTTTGTTTTTCTTTCTTCTTTCAAGCAACATCATAGAACTCCTAGGTTAAAACCAAAGCTCGCTTACTTAGCAAATACAGGGATTTAACTTTTTGCTGCATCGAAACTTCAGCAAACAGGTTCTGAAATGCATACAAAGCAACATAGCAGGCATGGTTTGGTGAGGGTAAAGGGCACGCAAAGTCTACAGGACCTCCCTCTTGCTATGATTTTTCTTGCCTCCTTTCCTCAGTCTCACCAGAGCAGTCATGTCAGGGAGCGCTGCAGCCTGAAGCTGCCTATCTCATGGGTGGAAAACAGGTTGGGTGGCCGGGCCCAGAGAGTGGTAGTTGGTGGGGTCCATCATTACAGTAGTAAATGGAGTTAACTCCAACTGGAAGACAGTTACAAGTGGGGTACCCCAGGCCTCAGTGCTGGGTCCAGCGCTGTTCAATATCTTCATCAATGACCTGGATGAAGGCATTGAGTGCTCCCTTGGCAAGTTTGCAAACGATACTAAGCAGGGTAGAAATGTGGATCTGATGGAGTGTAGGGAGGCGCTCCAAAGAGATCTGTACAGGCTGGACCACTGGGCTGAGACCAATGGCATGAGGCTTAACAAGGCCAAATGCTGGTGACACGTGGAATCAAGACTCCATAACTTATAAAGTTATAAAGTAGGTATGTTTATTCAGTGCTGAGATGCACGGGAGAATCATTTCTCCAAAACAACGTGCGTGCCCATCATGGCAACTCATCTTGGTTTTATACACTGAACTGTTACATATTTCAAAAATGCCTATATATACATATATATATATATATATATATGTGCCTATGTATATATTCATAACTTTTTCTCGCTTTTTATTATAATGAGTTTGAGAAGAGATCTCTTCCTGGTTTTTGCATGTGAAAGATTTTCCGAGGGATGGAGGGGCAGTTGTCTTGACTTCCTTCTGCATCCGTGCTCTCAGGAGTCCGGTTGTCCTTATCAATGGTGTTTCCACTCTTACCACAGGTCCAGATGACTTGTCCTGCTTATCAGAAATCTTTTAACAACAGGCCCCCTTCCTACATAAGTCTTATAGAAATATGTTGCTTCAGCTAGATTATTACTATTCTGTTTACCCTTAAGTATTAGTGCTTATCTCAAGCTGCTAAACAATGGTTATCCTGTTAGTACGGTACTTCCCCTAGCCCCAAATCACTGGGTCCTGCACTTGGGGCACAACGCCAAGCAGTGCTACAGACTAGGAGAAGTCTGTCTAGAAAGCTGCCTGGAGGAGAAAGACCTGTGGATGCAGGTTGACAGCCTGTGAGCCAGCAGTGTGCCCAGGTGGCCAAGAAGGCCAATGACATCCTGGCTTGTATCAGAAATGATGTGACCAGCAGGTCCAATCAGGTTATTCTCACTCTGTACTTGGCACTGGTGAGACCGCTCCTTGATTCCTGTGTTCAGTTCTAGGCCCCTCGCCACAAGAAGGATGTTGAGGCTCTGGAGCGAGTCCAGAGAAGAGCGACAAAACTGGTGAAGGGTCTGGAGAACAAGTCTTATGAGGAGCAGCTGAGGGAACTGGGGTTGTTTAGCCTGGAGAAGAGGAGGCTGAGGGGGCGACCTCATTGCTCCTGAAAGGAGGTTGTGGAGAGGAGGGAGCTGGCCTCTTCTTCCAAGTGACAGGGGGCAGGACAAGAGGGAATGGCCTCAAGTTCCACCAGGGGAGGTTCGGGCTGGACATTAGGGAAAAATATTTCATGGAGAGGGTCATTGGGCACTGGAACAGTCTGCCCAGGGAGGAGGTTATTTCACCTACCCTGGAGGTGTTTAAGGTGCGGGTGGATGAGGTGCTAAGGGGCATGATTTAGTATCTGATAGGAGTGGTTGGACTTGATGATCCAGTGGTGTAGTGGCGGAAGCAATTGGACTACACAAAGATCGATATGATCCCAGATGAAGCTGTTTATTTTGGGTTAACTGACTGCCTTTATAGACCAAGCTCGCAAAACATTGATTGGTCGATTCTACCCTAGTAACAAGTATTCACTGGTCACTGCCCAACCACATAACCATGTTGCCAGGTTGCATTTCCTGCCTCCTACAGCTAGTTTCTTCATTTGCATAACAAAACAGAGTCATTACAATCTTTTATAAACTCAAGCATAGTAGCTAAAGCTTTCCCAACTCCACCCAGCCACAGTGCTTGGGCTGCTCATTGTATGTTGCCACCCATCACAGTGGGTCTTTTCCAACCTAGTGATTCTATGATTCTATGGTTGTGCCTGCGCGCTGTGGGAAGGGAAGTGCAACACAGCTGTGCTGTTATCTATTGTGTTTCCAAGGGCGGGGAATATCTAGTGGATGTTTGCCTCTTCAGTTCCTGCTTTGTCACCGTCATGTGTGTAAGAAATGTTGGAGAAATGTTTTGATGCTTCTTCATTTGAGCTGTGCTTTTTTTTTCTTTCCTTTTTTTTCCAGCTTCATCAACCAGTTTTTTTTGGATTTGTGGTTCTGCAGAATGAGGTTGATGTGGAGCTGTACATAATGTATTTCTATGGGATTTGATTTTCGTTTTAATGTTTCGAGTGCTTACCAGAGTTGGGCCACAGACCCCAGAGGTCTGCAGAGTAGAGACTTGAAAATACTGTTTCCAAGTGCTTTTAGCCATAAAAGGGAACAGAGAATCGAACTGTGTGAATACGGACAACCTTACCCCAAATTAATGAAATGTAGTGTTAGGGTCCGAAAGATTTTGCTAAGGAGATGAGACGGAGTTGCTAGCAGTATACAAGTTTATTAAAAAAAAAAAAATAAATGCGCATGAGAATTGGAAGATAATCGATTAGTGTTTGTTCTTCCAAAATGGAACGACCCGGACTTGAATATTCCAGGGGGTTTTATAGGTAACACACAGTTAAACAAAGACTTCAAAAGTTATGCAATTAGCACAAGAATTTTACAAGCTAGATAACAAACTTCGGAGGCATTGGGGGAGGATTTATGGCAGAAAGACTCCCCACATTCCTTTTTCCTCCCCAGGGCTTTACAGATGGCTCTTAATCATTCCAAGGCCTCCGGTTTTATTACTTTTGAAGTGTATATATATCAAGCGAAGGGGGGGAAGGCTAAAAAGTAGGCCTGTAGCTTATCCTTAAAATAAAAAAGAAAAACAGGTACTCTTGCCATGGAAATAAACATGGAAGAAAGAAATAAACAAAGAAGAATAATATTTATAACAGGGTCCTCTCAGTAGTGGTCCTGACTTGAGCAACGCAGTGTATACTACGTAAGAAAAAGTGCCAGTCATTATATTTGCGAGGAGGAATTGCTTATGTTTTTTTCTGGGAATACTTGAGGATTGCAAGATTTGATAAAAGTTTAAATATGAAGTTTTGTTATAATACATGGCTTTCAGTCCCTTGTGTTTATCCAAAAAGAAATGAAAATCAGAATTTCTTTGAACAATAACAATCTGCAGATGTCTTCAAAGTGGAATCCAAATGAGAAGCTTTCGGGGCAGGGTAGCTCAACTGATTAACTAAACATTACATAGGTAAATTGTCTTAAACGAAGGAGGGGGGTAGAGTGTCTTCTGTGGCTGTGTTTAAGGGCTGATGTGTGTTACTTCTTTTTAATTACTAAAAGGCATATATAGGTTTTTTTGAAGTTGCAGTGTCGTTTTACCTTTTGCTGTAATGGCTTTATTTTTCTTTCAGAGAGCCACTTCTAGGGAGTTGTTTGCAGGAATATGTGATGGTTTTCTTCTGAGATGGCAGGAGGAGGAGGTAGGACAATCTTTTTGGAAGAGTTTTTCCTTGTTCTGTAGCAAAGTGATTTCTATTCCATAGAATCATAGAACAGTTTGGGCTGGAAGTGACCTTATAGATCCCTCGTTCCAATCAGCCTGCCGTGGGCAGACACCCCTCCTTGAACACCTCTAGGGAGTGAGCAACCACAACTTCCCTGGGCAACCTGTTGCAATGTCTCGCCATTCATCGTGAATAATTTTCTCCTAGTGTCTAGTCTAAATCTGTACTTTTCCAGTTTACAGCCATTCCTCATCATATCACTCTGGATCTTTGTAAAAAATCCCTTCCCAGCTTTTCTGTAGCCCTGTTCAGGCACTGGAAGCTCGCTGTAAAGTCTCCCTGGAGCCTTCTCCAGACTGAACAAGCCCAACTCTCTCAGTCTGTCCTTATATGGGAGGTGCTCCAGCCTCATCTTTTGTAGCCTTGCTCTGGACCTGATCCAGCAGTTCCATATTGTCCTTATGTTGGGGATTCTAAAACTGAACGCAATAGTCCAGGTAGGGTCTCACAAGAGTGGAGGAGCAGAATCAGCTCCCTCAGTCTGCTGGCTACCATTTCTAACCGCATGAAGCTGATTATCTTAGAATAGGCTTTATGTGAGGTTGTGGGCAAGAACGTTTTGCTGTTTGTCATTCTTGAGATGCTAGGATTGGTGAGGTGCGCAAGTAATAAATGTTAGCCGTAATATACAGACATAAGTGTTCAATGTGTTATATTTGGTTAATTTATGATGAATGCACATGGATATAATTAAATGTGCTATATCTAATCTCCTTTTCTCTCTGATTTCTACTTTCCAACTGGGAAAGTAATTCTCTTATTGAATGTCACAGTTTCCCCATGGAGAGTAGTAGCATTTCTCTTCCTTTTGCAGGTAGCATTAGGAATAAAACACCTTGAAAATGAGATGTGATGAGATATTGTAACATGCAGCGATCTTCTCCATGTGATGTGGAATGTCTTTTGCCTATGGCTGTGTCTTCCAACTGGGAGAGAGGGGTGATAGAGAACTCGGAAGTGGTAACAGTGGGTGTGAAGCAAAAAGTGAATAGGATTGATGTCCCTGGGGAAGGAGGGAGGGCTTTCAGAGTTTTGTAAGATCAGTAAATTTGTTTTCGGTTTGTATTTTGTGTTTTGCTTAGCTTTTTTCACCTGGTGGGGGGGCATCACAAACTTGTGAGCCTGGCTTCTTTGCCATTGCTTTTCCTTTTCCTTTTAGGACTTAGACAGGAAGATTTATAATTGGCATAGCTGTGTCTTAGAGTGGTCATGAAACCTTTCCTATGTAGAAAGTAATGATGAAGTTTCAAGAAGAAATGTCCAGTTTCACTAAAACCTTTAGAAAATTGAAATGTAGCTCTTTCATTTTAATGTGTTCTTGGTTAAGATCTTTAGCTTGAATATTAGAATATAGTTTCAAAGCCCCTCTACATTTGTGGCCAGTCAGAGATTTGAAGCTGGGTCTTCCACATCTCAGATTAGTGTTCCTTAGTAGTTAGTGATTGAAAAGTTTTATTTGTAACTTTAATCCTTGAATTAATGAAAAGGCAGCAGGAGTAGCAGTACTTGGGTTGGGGACAACCATTTCAAATCCATACAGGAAACATGGAGACTTGAATGCACAACCTTATTGTTATCAGTTTTCAAAGAAAGGAATTACACGCTGGAGATCTGTTTACACATCTGTACATACAGCCACATGTATGGTGTTTTTTACTGGTGGTGTTTTTTTCACCACAACTTGATTTCAGCACTCTTGCCTTAAGTCAGCAGAAAAAAAAAAAGAACAGTGTGATCCTGCTAGTTGAGACAGTTACATCAAGACCTTTGCTTCTAGCACTATGCCTTCACTGTAGCAAGGTTGAGAGAGCTGTTACTTCTAGTAGAGAGAGTATGAGGCATTTCAGTAGGTGCTTGAAAAGCTGAAGAGCAGATTCAAAACACTAAAAAAGGAAGAGGAGAAGTAGTTCTTCTAGCTGCTTATTCCATGTTCCATCTATTAGTTACTCTGGAAAACTGTGACTACACCAATCCAATGCTAAATTGACCAATACCAAAAAAAAAATCTCTTTGAACTGACAAAAATTAGGTGAAAAACCTCATTTATATACCTATTTCAATATACACTAGCACAAGTAGACTGCTTAGTTGTTTTGGGAGGGTAGGTGCTGAGTACAGCTTGTGTATGAACTTCCTGATGAAGAGCAAAATGGGTGGCAAGTTTTCCTGAGAACTCTGCTTGTGCAGCCTGCAGTTTTTCTTTGTACAGAGACCCTCAAGTGAATCTGAGTTTGTTTTGCCTTTTCATATGTGGGAAAGGCAAAAATATTCTATTTCTGCTAAGGAGCAGTGAGTGTGCTAAGACTGTGAAATAGTAACCAAGGTTATAGTGATACAGGTGTTTGTCCTATATGTCACTTCTAACTTGCTCAGAACATCTTTGAAATTTCAACCAGTTTGTGTTTTTGGGGTTAAATTAATAGCACTGGTCAGTATATATTTTAGTTCTTCTGACTGACAGGTTATGTTTAACACTGTGGAGATTTGATAGCTGACAGGCCAAGTCAAGTTTTCAAACAAAAAATAGAATAACCTCAAAGCCTGTTCTCGAGGGATAACTGTGAGCCAGTCTCTCATCATAATGGTTATGGTTAGTACAGGCTGTCTGCCCTAGTAAATTGTGTTTGGGCTTAGTGAATTAAACAAGGTGTTGCACTATAATTTCTGCATTGAAAAGCTGTATCTCTTGTGATAGGCTATAGGATGAGAAGGAATGATGTTAAGTTGTGCTAGAGGAGGTCCAAATTAGACATTCACTGAAAAGGTTGTCAAGCATGGGAACAGGTTGCCCAGGGAGGTGGCTGAGTCACTGTCACTGGAGGTGTTTGAAAGATGGCTAGGTGAAGTTTTTAGGGATGTGATTTAGTATCGGACAGGTGTGTTTGGGCTCTGTCTCAATGGTCTTTTCCAACCTAGCGATTCTGTATTGTTTCCAGTTGAGGTTTGTAACTAGCGAGTATCTGGTCTTCACTTTCCAAGCTGTAAGTTTGTGCATGATTTTGAAGTTGCAAGAGAATCCAGCTCTGATCAGTGAAGAAATTCAACAGGAAGAAATGGATTTTCATTTTATTGACTGTCTTTTTAAGATGGTCTGGTTGCTTACCCAGAATCCAAAGGCATCCTGAGACTTTTCCCCTGTTTTGGGTGTGCTCTCCAAATACTTACAGTTCAATACCAGTTAGTCTTCGACCTGTCACTTAGTCCATGGTGGTAGTGTGTGTAGTGTGGTAGTGAAAATTATGAAAATAAAAAATGTTTTGTTATGTATTTTTATGTGATCCTCTCGTGCTCCTTTTAGTTTATGCTTTAAATGTAGAAGATAAATATTAAGTTCAGTTTACATTTCTCATCCTGAACTTTCATGAAGTATTGCAGAATTCTGTTTTAGTGGCTGTTAGGTTTTGTTCCATAGACGCATCTGTTTCAGTAGCGGGTGTATTTCAGGGATTCCTGTTCTGTATAGAATTTAAATGCAAGATTTTGCATATTGTGAAATGATTTTGCATTTTGCAGGGCAAGGATGCCGGTGGGGTGTTAGGTGTAGTGGTAACCTTGCAGCAAGGATAAAGCTGCAGTGTAGTTTACTACAATTTTAATGTCTTCTGAGTGAAACCTCATGATTTTTGCACAGAATTTGAAGTTGTCTTTTGAAAGAGTACTTTTGTGCAGTTGAACACTAGGTGTTACTCCATGTACAATGGACTTTGCAAACTTGCAGGGCAGGGAACATTGAAATTTGGTGCAGTCTTGCCTAACTGACAGCATTGACTTAGTTTTAGTATTATTTAGTTTTCTCATTTTGAATGTATTTCAAGGTGAAATACTCTGTTATTTTCATATTATAATTCCAATTGGTAAAATTATTAGTCTAAGGTATCTTCTTTTGTGAAATGCTGCATCTTGACTGTTGAAGTCTTGAGTAAAGATGTTGAACTGTTTTTTACATAGTTTTACCATTGTACTTAAACCTTACATTACCTTGATTTCATACTGATTGTACTCATCAGTAAAATAAAGTATTTACTGATGGAAGGCTATGCTTCTGGTGATTCGTGTTAGATTTTCATAGTAATGGATTACCTCATCTATTTTAAAAGGTTTATGTTAAACCTCCACAGATACAACTTAGCATGTTTTAAAGCCTTGAATTAGAGATTTTACACGGTGCTTAAAGAAAACCCTGAGCTGTTCACTTTGCAGTACCCACACAAGTGTCTGCTTTTATGAAAAAGTATAAAATGAGAGAGTGGGAAAAAATGCAAAAGGGAGTACGTGGTGAGCAGCATACATCTCTGTGAACACTGTAACTCTGAGTAAGCATCCTTAGTAGATGGGTACTGGCTTACAAGACCTGAATATGCAGGATGGTAATGTAAACTCAGTTTGTTTTCTTATCTGTTTGTAGGATAGTTTGTTTATTAATACCATAGAATGTATGTGTGTTTTTGAAAGATTTGTTTTGTGTATCCATTAGGAAGGGATTTCTTAGAATATGGCTATATCTGGAAAATTAAAGTCAGTTTTATTAACTTTTCTTCTTTTACAGGGTAATAAGTCTGAGGCTGTTAAAAGTCATGTAGCCAGAATGGTAAGTAATCCCACTTTATTTCTTTTTACTTTACTTGGTGTGATTTACTTTCATGTTTGTGGCTGCTGATTTTTATTACATTTCCACAGTGTTTGCTGCTAGCCATTTTCAAAGCACACACTTTAGTCTCTATACTGTGTGAAATTAGCCTTTGATTAGGATAATTAGTGGTGTTTTTCCCCTCTGAGTTTATGCAGTAACAATGAAATGTACTCTGTGTTCCTTATTTGTAAATCAAGCAGTGGAGAAGTAAAGAGAAGTATTAAAGTCTTCATAGACTGTTTTCAGAGAAGTTCAGGAATTCAAGAGCTTGTTTTCAGCAAGAATGCTCTTACAGTAGGCTTCTGCTCTTGGCACTCTGTGCAGGGTGTGCAGAGTTCTGTTCCAGAAGACCTTCAAGAGACTATATTTAGCAATTAGTATAATTTATTTTCTTGAGGTGGCAATAAATGTTTTCATATAACCGAGGTAATCTCTGTGGTTGGTTCTGTGCTATAATCCGTGCCATTCCAGTAAAATTACAATTATTTCTAAGTTGTTAGAATATAATTAATATTGAAAACAACTCACACGTCTAGTGGCAAAATTGTGTCTTCCTTCACTCTTCTCTTCCTTAACTAGACAAATTAACTGAAATAAAAGAATCAGAATAGAACCAATTTATTAGTTATCTGCAAGTGAGTAATTGGTTTTGACAGTTGCTTCTAATGTAAAAAATGTGAAGCAAAATAATGAGATGCATAGTGAGGAAAACAATTACTGGTAATTGTGTTGCTAGTTGGAAGTTTTAGCTTCTTTGTTGTGTCTGAATACTTGGTAGAATTTTCTGATTGTCTTGGTTGCTTATTACACAAGCCAAGGTCATATGTTTTGTTTGGCTTTTTTTCCTGTATATGTAGTAGCCTGTGCACAGTCACTTGCCTTAATGGCAAGCAGTGATTTTTCAGTTTTGTCTTTTGTCCTATTATATTTTGCATTAGTTATTATTAACAACTTTTTTGAAATTTTTGATAGTTACTTTCCATGTACCGGTATATCCCAGAGCAAAAGGTGACATGGATGAGTGGCAGGAGTCACTGGGAAATAGAAGGAAGTTCTCAGCGGAAACACAGTGGCAAGAACACTTATTCCTCATTGAAAAAGAAATGTAAAGCTGCAGGACTGGTTATTCGTATGAAAGTGCTGTCTCCAGTCAGTGGGAGTGGATACAGCTGTTGCCTGGATGAGTCTCTTGGCAGCTCTGGTTCTGTGACCCATGACTGCAGCATACATCCAGTCTGTGTAGTGCTAATAGGAGGTGTGCTCCTTTTCTTTCTGCCTTCTCTTGCTTCTAAATTTGTGCCACACTTGTTCTTCTTTTGGTTTATTATCTAAATTGGAAGAGACTTCTTTAACCTTCCTGACAGTTTTTTGGCTCTGAGATTTCTTCTACTTTTCTCTCCTTTGCATCTTGTTCTTTAGCATCTGGTCCAGGAAAGCTCTCTTGCATTTTCCTAGCCATGTGATTGCTAATGGAATATTTTTAGTGACAGCCCTTACTGCTTTATAAGAAAGCTGTGTAAACATCAGCAAAGGGAGTTTGGCTTGAATTTTAGGTAGTGCCAAAACCAGAATTTTCTTAGCTTAATTCTAATGTTTGGGATAGCTATGAGGTGTGGATAACGCATTGTTACTTGGGAAATCAGAAGTGTGTCTTTTTACATTTAGATGGCTTCCTCATCATGGCCCTGTGGATCTTACTCTATTCTTAATATTAACATATTCAATACAAATAAATGAGGATTTTTGTTTCAACTAAAGGCTGTCACTTTCTGTCGAAGAATTGTGCACACTGTGCTAAATTTGTGATGAAAGTTCACTTCAGTTTTGATCTCTTACATTGGAGACGTACCTCTGCAGTCTTTCCCTCTGCTACTACATTTTTTCTCTCCACTGTTGGCTTCACTGTATCTTTTCACAGAGTTAGGAAGTAGAACACATACATAGAAGAACTTTGCATTAGGTGCTATGGAGTCCTGTTGTACAGGACTTACACAGAGTCTTATAGCCTGATAGATGTGAATAAATGCACAAACCTTTACCCCGTACTGTATCTGTGCTTCATTACATTGCCTGTGGGCAGGATTCATTCAGGAAGATGTTTCAAATCTCTAGACTAATTATGAAACTGTAAGTAGAGCTGCAGCACACATGTTACTTCAGTCAGTTAAGGTAAACTCCTTGCCTAATGCTTAACATGGTAATTCTTAAATATGAACATGGTAAGATTCTTCAGAGGTTTGCAGGGGAACGCAGTCATCTGAGTGTACACACGACTCCTCACCAAATTTTCCTGTTCCATCTCTGCAAGAGACAATGTTACACAGCACTAGGTAGGGATAGGTGCTAACCTCATGAAGCTCAATGTAAGTCTCTAATCTTGTTGTAGAACTAAGGGTTCAGAAATGTTATAGTTTTCCAAAAGTGAAATTGTATATCTATAAAATTGTATATGAAGTAAAACATCAATTGTCCCTCATTCTCGCTTGAATATGGACTTTAGGAGACAATACTGAGTGCTTGTAAGGAGCCCTTAGTAGCAAAAAATTTACTGTGTTCCTTCTCTCTGTTAAGAATTTCAGTTTTTTAAAAACAAGATAAAAGGATGGGTAGAAGACCCAGTAGTACTAGAAAGTTACAGGCTGTGTGCAGGGCTGCTTTTCTGAATCTTAGTGAATTGGAAAGTGATTTCCTGCCCAGTTAGTTCCTTGTTGCCGTGGCAGATCTACATGGAACTGCATATCCACATGCCCCACAGACTTGATAAAGATGAGCTGGATTGCAGTGCCCTACGGTTATTTAGAGGAGCCTCACCTGTCTTGGCTGAAGTGTTATAGGGAAGAATTGCGGAAGCAGCTTTGTGCATAGGTAGGCATCAGAGTAGGACAGGAAGACAGCAAGTTAGGATTTATGACTTCTGCAGACACTGCTACATGCAAGGGGCACATCTGTCTGGACTCCTGCTGTTACACTGCACAGGGCAACAGGTGATTATTTTTATGGTGCACAGTATGCTGAACAAAAATTAAATGTGCAGCCAAATGATTAACTGTTTGCAGTAGAAATAATGATAAATCTCTTCTTCAGAGAATCAACTTAGAAAAGATTTTTTTTTTTTTTTTTTTTTTTTTTTTTTTTTATTATTTTACCATAAGAGATACTAGGACAGGGTAACCATTATGCTCAAGCACCTCAGATATCCTTCTTTGAGGTTCAGCTGGCCAAGGNCTGCAGGAATAGATGCACAGTAACACAGATATTTGTATTTGTAATGCATGAATCTTTGTTTTCTAGATTAGGAATCATTCTAAAGCTAGAGACCAAAAGATTATGCAAATTTTGTTTCTCATCCAAGATGTTGAAATGTGTGTTTTACTGTATCTTCTTAAAGCAGCTACTATGGAGCAGTCCAACAATTAGTGTAGTTCATTGTCCTGCCTTTTCTGCAGTACTTTGGAGTGTACAGAACTGTGACACTATGCCTTGGAAGAGGTTTGAGAATTTCTTCTGATTCATATCCGTGGCCTGAGGAGGTAAAATACCATCACAAATCTGGTTAAAATACATTCAGATCTCCTGCTTATTTGTCTCTATTCATATTCCTACTTGTGGGTATCTGAATGGTAAAATACTGTGTGGAAAAAAGGTTTTATAAAGTTAAGGTGTGTAAAATGCATGTAGTCTTATGACAAGTTAGCTAATCAAGTTTTCTCGTGCTTATATCAACATTTAAAAATGCCACAAATGAAGTATTTGTATTCCAGATAGATCCATGTAACTCTTCCAAAATATGTCCTGATACCTCTAAGTCCTTATTTATGTTTCTGATATTTGTCTACTCATTTCTGCTCATTGGTACTTGCACTTGTTAAAGTTCCTGTTCAAGAAGGAGCCCAGGAGAGAAATAATGAGCTGTGTGAGTGCACATAAGATCCTCGAACCTTGAGTTTTCAGTAGTGTTGTTCCTCAGAGGAGCATATAGTTGGTGTACACCTGACTCAGCTGTTTAAAACAACCCAGTCCTTGTAACTATTAAGTTTTATATTCTGCTGAGATTGCTTTTGAGCAGATATTAATTATAGCTTAGTGCCAGGAACAGGGCCTGGGGAGAGGCTACTGAATGATTTTTCATTTGGCTTCCTTAGCCTGCCTTCAGATCTAGTCTCAAAACGGTTTAAGTCATTATCCCATCTGGTATTTCTAAGCCCATGTGTGGTCCATATATCTAGTTTTACTTTGGTATTGAAAACCAGCAGTTTACATACTAGTTTTTTTGTTTGGTTTTTTTTTTTTCCCCCCCCCAGAGCCGTTATACAAGAGACACTAAATCAGTGTACTGACAAACTGCAAATTAATTTATCTGGGGCAAACCTGATCTCCTTTCACTATTCACTTCCATAACCTTTCTGGTCTCTGAAGCTCTACTACAGAATACTGTAGCCTATGAAGCATGCAAGCCTACTAAATGTAACCCAAGTTCCCTTATTCCGTTCTTGGAAAGGTAGTAGATAATAATCCTGCCAAGACACGGGTTTTTACAGATATGATTTATTTATAGTTTTTTACAGGCATTATTTTTTACTTGATTATCCCCATTTCTTTCCTTGACAGGCAGCCTTTTGTCATGGCTTTTTGATACAGGCTCAGCAGATTGTGTTCCTTCTATTTTAGGACTAGTGCAGAAAGTGACTCAATGCCACCTCACTTCCACACTGTGTGAGGTGGCCTGTACTAGACATTTATAATGTTTTTGCTCTGGAACTATGGCGAGATTGTAAACTTATGAGATGCAGCCTGCTGCTTGCGAGGACAGCACAAGCTTTCTGTTTGAGGCAGATCAGGTAATCTATAAGCATTTTCATTCTCTTTGGTGTCAGAGGAAGGTGAATAAGTAGGGCTGATCTCAGAAGCTGGTTTACACAGAATGACAGAATGACCTGAGTTGGAAAGGACCCACAAGGCCCGTCAAGTCCAGCTCCTGTCCCTGCATAGGACAAGCCCCACATTTATATCATGTGTCTGAGTGTGTTGTCCGAATGCTGCTTCAATACTGTCAGGCTTGGCATCATGACTACTTCCCTGGAGAGCCTGTTCCAGTGCTCCGCCAGCCCCTGAGTGAAGAATCTTTTCCTAATACCCAACCTAAACCTCCTCGGCACATTTTCCTGCCGTTCCTTCAGGTCCCATCATAGGTCATCAGACAGAAGAGATCAGTACCTGCTCTTCCTCCTTCCCTTGTGAGGAAGTGGTAAACTGCTGTGACATTCCCCTCAGTCTCCTCATCTCCAGACTCAACAGAGCGAGTGACTTCAGCTGTTCCTCCTACGACTTCTCCTTTAGACTGATCATCAACTCTGTGGCTCCTCTGGACACTCTCCAATAGCTTGATATCCTTTTTATACTGCGGTGCCCTAAACTGCACACAGTACTCAAGGTGGGGCTGCGCTAGTACAGAGCAGAGTGCCACCTCCCTCGACTGGCTAGCAGTGCTGTGCTGGATGCACCCCAGGACATGATTGGCCCTCTTGCCTGCTGGGGCACACTGTTGATTCATATTCAACTTGCTGTTGACCAGAACCCCCAAACCCCTTTTCACAGGGCTGCTCTCTGGCCTCTCACTCCCCAGTCTGTAGATATATTCAGGGTTGCTGTGTCCCAAGTGCAAAACCCGGCAGTTAGCCTTGTTGAACTTCATGTGGTTGATGATTGCCCAGCTCTCCAATTTACCTAGATCCCTCTGCAGGGTCTCTCTGCCTCCAAGAGTGTCAACAGCTTCCTCTAGTTTTATGCCATCAGTGAACTTCTTGAGTAAACCTTCGAGTCCTGCATCCAGGTCATTTATGAAGATATTAGGGAGTACTGGTCCTAAGATGGATCCCTGCAGAACCTCACTAGTGACTGGTCACCAGCCCAGTGTAACCCCATTCACGATGACCCTTTGAGCCCAGTAGGAGGCTACTGTGAGAGATAGCATCAAAGGCCTTGCTGAAATCCAGGAAGATTACCTCAGCTGGTTTTCCTTGGTCAGCTACATGGGTAATGTGGTCATAGAAGAAAATTAACTTTGTTAGGCAGGACCTGCCCTTTATAAAACCAAGCTGTCTGGGCCCAGTGACTATGTTGTCATTCAGGTGTTTTGCAGTAGCTCTCAGAATAGTCTTCTCTGTAATCTTACCAGGCATTGAGAGAGGTCTTGCTATGACATCTGGTGGCTCTTTAAAGTACCTTTGGATGAACCCCATCAGGCCCCACTGACTTTCATAGGCATCCAATTGGAGCAGCAAATCCTGCACAAGTTTGGGGATGATAGGGATTTTATTTGCATAGCTTGGTCCTCTAGCCCAGGGCTCTGGGGGTCCAGAACCTATCATCAATATTGAAGATAGAGGCAAAAAAAGCATTAGATGTCTCTGCTTTGTCTAAATTCCAGTTTATGAAGTATCCATGATCATCAAGTAATGGGCCAACGTTATTTCTGACCTGCCTTTTTATTATATTTTATTATATTTTAAAAAGCCTCTTTTCTGACCTTTCACATTGCTGGCAGCTTCAACTCTAACTGAGCTTTGTCCACATGGATTGCTGCCCTACAGTGGCGAACAGCATCTCTGTAGTCCTCCCATGTCACCTGTTCTTGTTTCCACCTGCCATACACTGTCCTTTTATACCTCACTTTGACTAGAAGATCCCTGCTTAGCCAGGCTGGTCTTCTGCCACCCCTGCTTGACTTCCAGCATTTCAGAATTGCCTGGTCCTGTGCTCTTAGGAAGTGGTTCTTAAAACTGACCAGCACTGATGGACCCAAGCACCTTCAAATCTCTTTCCGGGGGTCCTTACCAAGGATTTCCCTGTGCAACAGCAGTTTTATCTAAGCTGTGCTTTACCTGCTGACTTGCCCACTTCCTATGGTTCCATTGACAGCAGGCTCTGCTGGGAAAGTTGCCTTCTTGTGACTGTTGATCTGGTGAAAATGGTGTAGAATTAAGTATGAGCCTGCCTTTTAGCCTCTGTATTATACCTAGACTGCACTGGACTCGCGGATAGCCTCCATCTGAGGACTGCATTTTTGAGAAAGTTGGAATAGCAAGCTCTGCAGTCTGCCCAGAAGTAAATGCAGGAGCCAGAGATGGTAAAAGAAGCATTAAGGAGGATGTGAAAGGAAAGAGTTATGTGGCTTGTGTTTTGACTGAAAAGGGCAATATTGCAGTACATTGGTTGCAGTGCATTTGGTCATTGATTTGAGATTCAGTGGGTGAATAATTGCCTTTTGAGAAGCAATTACTTCCCCCTACTGGCTTTCATGCAACAACTGCAGCTCAATTTTTTCTGACCAAAAGGCACTCTGTACTTTTTTACATAGGGATAAATTTATATTGTTTTGGATTCATCTGCGTGTTTGGGATATAAAAATTCCTTAAAACTGAATAAATGCGAAGTGTTTTATTTTTCCAAGCTCTGCTTGTTCAGTGGCTCGTTGTACTGCCTGCATTGCCAGGCAATCCTAGGGAAACATGGGAACAAGAATCACTGGGAGAAGCTCAAGGAATAATAATCTCAGGGTGAGCTGTTCTGTTTGCAACAACTGAAGTGCTAGTTGCACTGGATCTGTCCTAGTGACAACGCTAAATTTATAGCCAGATGTGCTTACGCACCCCATTTTGAGACGTTATTTCAGCAAGGCAGAAAATGTGGGGGTTTTGGGTTTTTTAAACTTGGATGGAGATGATTTGCCTCTGTGGATAGACTGCCCTGTGCTGTTGGATTCTGTGCTTGGTGAGATTCCTGTTCCTTCATACACACTCATAGGTGTGTATGACTTCGTTTAGAATGAGGAAGAATCCTTTATCAGTGAAGTTACCCTGAAACTGCACAGAAATGTTTGAAAAAGAGAGGCATTCACAGGAGTGCAAGATTTAATTGACTATTAAATGCAAATCAGTCAGAAGTGTGTTAAGATATGGCTCATGTTTGCAGATGGCCTTCTGTGAGAAATGGTGTAACAGCTTCCTCATGTGTTTGAGAACACCTTAGAGGGGGTGTTTCATATATGGTATGTGTTTCATCAAACCTTTAAAAAACTTTTTCAGTAGCCATTTTGCTTAGTAAGTCATGATTTGTTGGATTTTGGTAAATGTTTTAGCTGTGAGGGGAAAAGCTCATGGTGTAGTCATTGATAATTAGTAAACAAAACAAATAGTGAGAAGAAAAACTTAAGAAAAAAGAGTGCATTGCTAGCTACAAGAAAAATAAGCCACGTAGAAGAGGAGGAAGTCACTCTAATCTAGAGGACATGTAGACAGATGGAGGTGTGTCCTTGACTGTTCATTTGCTAATGTCATCGACTGTAGTCAACATGTATATACAGGTTATATTGATACTATGAAGGCTTAAGTAAAATTTAGTCATTTTATACGCTATAGATAGGCAATGGGAATTTTTGTAGTTTAAATCAAAGTATCTTTTGTAGATGATAGGGTTGCATTCATTTTGGGAGCTGTGCCGAATTTGTATAAAAGCATACCTAGAATGACAGACTGAATAGTATTGCAGCTATTCAGGACCATGTAACAAAATGTGATACCCAGATGAGATTTCAGAAGATTAGTCCTTTAAAATGACTATAATTATGTGCTTATATATTTATATAAATATATA
>WAAB01003875.1:8412-36377 GCA_013389865.1 Piaya cayana
GAAAGTGGGAAAAAAAAAAAAAGAAAAAGATTGGGGAGAAAAAAAATAGTCAAAGATTAAAAAAAAAAAGAAAAAAAGCTGTACAGGGGATTAGGATTCAGGCCAGCATTGTCTGCAGCCTTCCAAACCATATGATATATCTAAGGGAAAGGCAGACAGCACATCTGAGCGAGAACTACAGGTGGCTGAATTAATTAGCTCCAAATCCCAACACCCCAAAACATCAGGCACTGGGATTAAGGACTCAAAGCTAGTTTGCTGCCGAATCCCAAACCTCAGATATTATTTGGATTCAAATTGGAAGTGTTGCAGATGGGTTCGTTTAGGGAAGGAGAGAGAGATGCCTTTTCCTATTCTTCCTGCAGCTGAAGCAGAAGGGCAACTTTCTCTTGTCTTTATAACATTGTGTTAAAACCACCGTAGCCTTCCCTACCCCTGTCTGAACATGGTTCCCATTCATCTTAGCAAGCTTCCACTTCTCTTTGAATATCCTGGTGCTGCGAGATGGGCAGGCAGAGACTCGCTTCTTTCCCTTCGCTTTGCTTGTGGGACACGAGGAAAGGGATTGACCGTCCTTAAATGCTGAAAAAGTCCTATTGTGTGACTAAGGAGAGATAAGGGTTTTCAGCTGAAAGAGAGGAGATCGAGATGAGATTTTAGGAAGAAATGTTTTCCTGTGAGGGTGAGGACGCCCAGAGCACCATCTCCTCCCTATGATGAGTCATTTGATCTGTCTGTGATTCAGTTCTTCCTACAAAATGGGAATAAGCCACGTTTGGCTGGTGGCAGCATGGGTGGAATAAAGCATTCGTGGTGGTGAGGTGTTCAGACCTGCTCCTGAGTGGAGGGATGATCTGTATAGGTTGAAAAGTTCATAAATCTTATGGAGAACCTGTATCTCCTGCTAAATCAGGTGAGCATTGTCGTTTGCCAGGATCACCTTCTGCAAGTCTAATTATCTGCTGGCAGTGGAGGCACAGAGCAGTAACTGGCAGTACACTTGCTTCATCTGGATGGTGCCAAACAAGCTGGTAAGTTCATCATAGCCTGTGTAGAGCATCCAGAAGTAGCACTCAGGGAGACAATTAGTGTTCCTGCAGCTTTCGTACTGGATGTGATCAGAGGCCTGGAAGATATTTGTGTTTATTATAGCATTGGTACCCAGTCAGGACTGAAACCACGGTCATCGCTGAGATCCTCACTTGAAAAAAAGGATGTGATGGACAGAAAGCTTGAACAAGAAGAGAAAAAGAAAAGGCAGTTTTGGAACAGTGTAATTACGTCTCAGTAAAACAGTGAGCATGGCAATTAATTATTGATCATGGACCCCGCTCTTTATCTTTTTCTCGTTTCCCAGGGCTCTGCAGCTCTGCCAAACACCACACCAGAGTGAATCAGGTATTTGCTTCTACCTGGGGAGCCAGCTACCTGTCTCTGAAGGACACGGCACAGCTTGGCTGCAACAGCTTCTCATCAGGTCTGGGTTTGTATATAATCAGGCGCACTCTGCAATCTGCAGGTAGCTCAGCAGGTTGCAGATTTTTACTGCTTTTATGTTCTGCCTCGACCGCACATCCAACCCGTAGAGCAAACTGCCCGTGGCAACAGGCAGGGTTTGTTTGGAAGCAGAGTGCGGGTGTCCTGCAGTGGGGTTGTGCATGCACTGCAGTAACGCCGACTGCATCCTTATGAGGTTGTTCCCTCCCATCCCTGCGCATCCGCGCTGGTTACTGAATCCTCGTGGCAAAAACCACAAGATAAGAAGTATGAGACAGCCCTGCATACCGCTGGCGTCTCCAGGTTATGCAGAGAGGTTGGGACAAGGGGTTTTGATTCTGAGCTATTTCCCAGCAACAGAATCATAGAATCCTGGAATAACCAGGTTGCAAGAGACCCACTGGATCATCGAGACCAACCATTCCCATCAGTCACTAACNCCCCCAGCTCTCTCTGCCACTCCTCTTGTTCTCCAGCCCTTCCCCAGCTTCATTGCTCTTCTCTGGACTCGCTCCAGAGCCTCAACATCCTTCTTGTGGTGAGGGGCCAAGACTGAACACAGGATTCGAGGAGCGTTCTCACCAGTGTGCTAAGCACACATTATTTTGTTTTCTATAACCAAACCAGTTTGCTTTAAAGCAGGGGAAAAAATCAAAAACACAACAGAATTTTCTTCTGCCTTGTTCAAAACCGATGGCGCAAAGAGAATCCAGAGACAGCTTCTCCATCTTTCCCACCCTGGGAAGGTGACAGTTGAGTTTGCAGATGTAACTTATTGCACCAACGGTGCTTACAGCAGTGTAATATTTTCTGTCAGGTTAAATGAGGGTGGAGATTCTCTGATATGTCAATATGCATTAGCAGTGATGAGGGCAGCAGTCGTCTTTAGCAGGGAGCGCTCAGCATGAGCTGGCCTGAAATAACTCCACAGGAGAAGAGAAAGCCAGACACTACAGGACGGAGACAAGCCACAAATTGCTCCTGCCACAACTTTCTGAATCAGTGTAAGTGTTTGGGAACTTCTACTCTCACTTTGTACCACAGCTTACTGAAATCTGGGGTAAGAATATGTTGGTAACACTTCCCCCTCCTGCTGGATAACGATTTCCATCTTCCCTACTCCAAACAAATGGTGCTTTCATTGCAATTCATTTCAGTGGGTTGTCTCTGCTAATACCACCCTAGCAGGGGCTCCAGATGGTGCCCTTCCATGGCCTCTTGGCACAGGAGCAAATCTTCTTTGGGTTAGAAGAAACTCTAGTGGTGTCTCCGGGAGAGATAAGGCTGCCTGTAAACTTGGGCTCTGTCACAGTCCAGTGAAAGAGTAGAGCTCCTCCTTGGAGCTGGTGTTAGTCTAAGACTGTAAATGGGAAAGTACAGCACGTTCTACAGAACGAGACACTCCCACCAATACATTTCGGTTAATGGTTCCTGCTTTACCTATACCCCTGCAGACCCTTATCTGTCTGTGCAGATGCTGTTATCCCAAGTTGACTGTTATCTGCGAATCCCTAAGGAAAAGAAGTATTGAAACCCCCCAACTGGAACAGTTTCCAGCAAGGGAAGTAGTTCAATTATCTCCATATATCCCTTTTTCATGTGGTCTGGAGAGCAGTGGAACCCAGCAGCACATCCCTTTGTCAGTGGTTGTCCGTTTGTCTGTCTAGCTCCCATCTGCCTCTGTGGCCTTCGTTAAGGGGCCAGCAGGCCGCAGGGTGGATGATGAATGGGCAGAGGATGAGCTAGAATAGGGGCTACTCATCATCCACTCACACACCAGAGCAAGATAGATGGTCGGGAGGAGTCTTCCATTTATCCGGAGGCTGAGTCAAAAAGCCGGATCACGAGCCACTCAGGGGCCTTTCTCAGGGAGCAGGAGACGCTAATTTGCAGCCGCTGCTGGGCAAAGCACCAGAGAGGGCAGGAGCACACAGCGTTGACACAAAGGTGGGTGTCATCTAAACTATAGCACAAGCTCAAAGATCTTGGATGTACAAACAAATTACAGGCTGGATACTTACATGTGAGATTCTCTGGCTAGCCATGGCCTCCCTGAGCAAAACCATCCTCCCTGGCTTTCTCTGGAAAGGGAAATAAGCCTTGCAGAAGGGCCCCTCATGGTAGTTGATTTCCTGGCAGTAGGAGCGGAGTATTTCTGTTATTTACAGCTGCAGCCGTAGACTTGAGACCCGACCCTTGTGCCAGGGGACTGTGCAGGTGTATATTAAAAAATAAACTGCCCTGAGGTGCAGCCAGGTTAACAGAAGACTATGTGAGCAGAAAACGCGCCAGTCAAGAAGGTGGGTGAATGTAAACCTGTGCCTCGGCAGCTTCTAGTCTTACAAAACACACAGCCCGGGTAATGCAGCCTTGTGCCTGAAGCAGGAGAAGGAGCCTGGCTCTGCTGCGAAACTTTGCTGATAGCAGCAGAAGAAAAGCAAGTAGGAAGAGGCAGTGATTAGAAAGGAATGGATTTCTGAGCGAATCACATGCACCAAATATTTTTTTTTTCGGTTAGTTATTGGTAATTCAAAAAATTGTCCCTACCTCTGCAGCTTCCTCCACTTTTCATATGATAAAAGACCTCATTCCGTACCAACACGCTCCTATTCTTTCCCTCCAGTACGCGGGACAGCAAATCCAATCTGCAAAGCTTTTGTCATCCTCTCTCTCTGACTTCCCCTCTCTTCTCTCTGTAAAGGTTTGCAGTGTACCTACCACAATGATAAAATGCATCCTGTTTACAGGGAAAGAAAAACCTACCTCAGCACTTCTTCCACGGATGGAAAAAAAAGGGAGGGGGAGCGCATTGTGAAGCATTTTAGATTGTGACTTCTGCAGTTTTGAAAAGGCACACTCCTTCCCCAGATGGCAGATAGGCAGTTAGACTGTGAAAGCAAGTGCTATTTATGTCCCTTTCGCCTAGCGGTTGGACTAATGCTTTTAAGATACATAAAGAGGCGCTTGTTTGTGGTGAGGATGGGCAAATAGAGAGAGATGGACAGAGCAAGTCTATCTGCCACACGCCTACGGACCCTATCTCGCTGCTTCTGCACTTATAACATGTGCTCCTCACGAGCTGAAACCAAGCATTCATTACTGGACTCAAGCGTCCCCATGGCTGGGATGTTTTAGCGGTCTGAGAACGTGCAGAGGGTTTATTGTTTTACCCTTTGCCTGCACTTTCATTGACTTATGGAATGATTTGGGGTGGAAGGGACCTTGTGGTCAAGAAGGCCAATGGCATCTTGGCTTGTATCAGAAACGGTGTGACCAGCAGGGCCAGGGAGGTTCTTCTCCCTCTGGACTCAGCACTGGTGAGACCGCTCCTTGAATCCTGGGGTCAGTTGTGGGCCCCTCAGCACAAGAAGGATGTTGAGGCTCTGGAGCGAGTGCAGAGAAGAACAATGAAGCTGGGGAAGGGGCTGGAGAACAAGAGGAGCAGCTGAGAGAGCTGGNGAGCGAGCACACAGCTACCTGGTGAGGGAACAGCATCTGGATTCACTCCTGACTGAATGAGACACTTTGGCAGTGCAGATAACTGGCCTGTATCAGGTAAAGAGGTGAGAAATGCTCTCCTAGCTCTCCTAAAACTTCTGCAGGCTTGTTCTCCCTGCTGCCTCAGCCCTACCTTATGCAGAGGTCTTTTTGTTAAGCACAGGCATTCCTGCTGTTACAGATTCTGCTTTTTTTCACTTGCCCTTTCTTTTGCATCAACAGAGCGTTGCATTATATTTTGTTCTCCCTTAGCTCACCCTTTATCACTCCATATGTGATTGGAGGAGCTATCTACCAGCAGCATATGTGTTTAATCAACTTTAATACTTCCAGAGACTATAAGTAAGAGAAATGTTCTGGATGGGGAATAATTATCATTTTAATTACGTTAGAGAAGATAGTTAGACTGCCTGAGGGTAGAGGATGATCTGTGGCTCAGTGCACTCCAGGCTGAGCCCCAGCAGCCAGGAGGTGGACCTGTTTTGGCTGGAAGGTAGTAGAAATACAGACTAAGAGAGCACATGTCTGGAAAAGCTTCTATACATCTGCAGCTCTGGCAGGAGAGGAAAAGTCTGAAATTGCAGTGCTGCATCCCTGTCCCATCACAGCTCAGAGGTAAACAAGGACTCCTGAAGATTCCGAAGCGTTTTCTCCTGGTACAGGTTTATAAACATCCTTAAAGCATTAGGAATTTACATCTGAATGACTTTTAATAGCAGCCAGAAAACTTTTCCTCTGGAGTGGTCATTACTATCAAGACAGTAACCTGCCTCAGGCATGATAAAGAGAGGGAAACTGAGATACGGAGACAGCGTGCAGCTCAGCTAAGGCTGCCGTGTGCCAAAGGCAGAGCTCAAAATGCAAAAGCCTCATTAAATTTGTGGAATATCTTTAAAGTCTGAGCTTAGATTTCTTTCTCTTTGCCCCAGGGTATAGGCAAGACACAGCTCCCACCTTTCCTATAAATCCACAAGGGTTTGAAATATTCCTTTTCATAAAGAAATAAGTGCATAATGCCAAAATCCACATCCCTGTGACAAACGCAGCCTTAAAAACAAACAGTAAATATTGAGAAACTTGTACTGGTAGACTCCCAAAACGTGGCAACATTATAAATCCCTTCAGAGACTTTGAATACCTCCTGCCTATCCTTAAAAGCTTGAAATCCAAGAAGTACTTACTCAGTAAGCTTTACATAGCTCTGGTCTTGGTTGCCGTAAGCCTTACAGGTCTCTTTCCTAACTAGAAGCCTAAAATGATTTAAACAAATTAAAAAGGAAGAGCAAATGGTGTGTGGCCTGCCTGTTGAAGCAGACTGCGCAGGATTCCAGGAAAGCCACAATTCACAACAGCAACACAATGAAGGGAAGTTGGTTCTGCAAGAGGCTTGCAGGACCTCTTCTGGGCATGGGTTAGAGATTGGTGGGAATGGTTGGACTCGATGATCCGGTGGGTCTCTTCCAACCTGGTGATTCTATGATTCCAGCTTTCTCTCATGACCACACACCTTCCCACATCGCAAACGTTACTGTATGGATTGTCAGGCTCAGGAATTATTCTGCAGAACTGATCCGAGTTGCCACAAACTCATGAAGTTCCATGGCTTGATGGCCATGAAGTCTTTCCTACATATCAGAGCCCAGCTGATAAAGCAAGAGGATCAGTCTTTACCTCTTGATTGGGCTGTGTAATTACCATACAGAACTGGCCGGGGTACCAGAGCACCAAGGGAGCAGCCAGGCCATGGGCCGCATTGCATCAGCTCATTTGCACACAATGCAGTCCCCTCTTGGGGACCTTCTCCTTTGTTTCACGCTGCCACAAAGACACTGCTGCATTAGAGGAAAAGGATGCAGGGACTAAAAAAAGAAACGCTTTTTGCTCTGGGATGTTAGCTGTATTTAATGACTGGGTTTCTTTTCAACCTCAAATTTTAAGAGAGATTTAAAACACACTTTTTTTTTTTTTTTTTAAAGACCACTTGTAGGATGACCTCAGCCAGCTCCTCATCTCCTTCTTCGGGTTAATATAATCATGGACGCAGGGACGCTGAGGACTTAATTATACTCATGGGGCCAGTTCCATGGCTCTGGAGCGTGTCCAGAGAAGAGCAACGAANCTGGAGGTGTTTAAGTCACGAGTAGACGAGGCCCTGAGGGACATGGTTTAGTGTTTGGTGGGAATGGTTGGACTCGATGATCCGGTGGGTCTCTTCCAACCTGGTGATTCTGTGATTCTGAGTTCCACTAGAATGGTCTCTTTCGACGCATGTAAACAGCACCTTAGATTTTAAGCGCAAGATTGCGTTTTGCGTTTATCATCAGCTTGAAATACAGTTGTTTTGGCCCAGTAGCACCGATATTTCACACCCTGATTCTACACAGGGCTAAGTAACAAATACGTATCAGACCGTGCTTCAAGCAAGGAGTTTTTTTAAATCTTCTTAGCTCTTCTGTTCCACTCCAGTGCTGACCCCAGGCAGCCTCTGTACTCCCACTCCGCGTGTACCTTATGCCATTGCATTTATTATAGCTGTGCCTACAGGCGTAACAACGAAACCATCCTATGAAGACAAAGGAAAATGACAGACCGCGCTCCCAAATGCTTCCCATCAACTGAATCCCATTTTGTAAATGATACCTTATTTCTAAGCTTCTTTCCCAGCAAGATGTAAGCGCCTGTTTGGAACCACCCAGGATAGATTCGTTCAGGTTAAACTCCCCCCAGTACATTCAATTTTGACTTCTTCTTGAATGGAACCCGCATTACCCAGACGATGGTCTCAATCACACTCTTATCCTGAGGCAGGTATGTCTACGCTATTAAAGAAGCGGGTAACGAATGCAACCGCAATACCACTAAGAGGAATGTAATACGCCTCATTTCAGCCTGTTCCACACGCTCCTTTTGACAGGCACGCACTGTAGTAACTCAGAATGAACAGACTCCTACGTATTTTTGCAAGAGAGGCAAGGAATTACTCTTGTGGTTTTCAATTCCTTTTCCTCAAAAATCATAGAATCATCACAGAACTTTTTGGGTTAGAAGGGACCTTGGAACCCACCCAGTTGCAGCCCCCTGCTAGGGGCAGGGACACCTGCCACTGGATCAGGGTGCTCATCACTGAATGGATCGCACCCTAAATTCCCGTTCCAACACTGGAATGGGAACTCTTGCTGGATCAGCCCAAGTATCACAGTGCAGGCGGCTGCCCTGACCTAAACCAAAGCTCTCTGGTACCGTACGGGAAGGATGGGACTCCGTGCACTATCCTATCTTGATTTAGTCAGTAGCAGCCGCTCAGCTCTAAATTCTAGAGACTGTTTGCATGCTTGTTTCTCTATGAGTGTTACCAAAGCTAATTTACTGTAACTAACGCAGTCCTGTCAGTTGCTGTAATTTGCTATTGAGGTAAAACCATGTGCTCCAAGCAGACGGCTTTTTAGTTGGGAAAGATCAGCTCCTGTTACAGAGGGGCAGCTCCTTGGATTGTTAAAGCAGCTGCATCACACGTTGCCTGAATTACCATGGCTGGGAGCTCCACACACGTACAGCATAATGGGACAGGCAGCGTCCTCGTGTCAGATCGCTTGGCGCTGAGCATGGGACTCTGAAGAAGTGACAGCTCTGGGAAGGTCAGAAATGCAACCGCGCTCAATGGAACAGCCCAAACAGCCGGCACCGGAATCTAGATGTGGACTGCAGACCCTGGGCTGAAAAAAGAAGCTGCTATTGTATCTCTACAGAACCCAGAGTGGACCTCGAACCATTACTTTGTGTGTAAGGGCATAAATATTCATTGTGGTTTTCTTTCTGTTTTATATTCCATCCCTATCAGTAAACTCAGAGAAAGACTAAGAGCAAAATACTAAAATAGACCGTGGAAAACCATCCAGTTGCCATGACAGAAGAGGCTGTCTCGGCTAATAAATGAGCTGGTTAACGTGCCCCCCTGTTCTGTCCTAGTTTTCCTGTGCAATACGGAGACACTTAGGCAAGTTGATCCTAATAAACGAATGATGATAATTTAGAATGATTTAGTTCAAACACATTAGCCTCACGGAGACACGCTAATTCATAACTGAAGCAACTTGAATTCCATCTAGAAAGAAAGGGTATTGTCAAAAGCAATCGAGTTGCCAACTGAGTTCGTAAGCAGACAGGAATGGCCACTGTGCGTGCTCTTCACCCGTTCTCTGAGAGAAACACGTTTGTTTTGCTGGGATTCTGCTTCCCAGTCAGGACAGGGTGAGAGGTCACGCGCAGGCAGTTCCTACAGCTCAGCTGGGGGCTCGGAACACCGTGGAGCTCAACTTCTCCCCATCCTACATCCACACCAACTGAGCAACACTTCCTTTATTTTTGACTGAGGTTTCCACACCACAATTCAAGGCCACATAATTAATCTGCCCTGAAAGTTAATTTGGATTAGTTCTTTCTATGTCTACCTGTACAAACAAGTACTCAATGGAATGGTTGGACTTGACGATCCAGCAGGTCTTTTCCAATCTGGTGATTCTATGATTCTATGATTCAATGACTTCTTTCCTCTAAAAAAGCACAGAAATCCCTGTGAATGAATGTTTTGCGCACACCTCTGGGTCTACAAGCCCTGACTATGGATTTTAAGCACGAGTATAAAAAACATCTGCCTTTAATTTCAGCTGACAGCTACAGGTGTTTCCTCAACACAAATAACAATCGATAGGAGTCGTGCAGACAGGCTGTTAGAAAAGCTGTGCTCTTGGTTAGTTTTTATATTAATTTTACATTCCAAAATTGATTCAGATAATCATCTGAGATTTTACGTGCTTATCTGAACCTCTGAGCCCTCAGATACTGATGTAACACGGTTAAAGGTGTTTAGCGCAGCAGTAAAATGCACAGAAGCTTTGTGCTGGAATACAAGAACGTCCTGGGTGAGATTTACCTCGCAGGGGGAACTAATTCAAGGTCAACTTTTCACTTAGCTCCAAAGCCCCAGTTCTTAAATTCTTAATAAGACTTTTCAAAATCAGACTGGTTTATTCCAGCATCTTAAGAAGGAAATTAAAAAAACCCAAACAAACTTGATTTTACATTTCTGCTCTCCAGTTGGCCGCTCCCATTAGCGAAGTCAAAGGAATTACACAGACATAGAGCAGCAGGGTATCCAACTCTCAACCGTCCAAAATCATCACTTGCTTTAAAATAACAATGGACATACTGGTGCATTAAAAAGTCTTTTGTATGGTTATGATTTATGTAGCTCTTCACAAACACGCCGCAGAAAAATACTTAATTTCCATCATTACAGAGATCAGAGGGTGGACTGCTTCCTCTGGTCACAGATTGAATTTATCATTACTAGTCAAAAGCACCCTACGGATTCAGCAGAGGGCAGAGATCAGCTGTTTCATCCAAATGAAACATCCTTCTCCTTAATGGCCTCCGAGTTCGTCCCATCCTTCCCACTTTGTCCCTCGGCTACAAGATGATTGCGAACGCTTTTAGATTAGACCTTCAGATTTGCTTTTGGAAGCACAAAAAAAAAAAAATCGTTCCCGAAAACAATTTTCCCGTGATTAAAGATCCGCTGCTGCTAAAAATATTTAAAGGAGAAATCATCCCGAATAATAGACTTGGCAACAGGCACCAGAGATGACAGAAATTGTTGGCACCGAACAGAAAACAAACATCAAAAGACAAAATAGCATCAGACACTGTAAAGCGATGGATTTTTTTTTTTTTAATTTGCTCTATGCCATTTTGCCAAGGTTGTTTGTGCGCCTTTGTGTAATTCCAGCTAATCGCACAAATTCTCCAACTCAAGATATTCTTCGAAATCTCTCTAGGGTGGCACCTACACCCGTGTGCCTCTCCTTCTGCTCCCGTTACGAACAGCCCCCTTGCTTCTAAATGAAAAACTGCATTCAGTAGCAAACCACCAGGGATGTTCCATTTTGCAGCTTTTATTCCACCTCATTTGCTTTCTTTACGCCCCCCACTCCCCAAGAAGCCTTAGGGAAGCAGCCCCACGTTTGCTTACTCACTCCTCCTTATCCCCTCCCTGTGAGGGAACTCTCACAAAATACATCTGCTTGTTAGTTCATGCAGTCACTCTTTACCGTCACTGTGCTGCCCCTTATTGATAATCCAGCTGATAATTTGGAAAAATTTCTTCACTGGAAGAGTAGTGAAGCCTTGTTCCAGGCTTCCCAGGGCGGTGGTGGAGTCTCCATCCTGGGAGGGTGTATGTGTGTAGCTGTGGTACTTTGGGGCATGGTTTTAGCTGCCTGCAGTGGGGTTGGACTGGATGAACTTTCCCAATTTTAATGGTTCTGTGATCTGAAGGTACTGCCAGCAAAGAGCCTGACCTGGAGAAGTTACCTGGATGCCTCCCTGACCAATGGCATCATCTCATCCCAGAGAGAAGTCACGACACCTGGCAGGATCAGGATGGGTCAATACTACTAGTAATTATTTTTCGCAGGAACTGAAAATCCCCCGTGCAGCGCTGTAAGTCTGCATGGGCCTCAGCACTAATCTGTACAAACTCATAGCTTAGCCCACCTCTGGGAACACGCGGCCGCAGAGCCCTTCTGAAGGAGAACAAGGGATACAAAGCCAGGGATCTCTGGGGGCTGATCTTAAACACTGCTCTGCATTTGCAGCTTGATCCGAGAGCTCCGTGCACTTAAAAGCACTCTGTGTGCCTTAAAAAGAGACCCAGAGGGGTCTGACAACACGTGGGTGAGACCGCGGTGGAGATCAGACAAGCGTGTGTGGAATCAGCACCGTGCTCTGCTCTCCAGTGTCAGAGCCCATGGGAAGCAAACAGAGCCACAATCGCATAAGATGAACCAACACAAATCTGGGCTTTGTCCTTTCCACGCCAGAGACCTGATCTCCTCTTGTGGCTGGGGATGGGCACATCCTCACCCTTTTTTTTGCCTCAGAGCTCGGGGAGGGAATGAAAAGCAGGAGGTGGAATAGGCCAAATCCCACTTCACCAATTCCTTTCCTTCAAGCATTGTATGCAAGTGAATTATTAGAAAAAAAATAGTTATGCATACAGCGTTACATTTTCAGAGCCTTTACAATTAACGGTTCTTAACAGGAGCCTTGGTAGGAGCAGAGCTGCAGAGAGGTACACGAGTGCAGCGTGTTTGGCAGGATCAGAAAAAAGACCCTTTGGGGAGTTGAGAAACAGCAGTGAAATCAATTGCGTCAAAGCCAGTATAGGAAGAAGGAGTGACAGAGGAGAGAGGAGAGGTGAGGGAACGGCCTCGCTGAAAGCTAAGCAGACTGAAGGATAATCGTACTCCCAGGAATATCAAGCCTGAACTTAAAGAGACCAATCCAGAGGGCTAGATGCGAACGTGAAATGCGAAGAGGTGTTTTGCGGGTTGCAAATCTCCGCAGGTCCTCTGACCGTTAAGCGCAGAGGATCCACTTTGAGGTCGTATTTACACTCACACACACACCTAACAAAAGCAGAGGGTTTGGCCAGGTCTGGCTCGAAGCCCGCTGGAGCCCAGAGGAGCTGTTTGACTGGCACGTGCCGTTTGGCGTGAGGCTGACAACCATCTCGGACAGACAGTGCAAGATGTTCTCTCGTTTTGTAAAGACACAAAGTAGAGACACGTGAAAACCACGCAGACAGTCCATCAGGCACTGTCAGATGCTCCTCCACACGCCTGCATGTCCAATTAGGAGTGAGAACAGCGCGGCCAGTGCATCTGGATATCCAGTAGGGTTTTATTCCGGGGTCAGGGGATAACGACCCCTAAAGTTTAAAGGCCTTCAACACAGCGGTCCAGCAACCCAGCCAGATCCCGCTGTCAGTCTGAAGGCTCGTTAGCAACACTCCTCTGATTTATCTCTCTGTGATTAACAAGTGTCCAGTTGCTTAGACCATGGGAAAGAGCAAAGACTAACAAGGTTTAGATTTCACCTTCCAAATATAAAAGCAGCAGCATTTTTGCTTCATTACTTGGCTGTTTGAGGCTTTTTGTTTTATTTCTTAGGGGGGAAAGTTGTTCCAGTCACTAATCTGAGTGCACTAAGAGTAATAAAGGTCACCAATTATTTCTACTGGAAGTTTCTTACTTCGCTGGTGTTTGTGTGATCACTTCCAACATACAGAGAGACTCGGGGTTATTTAGGGATCAGATCCTTAAGCAAGTGTAGTAACTATCCACGCACACACCGGCACCTCCATACAAACACAATAAGACATCAGCAATATGAGTGGGAGAATGTGAACAGACACCACCAGAGTGAAAGCCACACGAGCAGGCGTACGCTCACACAGCTGCTCGCACATGCAGATATCCGACTGCCTACGGACACAGGGACGTACAGGAGCTCTCAGCATGTGCTCAGCCGTGCTTATCAGCACAACCATCACGTACACGCACTGGTGTGTTCACACAGCCGCGTGTGCCCAGCTGATGCAGTCTCACTCGGACCTGCCCATTCCATAAGCAAGGGAAAGGTTCAAAACCTTCTTTCCAGAGGAAAAAGGACCCAGCTCACTGCTCACCAAGCCAATCTTTCTAATTAAAATGACTCTGGTCAAATACATAATAGCATGAATTATTGCCAGACACAAAAATCGGAATCGGAGGTGGGAAAATCCACTCTAACCTGACTCTGGGTCTCAGTTTTGCCTACAGTTTGGAGTTTGCCCCTGCATTCTGTGCTTCCCCTCCGCCTGCCAGCATCAAGACATCATGTATACAATAGCTCTGGCCCTGCCACCGCTCCTACCCTGTGATAGGCTACTCCACTACTGCAGCAGTTCCTCCTCCCCTCCTCAGTTTTACTATTCATATTAAATCTTCATCAATGCAGCAGAGAAGCCAGCTACATAGGAAAACAGGGGGGAAGGAGCTTTGGCTCACACTGCATTTTTTCCCAGGCCCCAAAGGTGGTGCTCTTGCATTTACAGCTCAAGCCCGTACGCTTTGGCAAATGCAGAGTTTTGTGGGGTTTTTTTTTATCAAAGAAAACATTAAATCAAGTTGCCTGTAGATTAAAGCTGTGTATTGTTTAACTTCACAAGCCATATTTAAGTCTGACACCTGCATGTGTGCCTTCACCATTAACACGTCTGCTGCATCCATATTCCTGCTGCTGCTGCGCTTGCTTTTAGCCGGAGGCATCAACTGGTGCCTGGTGGCCCCAGTTCAGCAGCCCTAGCAAGGTTTGAACAGGAATTGTACTGGAAGAACAGGCTCTCCAAGCCCCCTCACAGACCCTCAGCAACCATGAGCCACAAAAGAATCTACAACTGCACTGGTCGACAAGTCCCTTTTTCGATGCTTCTGTAGCATCAGCTTCACGCATCGGAAGGTCTGGCTTGAGGTGGTCTGCAACAGCTAAGCACTTATCATAGAATCATAGAAGAACCAGGTTGGAAGAGATCTGCCAGATCATCGAGTCCATCCGTTCCCATCAATCACTAACCCATGTCCCTCAGCACCTTGACCACTCGACCCTTTAAACCCCTCCAGGGAAGGGGATTCAACCACCTCCCTGGGCAGCCTCTGACAGTGACCAATGANGAACTGACCCCAGGATTCAAGGAGCGGTCTCACCAGTGCCGAGTACACAGGGAGAAGAACCTCCCTGGGCTTTAGCACCATCCAAGCCCACGAACAGAGCAAAACTGCCACTGCAGAGCCCAAAGAAAGGAGAAAAGTGGGTACAGTGAGAAGAGGCTGCAGATAAAACAGAAGCGTGGACTGCGAGAAGCAGGCAGACAGCTGGTCTGCGATACCATGATGGGAACTGCAATGGTTGGGTTACATTTCCTGCATTCAGCAAAAAAGCAAAGTGCTCTGTTTTCAAATGGGATGGCTACTTATTCACTCCCTGACATCCACAGCTCCTGAGCAGCCCAGGACTAAAGATCACGCCATGTTCAGTGCATCAGAGCTGTTTTCAGAGCACAGCGCACAAAAAAATAAATCAAATATTAGAGGGTAGGAATGCCAATATCAATGACAAGCAGTTTTAGGAAGAGCGGGTTTCATTCGGCTAATATTCATGGATGGTTTCTGTGCAGTATTTAAAGGAGAGGGCAAAGGGTAAGCTCCTCACCATTGTACACCGTGGGGAGGAGCGCTCTTGTTCCTACAAGTGATGAGAGGAAGAATGATCAGAACAGATAGAGGTCAAAGCTGTGAAGACCGGGTGGGAAAAAAAAGATGAAATAGAACCTGAGAAAAATAAAAAGTGAAAAGAAAAATTCCACACTCACTCTCCTCCAAAAGAAACCGCTATTATAATTTTTAAATCATCTCCTCGTGCTGTGACACCCACAAGAAATTAGCTGACTAAGCCGCCTGAATTCATCTATTTCATGAGTTTATCTGATGAATGGATTGCTCATCTCCACGAAGGGAGGAAACACAAGGACACTGAAGCTGGAGCGTGGAAGTGCTAGAAGGTAAAAGGGGGATGTATAATGGAAGATGGGGAAGAATGGATTTTATGTATTCAGTGCACTAAAGGAAGAAATATCATAATGCATAACTTATAAAGCAAGGATACTCATGCTGCCTACTCATCTTGGCCCTGAGGAGAGTCCATTAGGACTTCAAATTGCCAAGGAAAATTCTAGGGTCTGCTCACAGCTGGCCAGCATTTTCCAACTGCCGAGTAAATGTTACCTCAAATTTCAGGGAAACACCTGCAACAAAGGCTTTCCATGCAATGGTATTTATCTACTAGAGCCGAAACTGGATTTAAGTCTTGCTCAGTGAAATTTTTTACTGAAATGGTTAAAAATTACTATGGTGGTCAGTTGTAAACAGATGACCGACACGTTCAAGGAAGAGTGGATGATAAAAGATGGATCAAAAAAAGAATTATATCTACTTCACAAGGATTTTTTTTTTAATTGTAGATGTAGGAAAGAAATACAAGCCATGAAGCTGATAAGCAGACAGGTTGACCTAATTACACATGAATCCTGTATTATAAATTTCCGCATTTATTGGCAATAAACAGCTATCGAAGTGGAAATGTAGAAAGGTCTAGCAGGAAAGCTGCTCTTCTCTTTTAGGGTCCCTAACACTGCCAATACACACATCTGAAGAGAGAAAAATGACACACAATCATGTATTTGCCGCTTCCAACCTCCGCATATCAACATTTCATGATTCCTTTAGTTCCATCGTTACAGTCACATCTTTTGAGTAAAAGCTGGTCATCACTAAAAATCAGTAAAACCAGCTTCATAGGCCAAAAGCCCCCTGGAAACATCTCTCTGTTCTCAGTCATCCTCCTTAATGAATGCAGAAAGCGCTCTTGTGCACTGTAAGTGTATGAAATTGATAAAGATTCTATTTATTCTCCCCCCACTCCTTATAAGAACTTAATGAGACAAAATCGGTAGCTCCTAATCAGGCGTTGGCCTTTTCATCTCTCTGGGGTTTATTTACAAAAGCTTATTAGAGCAAAGCGCTCTAAGTGATATGCAGCAGTAACTAGAGTATTGCTTAACGACCCCTAGCAGGCAGCACAATGCATGGAAAATGGAACAGAAAAGGTGTTTAAAGTGTTTTCTACTGTAAACAGAACCCTTCCTCCCGCTGCCGTCACTGCCCCCAATGCAGCTGAACCCCCTGACTGGGTTGCATCTTCCCAGCCTGTCACATCGCTGCACTTAGCTGGGTGTTTGGTGTCTGTGACATCAAGGCTTGAACAGCTGTGGACCCGGCAGAGGCAGCTCCCAGCAAGCAAGGGGCTGGAGCAGCTTTGCCATCTACTGTATCCGATTTTCCCACCTCAACACAATTTCTGGATTGAAAGAAATGGTAACTACCAAGGCTCAGTTAAAGGCACAGCCACCATTTCTGTTTCAGGAGCATATGGATACTCTACTTTTGAAACAGGAGTAAGTTTTTAAGTCAGCAGAAATCACAGAATAAATCATAGAATAATCAGGTTGGAAGAGACCCACCATTCCTATCAAATCCTTCAGTTCCCAAATCCATTATTTTTGTCACTACCCACTGAACCCTACAGAGGCTTGAGGAGGAACACAGCCAAGCCTTAATTACCACAAGAGAAAGTTATCAGACACCAACACCCCTCTCTCCACCTGGGACAATGCTCCACATTCATCTATTGTCCAGAGAAGCCTCCAGCAATTAACGCCTTTCAGCTTGCACTGGAGCAGCAGTTTTCCTTGAATTATCACCCCCTTTTTCAGGACACAGGGTTTAAACATGACTGGAAATTGGGAGTTTACTTGTCAGGGATCTCAAAGCCCATCCAGTCCCACCCCTGCCATGGGCAGGGACACCTCCCACTGGCTCAGGGGCTCCAAGCTCCATCCAACCTGACCTTGAACCCCTCCAGGGATGGGGCAGCCACCCCTGCTTTGGGCGACCCAGGCAGGGCCTCCCCACCCTCACAACAAAATAATTTCTCGCCAAGATCTCTTCTCAATCTCCCCTCCTTCAGCTTAAAATTATTCCCCCTCATCTTGTCCCTGTAGTCCCTGATAAAGAGCCTAGAAGTTACCGTGTCATAGTTTTCGCCTCCAAAATGGGAATAACATCCAACTCCTGCAGGCTTGGTAAGAACCTGGGCAATCTTAAAACCTAATTAAGAACTGGAAGTGCAAGGAAGGGCCAAAGAACCCGGGATTCTGGAGGGAGAAAGCCTGTAATAGGCTTCCAGCAGGATCTGCTGCTTTTCCATACGTGCTGCCAGTTCTGCTTACAAACAGAGCAATACAGTTGCTCCTTCTCCCTCTGTAATTTGCTGCTTCGGTTTCATCCTGATAAATAGAAACACCCTGCTTGCACAGGGAAGGAGAAGTTACTGTATCATAGGAAGTAATCACACCGTACACAAAACAAGCACTCTGGGTAATTAAAAGACTTCCAGCCCCTTTCTCTGTTCCCTTTCAGCCTTGCGCTGACGGGCTGTTTATCTTTGGCACAGCAGAAGCAGAGGAAGCAGCAAAATGTTCCCCGTAGCAATTCACTCGCAGGAAGAGAGGGAGAGGCAGAAAGGCTGAAGACAAACACATTCTGTCTCTGATGGAAGCACAGTTCCTTGAAATAAATACTCAAACAGGGATCATGTCTCTTGGTAGCTGCCCAGGTGGCTATTTTTGATAGAGACCTGTCAACTTGGAATGCTTGGGATATGGTGCTTTGTGTCCTATCCAGATGTTTCTCCAGCGCTGTAGCTGTGCTCCAGCTGTGCAGAAACCTGCATCTTGCTCTGCTGTTCCCCTTTGAAAGGGGTGTTCCCACATTAGGAAGAGCAGACTCATACGCTGATTGACTGAACAGAGTAAACAGTTCGAATACAAAGAGTAAGGAGAAAGAATTATCCAGCTCCTTCCTAGAGCCAATTAAGAAGGTTGCCTCGTAATTAATACACTGGCATAAAGACAGCACACGGGAAGGCAATTTCCAGCTCTACCATGCACTCCATATGGGATCTTGTGCATCCGAGTCAAAGCTCAGTGGTACCCAACCTGAGCACCAGGGATGCTAATTCTGTCCAGATTGTCTATTTATATCAGATCCTTCCAGCTGGGATTGCCCTTCACACTTGTACGAGGGGATGTTGACCCCAGCTGGGGTTCCTAGCTGCTGCCCTCTCTTGTACAAAGGCAACTTTCAGATGAGCCCAGGATTGGCTTCTGCTTCAGTCTCACCTCTGCAAATAACCGACTGCAGTGAATCTGGATGCAAAACAAAAGGTTTGAGCACACTTCCCTGGTGAGGTTAGCCCAGAGTACTAGACCCTGCATTGCAGCTTGGTTCCTCCCTGACCCTCCCTCAAAACACGTGGGCGCTGAAAATATGGGTCTGGCTCCGAGCCCATTCCCCATCGACAGACATGCTGTTCGAGTGCTCTCAATTTGCATCTGTCATTATCTTTTGTGTGTGCCGAGGTTTAATGTGCAATAAATGTAAATGGGTGATATATATTCTGCATTTTATTAGCTCTCATTTCTCCTTGGCATCATACACATGTTATGGCTCACGAGAGATGCTTCCTGGTCTCCTAGAGAGTCCCCAAAATGTGGATTTGTTGCTATTACTACCAGGTATTTTTGTCTGGAAATATTGAAAGTAGTAATTGATAATCATTAATGAAATTATAAGCTAACTTTGCCCATTTTTTTTCACTAGTTTTCAGCAGCTGTGACTCGAGAGTTGTCCAATAGATCAAAGAAACCGAGCTGACAAATGCAGGACCAGAGGCTCCTGGTGCATCCTGCTTTTGGTCTGTATTGGTCAGAACAAACTCTGTCCTCGGGCACATCCCATAAGCCATTAGCGATGAGCACTTCTATGTAGTCGTGCTCATCGTTTGTCTTATTAAAGAGAGATTCTCTGTCCACACAATAAGGAACAGAATGTTCTGTCCCTGCCCAAGTTCCCCATCAGTGCTTGAAATCACTCCTTTCATCTTCTAAATATTAAAAGATGAAGGGGTAATATACAAAAACACAGCCTGCTTTGAAGCCATTCAGACTAAAGACCTATAATTCGGGTAATGGTGATGGCCAAGCCTAGCTCTTCAACAGATAATTTATGCCACTCTGCTTAGATATCCTCCTTCCTCTCCCGATGCATTTTCCCATATGCAAAAGCCCTCCTGCGTTTCAATCCATGCAGCTGGAACTCACAGCAGATTGAGGAGAGCAGAGCACAAGGAACTGCTCCAGGGAGAGAGGCTGGAGGAGGGTGAACAGATTTGCTGCAGCCTTCAGACCTTCAATGGACACACTCGCAGGCATGAGGGTTCTCTCAGAGAAGCCCAAGTGCTGAACACAGATGTTGGGGACTTGCCTAGGCTGAGATATCACAGAAGCTACACCAGGCTGCAAGAGCCCTAGAAGTAACAAGGCAGCTGGCGTGCTCTTATTGCTGCTTATCACCCTCAGCCCAGTCATCTCTGACTCTGCCCCCACATCTGCCTCAGAATTCAGCTGCTGCTCCCCAACTATATCATATAAATATCTCTGTTCCTCTGCAAGGACACAGCAGACTGTGCCTTCCCTTGACCTCCTGAGCACAGTCTGCTTGCAATTCCATGGTCAAGAAGCTACAGCCACATTCCCTCACAGCAAAGGGACATGGTGTGCTGGTCATTCCTTGAGAGGGCAACTGACGACTGGCTCCCATTCTTTTTAATGCTTTCTGGATCTCATTGAGTGAAACTGTCTTATTTTGGATTTAGGAAGATGAGCATGGGAGCAAAGCTAAGATAAGTGACAACACATTAAAGCCTACTGCTCCTATCAGTCAGCTATATAGCAAAGATGCCTGGCAGCTTAACTGTCTTTTCACTAATTACTTAGATTTCTTATTCCCTGTCGACCCTACATTTAGATGCAATCCTGGGATGCAGGTAGGTTCTCTGTAGATTTCTAGTGAGCTCTCAGGCACCTGTGAGCAGGGTGCAGTGACAGTAGGCAGCTCCGTGGTTTCCATGGGTAGCATTGCCATATTCACTTTCTGTCACCATGGATTCAGCTGGCATTAATAAGCTCCTGACTACATAAAATGAGCTGCCAAGCACTTGACTTCTAGGCACGTGCATCCCCACATGAGCACAATTCCCTGCGGTGGAAAACGGCTGCAGGGCAGAAAGGAAAGGGCACCGGCTCCTCCGTGCTCCTGACCCAACACACACAAAAGACAAATATCAGCTTTGACAGGCCCACAGGTAGCTCAGATCACCCTCACGTAACGATGGGACACTGATGGTTTCCAGTTTGGGGAGAAAAACCTCAGTGCATATAGTATTAATTCATGATTAACATTCTCACATCACCTTACACATTATCAGGTACCCACCAGTATATACAGCTTGAAAGCAGGGATGTGNCTTGGAGAGAAAAACCTCAGTGCATACAGTATTCGGATTAATTTGTGATTAACATTCTCAGGTCACATTACACGTTATCAGGTACCCACCAGTATATACAGTTTGAAACCAGGGATGTGTGGTTGTTGAGAACGTCAGCTTAAAGCAAAGCACATGATTTTTGCCACACCACAGCCTGAGACCGTGTTCACATCTCCCTTCAGCTGGAACAGGATGAGAGATCAAGATCCTATATACGGCACCAGCTGGGATTGCGCAGCCACCTTACAAAAATTATTTAACTATCAAAACTTCAGCCCTCGTCAATGTGCTCAGGTCATCCATCCAGTCAGAATAAAAATTGGCTCAGGCATGAAAGGTATTCTTCATCCAGAGAGGTCAGCTTTCTCACTTGACTCTCAATCACGCCAGAACTATTACACTGCAGATAGTTATTATTGAAATAAAACTGATATTAAGGTTCTTCGTAAATTATTTTATGGATCTTGCAATAAAACTACCAAATAGTTTAATCATATACTAAAAAGGCTAGAACAAGCTAATAAAAGGGAAGCATATTGTGAAGGAAAACAACGCCAGCAACATGAAGGCTAAAATCTAGCAATAAAAAGGCTGGAGCACTGCACTTATGGGGCAGGTTCACCATGGGTACAACCGACCACATTCTACTGAAGAACCTGGGGCTACACTGAGTTGAACCAGCTGAAAAAAAAATATTCACAGAGGGATTGTGTTGCTCTTTCAGATACAAGTGAGAAAAGCTGAATTTAATGCAAATGATTAGAAAAAAAGAGACTAAAATTTTTGATAGCTCTATCTCTTTTGCGTAGCGCATCAACCACCTCTCCCTCCTGTGACGTTGCTTTGGTCTCGACGCTACTCAATTTTGTGATTGCAGATGCCAATGCAGAGGGTGCGTAATCTTTCCTCTGCAGGTAGCTCCCACATTGCACTCGTTGCATCGCTGTACACAGTTCAGCTCCCCACACATCGAGGCAGGCAGTATTTTATCTCCAGTTCTCCTCAGTCTCATCACAAGCCCCTAAAATAAAATAAAAGCCGCAGTCAGTTGTATATTCTCACAAATGTTCAGGTCTGGAGTTAAAAACCATCCAAACATCTCATACATATTAGGACCAAATAAATTCATTTACCGCTTTCTGCATTTTGTCTTTGATCATGGTATTTCTGCTGTAAGGATATTCAAATTAAATCAAAGCAAAAGAGATAAAAGCCTGCTGGCTTTAGTTGATCCAACCATCCAGGGGAAAAGTACATATTTTATTACTGCATCTGCGCTACTGATGAAGGGAAACTGAACTCTGAAAGTCAAATGCCCCTCAGCGCTGCAAGGGTGTGCTTCACCCCTGTGCCACAGTCCAGGGCAACATGTCACCTTGCTCCCACTCACACCTGTTCAGGTGGTAAGGACACTACTCTGCCAGCTCTCAAAATTGTCAAATGCAAAATCCCTTGGAATGTAAAGTATTGGATCCATTATTTTCAGCACAGTCACACCAGCCCATCAGCCTGTCAGCAATTCCATACCACTGCCCTCAAAAGAGGGAGCTGGAATGAAAATCATCGAATCATTTGGTTGAAAAAGACCTTTGAGATCAAGTCCAACCATACCTGTCCATTACTAAACTGTTCCTGAGCACCTCATCTACACAGCTGTTAAACACCTCCCAGGATGAAGATCCAACCCCTGCCCTGGGCAGCCTCTGCTGGCGCCCAACGACCCTTTTGGTGAAGAAATTTTTCCTGATGTCTAACCTGAAGCTACCATGCTGCAACTTGAGGCCATTTCCCCTCATCTGTTGCTTGAGAGAAGTTGCTAAAAGATGTTCAGAAACACCATACACTCAGGTCAGTGAAGGATTCTTCCCACCTTACCTTCTCACCCTCACAGATTCCGAGCCTTAACATCTTTCTCCACTCTCGCAAACTTTAATAACTCAATTATCTATTCTATAACACATTTACAAAGATTAACCACCAAGAAGTGTGGGAACTGTACAAATAGAGCAGGAACAATAAAAAAACCACATTAAAAAAACTTTTTACAGACACTGTGGATAGCTGCACTGCAAACCCATCTCTTAATGGTTGTGCCAGCACTGGAGAAGAAAAAATGAGGCTGTGTAATTGATATCCCAGACCAAAACTAACCCCAGGATGCATTTAAAAATCAAATGCACCTCTCAATAAGCACGTTTCAAAGAAAGGGTAGGTCAAAAATATGATGCTGTCATTACATAGTCAATAGTTTAAGAGGACAAACGTATTTCAGAGAAATCAGACTGCGTTCATTCAGAATTCATTAATCAACATCGAATCCCAGAATATCTTGGGTTGGAAGGGACCTCAAAAACCCATTCAGTTCCACCCCCCGATGGAATACTGGGGACTAGAAAAGAGCAGAGAAAGCAGGTGCCCTCTGGAAATCACTTGTCTCCAATGCCAAAATGTTAAACTCCTTCCAAGGGCACCAGAATTCTGAGCAGCTCAAATTAACTGGGATTGCTCTTATAGTTAAGCAAATTTATAAGAAAATCAAAATATCCAATATGGCACATTTCAGTGACAAATCTGACTTATTGTCTTTAATTATTGACTTTTCATCAGCAAATTATGCAAAAGGCTCTTTTCCGTAGACTTAGAGTGACTGGCCAAGGGAAAGACCACGCTGAACAGCTCTTCCTCTCCACTGGCTGTTGGAGAAGATGCTTCAAGGCCATTGTAGCTGCTATTAAAAGGACGCAGAGCCAGGCAAAAAAAAAATTATATAGTCAGTCTTGCTAAATTAGTTTACCTAAAATTGTATGTGTGAGTGATTTTAATCAAAATCTAATTTCCCCTCTTTTTAGAGTAACTGAAATGAGATTTTTCTAATTTACTTTTCGCGGTTCAAGTTTCTCATAATTCTTCTATAGTGGTGACAGCACCGTGAAAAGCGTCTGCTGCTACAAAGCATTAAAAAAAATTAGATTTTCAAATTGATGTGCTAAATTAAAAATGTTTAATGTTTCTCATCAAAGGCACAGGAGTACGCGTAGGGCCTTTGGTATAGTTAGAGGCACAAGACTTTTTTCATCTGTTTCTCTAATTCACATCTCAAGGCAACTCTGCTGCAAAAATTAACAAGCTACAAGAAAAAAGTGTTGTAAAATAGCGTCTTCAGAGAAGCCACCTTTGAATTTCTTCCCCTCCCCAGTGCTGGTCTGACCTTAAGGATGTCATAATAAAAATAGATGCCGTGTTCTGTTTCCTACCAACTTCGGATGGAGTTTTATGGAGTTTTTTCAGAGCACCTGGGCCTCTGGGCAATTTTAATTCTCTGGGCTTGACTTGACAATTCCCAGGTTTGAGGAAATCCCATTATTTCTGTAAATTGACTAAAATGATTACTACATTCAAACCTGTGCTTTTGACCTTAGCAGCTGCTTGTGAAGGAGCTCAGAGGTGGGATGGGACTGCTTGAACAGCAGCTGAAGGTTTATACAGTACAAGGATTCCTTGGTGACAACCCCGGATTGCTCTGCATGGCTGATTCCACAATGCCACAAGCTTGGAAATGGGCACAAATCTGCTGTGGGCTCTGGATTTATCCTGCTTTCCTGCTGATTCAAAGTGGAAATGGAGAAGATGCTCAGTGAGATGACTCCATATGTTGTCCACGCTGCTTTACAGCAGGTTTTCCTTTCAAAAGAAGAAAATCGAATGCCAGCAATGCCCACTGGCCTTGTATCCAACCATGGGTTTTTTTTGCAATCGCAGCACTCATTGCAAATAAAAAATGAAAAGCACATTCACTCTATTTGCATAAATATAATTGCTTTCATTTAAATGCATTTTTTTTTTTCTGCCTAGGCCAGGCCAGGCAGAAAAAAAGGCACAAACAGAGGCAGGGTTTGGCCAGGCACAAACAAAGCCTGCTGGTGAGAAGTGCCAATGAAGACAGGGCTACATATTTCTCAAGGCCAAATCGCATAAGCATGAACAAGAGGCTGTTCTGTTTCCACTCACCCTCAAACACTTATCACCTTGGTAAGGAAACACACAGAGGAGGAAGCAGAGCCTGGACGCGCGCTGCCTCTCCCCAGCTGCATCACCATTCAGAATAAGCCATTCTGCAACCCTCGTTCTGCTGCATTACCAGGAATGCTACATTTATTTGGGGGGGCACAAGAGGAAAGAGAAAGCCGTGACTAACGTTTACATCTGTTATTAGCCACAGCAACAAATACAATTATTAGACTCTTTAAGTTCTTTATCAGAGCAGGCTGTTCCTATCTAAAAAGCAGCTCCCTGATTTAAGCTCTCTTTTAAACTCGTGATTCCAAATTCTCTGCAAACCCATGGCAGCTCAGCACAGCTCGTCTGATTCAGAGTGAGGGAGGGAAAGAAATACATGCACGCGCACACTCTTTCTGCCGTTCACAATCCACATGCTGCACATCCTCCTGCTGGTAATAATTCTCATCTACTCATGTGAAACCTCCTGTAGTGGCATTCCCCTTCAGCAGGCTGAGATGAAACAAAACACGTGCTTCATAGAGCAGCGGAATAGATTCATGCGCCCACTCATCTGGAAACCGAGGCGTTTTGACAACACAAACAAGGCTGGATCCCATTACGGGCCAAGACAACTCCATCCACCTTTCTCCATTCCACAGATCACTGGGATATTTTGTGGGTGGCTGGAGGGGGCTGTGGATGTGGGGGGTACCTTCAGTGCTAATAGCATCAAAAACAACACCCAAAACAGCACCCGAAGACAATCTGAAAGGTGTAGTAGCAGAAAATTAAACCCTGTAAGATACTGTCTGGCAAATTAAAAGACGTAATTGATTATATGAGCTCATTTTCAAAATTAAGTGTTGCTAATTGCCTGAGAAAGCATTTATTCCATACAGCCACTATATCTAACCAGCTGATCTAAGCTTACATTATTGACAGGCAACTGAGCCAAAGCTGCGAAGTGTTTGTTCTTCCTTCTGTTTTGCCCAGGATTTGTTTCCAGGATACACAGAGCAGGCATCAGGCGGGCTCTGACCTTTCTGCTATCTAATTCCCATATGCAACCGGATTTATCTGTGTGCAGAGATGTCAAAAGCTTAAAACTTCTTCAAGATCACAGAAGGACTAATCCGGTACAGAGGCTGGCGTTCCAGCACAAACACAAACTACTCTTGTTCTGAACCTCTCTCTTCTTCAAGAGTTGATTCAGTAACCGCTGCCCAAAGACACTATTGATAAAACAAGAGCATGACCATTTCAATCATCCATTATTATTCCATCATACAATAGAATCATAGAGTTGTCTGGCTTGAAAGGGACCTTAAAGATCATCTAGTTCCAGTCTCCCTGGACTGGAACACATTCTGGTTTTGGTGCAAATTGCTTTATCTGAGCCTGTTGCCTTGGTCAGATTTAAAACATCAAGCCCCCAAAAATATAAGAGTTTCACCTTGTGCAGGAGCTTTCACTCATCCCCAAAACATAAGGAATTTCTCCGTTCGTTGTGCATTTGTTCCAGCATAGACAATTCAATAATTAATAATACTGTGAACTAGGCTCATTAAGCGTTTGGTGCAGAGGAGGGTTCCTGTGAAAGGCTGAGAAAGAAAAGAGAATCACTAGAGCTCAACATGCAGCCAGTAGGACGTTATCTGTTCCTATATAGCACCTCCCTAGTGAGCAAGTATCTGCTGCTTCTCGTGTCCAAACCAGGAGCTTCCACAACTAAAGAAATCAATTGTTGACATGGGAGAAGACATATAGATAGGGTTTACAGCCATGTTTAGAGCACCGGGGGATGAATTAGCCTAATTGGTGTATTAGTCTCAGTTACACAGAGTAATCACCACGGACTGCCTCTGCTTTCATTAGAAATTTAATTAAGTTTATCAATGTTTGGCTTCTTTGGCCTTGTTTTCCACCATTTCCACAACCTTCCTTTGTTTAATCAGTATTTTTAGCAGAGTGGGAGGGGAATTTTTTTTTCTACTCTAACCTACTTTTTCATTTTCCTTTTTTTTTTTTCTTGACTCAAATGTTTTCCTCCATATTTCAAAGCGGAGAAAGTCAAGGATAGAATTGAAGCCTGTGCCACCCAAGTGGTGCTCTGCCTCTTCCTTCCCTGAGAGAGGGCATCAAGATTTCAAGTTCGAGGTTTAAATACTAGGGACCCATCTACATTACTTCAGGTACAATCCCAGGCATCTGATCAACCCAAAACATTGATACTGCGAAGTCCAAACCTTGAATGAAGAGATACTTTAGGTGTTAGCCATATCCATTAAGCTATTTTAATCTTTTCCACCTATCTCTTCACCTTAAAGCTGCAGGTCTCTGAACACATGACTAATGGGCTGGAGGTTCAGTTTTAATTGGTAGAGGCTGGTGGCTGAAAAAAAAATACATCCTGCAATCAATTCTCATCCAATAGAATAAGGCATGATGATCCTCTGTGTGAAATGACAGGTTTTGATGCATCTTCTTCTAACATGATCACTGGGGACACTGGCGTTGGGGGGACTTATTAGCACATCACTTAGCAAACCTCCTTGCTATCACCGCAACTTAAAATTAGAAAACAAATACTCAAGGTTGCTTAATGTTTGTCATTAGCGCGAGAGGCTGCACCGGTGGCTGGGCGCCTTCCCGCACTGTCTAAATTAATCCACGGAGGGATATTGAATCACTTCATCATGGCGGAAAGTTACTGCCTTGGAAAGGCACACTTTCCCTTCATTAGATTTAATATATTTCTCATTATACAAATCTGCCAGCGCAACAATAAGTCTTGTTCATAAATCAGTTTGCCCTTTTACTTCGCAGTCGCAGAGAACTTTCATCAAACAAGACATAAATGGGACCTGGAAGACAGGAGGTCATAGCAGCCCTAACCAGATATTAATATCTATTCATTAGGCTTATTTTAATAGCTTCTGTAAAACAATTACGGGTCCTTCCTTATTTCCCCCCCCCTTCTTCATGTTGGTATTTTTATACCTCAAAAAAAAAAAAAGGAAATTATTATTTTCTTGTTTTTTGTGGTTATCTATTTATTTTTTACCTTAATTAAAAAATTTTATATTTTT
>WAAB01003875.1:36660-50541 GCA_013389865.1 Piaya cayana
TGAGCCCCTGTTGTTCTAGAAGCTCAAACTTAACTTGGTGCTGAAGGTACCATCACCAACACTCATACGGCGGGACTGCTGAGTTCTTGTTCTTTCAGAAAACCAGCCTGAAGACAGTAGAGTGTTCATAGGCGTGGGACGCAGCAGACAGCGTTTCTGTGTTCCCTCCCAACTAACCCAGACCTGTGAAAACCCAGCAGCTACACCCAGCCTTCCTGAATGTCAGTCCAAGGTCCATTTCCACAAGCTAAGCATTCCATGACCTCCAGACATGGACTCCTGCATCTTATTTGGCTGCCTACATCTCCACACACCACAACAAAGGATTTATTTCCCCATTCGAGTCATTCTCAATGCTTAGTTGCATTAACTACCCTTTTGTCACAGCCTGCTGAGACGCCATCCTACATCTCCACCTATTTCTCTGAGTTTCTAGTTCTCTTCTTTGAAAAAAATATCCCCTGTTTTCTCTCAACCTTTCTCTGCTATGCATGGGGAAGTTATGGGCTGCTTCCATCTTCACAAGTCATTTATCTCTAGATTTACTGCCCACCTCCATCACTTTGCTCTCTCCCACACTCAGTACAGAAGACGTTTCCTCCCCAAGAGGACGACACACTAAACCTGCCCGGTGTTGGTAATAAGTCTGACAAATAGTTCTGTCCCTCTGACCTATTCTCTGGTGCTCCATTCTAGGCCAATTAAGATGTAAGAGCTCTGGAAACCTCAGCGTGGTGCAGCTTGCGGGCAGATGTTCTCACACTCCAGTTCTTCGGAGGGGCCTTAGTGAAGCTGAATACAAGCTCCCCCTACTCCTGCCTCCACTTACTTCAGACAGGCCGGCGTATAACAGATCCTTTTGGTATACAAGGCACCACAGCTACTGGGAGACACACCAATTGCATTTGTATTGTCTGGATTTGTAATCAAGCAACCATGGCAGTGAGGTTGGAACTAAATGAGTTTTAAGGTCCCTTCCAGCTCAAACCACTCCTATGAAATCAGAGACTTTTAGGCTTCTTAAGGATGTAAACAACATGCATCTAAGCTGGAGGGAAAATGCTTCCTTCAGGCACAGCAGCAGTAGTTACGTGTTATTACTCATCTATTTTCCCTATTTTTATTCTTTTTATTTAGCTTCTTGTCATCCCTTTTTAACGAAGGGCAACTCACTACTACAGAATTCATTAAGTACCTTTCACATTCACACACTTGAGATACCTGACACATTTCAGTTCTTACCATTGTACCAATTACACTGTACCACCCCTTACAATTTACACATGCATTCTATTTTCCATTTTGTCTCCTGCTTCTGGTTCTTTGTTCTCCTTCATGAGCATCTGCCTCTATTTTTCATACCCATCTGCTGGGCAGCTGCAACTCCTCTCCCTCATAAGCACTTTCTATGAAGCTAGTTCTTACAAACAAGAAAAAAATATATTCTGCATCATGTTTACATCCCTACGAGTTCCAAGTAGGCTTGTTACTTTTCAGTAGAGGAAAATATTTCGGGCAGCATCCAGCTTCCATTTCTTGTCCGTGCTTTCAAGGCTTTAACATCAAGAGCTTCATGTGCAAGACTGAAGACCCATATAACCATTCTTAAAGTCCTGCTTCCTAATGTCCTTTTAAAACAGTCTGGGTTTAAAGCTAATAGTGAGCTTTTAGAAGTATTGCTGTGCACCTTCACCTTCTCAGCTATCGAGAAGCTCTGCAGCCTTGCAGCGTGTGTCACTGTAATCCAGTTATATTTCCATCTCTCCACATCTCGGTTCACAGGTTACAGATTTCCCTCCATCAGTCTTTCCCCCCCTCACCTAAGTTCAAACTGTTCCTGGGGTGATAAAGCATTAACTAAATTAAAGCATAAACAGGTAATTATTTGATAACAAGTGTCTCTTAGTGGGAGCATTAGATTTGACTTTCACAGGGCTGGAGTTGCACAAGAAAGGGGGAGGAGGAGCGAGACGAGGAGGAACTGACTGAGTTCTCTTGTGGTTTTGATCACAAGTCAGAAACTGTGTTCGTCTGACAAAGGTACCATTAGGGAAGTTATCGCAAAGGAATAAAAGGATGGGAGTGAAAAAAGAAAAAAACAACCTCCCTTGCTCAGGAATGTTTGTACATTTTATGTGACAGTTTGAAATGTTACGGAGAAAACGCTTGACTGGATCTTGCATTATCTTTTTACCTCAGTTCTAATAAAAGGGCTGGTGAGGATAAATGTCCTGACAATCCCAACATTACAGTGATTGGATCACAAATATAAGGCTTGTACTCCCAATTAAAAGCAATTAGACAGAGCATAGTAAATATACAGAACAGGAACACACATGGTCTCTTCTAGGACTCTGCCTCATGCGATTCCTCTTCAACAGGGAGAGGAAGCCTGCCTTGTTTGTCCATTCCACCTCTCCGTTTGTAATGATAAAACCACTAGACCAACATTACTTTGATCTTTATTAGAGATGGTCCATTCACACTAATAACAAAGGAAAAACAACAAGGACAATTTTCTTGAAACAGGGAAAACAATACTAAGAAACAGACAAATGGTTTCAAGCTCATGACAGTGATGATCTTCTTTGCATAGTCTTACAGACAGGGACTGAACTGTATCCGCCTTCCTTGCTGTTGAGATCAAAACCCACGCAGAGAGATGGAGTGCACAGATCAAAAGACCCGTCCCAGCTGTCACATCTAAATCCAAACCATGTTTAAAAATTAAATCTCTTAATGTCTTATGCATCTTGACATAAAGAAGTGCGTATGTGCAGCCTAACGCTGAGGTGCCCCACAACACTCTATGGATCCATGTTCTCAAATCGAGCCTGTTCTCAAATGCTACCTCCAGTCCATACAATACATCAACCTCCAAACACTGTTTACCTATACTACACGATCCAAATGAACAAGGCTTCCGACTACAGTAACAACTCCAGAAGGCATCCTAAACCCTTCACCACCCCACTCCATACATTTCTGAACATGCTTCTCCAAAGCAGCAGGCAACTTTAACACCCTGAAGTTGCCAAACGAAACATTAAACTCTCACGAGTCTAGAAATTTCCCAGTTACTTTACAGTTTTATCACTGGCAATGATTCCTGGGGTGTTCAAAAGCCAAACCATTTCTTTTAAGAGCGCTGGACAACAGCAAATAATGCATGTTTGTGGTTGATTTTTGATGCCCTACTGCCACAGTTATTTTTGTCCTTTACAAATGTGGTTGCAATTTAGCAATCTATTGGCTTGACTATTTTTTTTTTTTATAAACACACTGCCTGCTGGATACATAATTCAAATTCACATATAAACTGTGAGCTGTTTGCTTTAGCAACAGCTATAATTTAAGCATAACCTAAGCAGAAAGCCATTCTATGCCATCTCCCTGTAAAGTGTAATTTAGTCTGGATATGCAATCTTCCTCTCTGCCATTCTAATACAGCAGCTTGTTTGCTAAATAATTATCATAGAGTTTTGCTCAAAGCATGAGTTTTACATGGAGTTGGGGTTTTTTTCCTCCTTCCCCCCTTCTCCCTGGGACACAAATGCTGCCAAGCTAAACGAACACTCTTTGGGAAGCGATTACTGCCATGTAGTTTTCATTTGAAAATGTCACAATAAAGCAATGCTCTTTGATGCTGAGAAGCACACCAGGTTACAGCACGATAAAAACAGCAAATCAGATAAAATAATACATTAGACGGGCCCAAAGAGCAAGAAAATAACATTTCTTAAAGCCTGAGGGTGTTATTTCCCCCCCTTATGTGCTCTCTTAATGCTTGAGGGAAAGCAGAGATGAACCTAAGCCTGATGCTTGGCTTCTGACTGCGATCCCTTCTGCAGCGTGGGAGCAGCAGCCGAGGTCAGCCAAGGGCTAAAAACCAGAGGCAGAGGGGAACAGCCTGGGCTTAAGTGTTGCCAAGGGCAGAAATTCAGCCTCCGAGGAAGCCTTGTGGATGGCACCACAGCTTTGCTCCAGCTTAGCAGCAGGACCCCAGGTCGGTGCTTACCCCTTTGGAAGGGCAGCCAGGGCACAGGCTCTACCAGCATTGGATAACCAGACCCTCAAAGCACAACCCTACAAAGACAGAGAAAAGGAGCATCTCCCATGTGAGCACAGGCTAAGAAGGCTCGGGCTCTTCAGCCTCAAGAAGGCTCCATGGAGCCCTCAGAACAGCTTCTAGTGCTGAAAGGAGCTCTAGAAAAGCTGGAGAGGTTCCCCTGCCCATGGAAGGAGATGGAACTGGATGGGCTTTGAGGTTCCTTGAAACCCATGGAAGGAGATGGAACTAGATGGGCTTTGAAGTTCCTTGAAGCCCATGTAGCAGAGAAAAAATAGGATGAGGTTTGAGTCCCCTTCCAACCCAAACCATTCCACGACTGTAAGACCATCTAAGAGAAACATTCAGCCCTCAGAGACAAGCAGAGCAAAAAAACACCCCCAAAACCCAAACAAAAATGGAAAATACCAAGAGGCTATAGCAGCCCCACCATGCAAGAGAAGGAGACCACAAGCTAAACAAGAACAATACAGGGTTCAACAACACCACAGACCCAGAAAAAAGGAGCAGCCCCCTCCTCTGAGGGGGTTTATGGTGGTGCAGGATGGGGCTGGTTGGAGGGTAGGGCCGTGCAGGGGCTGCTGGGTAGGAAGGTGGAGATTTAAGGTGAGAAGGGTCAGAAAGTGCTTGTTTTGTGAGAGCTGCTGGGTGTGGAGATCTTCCTTGGGGCAGGTCCAGGCTATCTGGGGAGCTGTTGCTGTCTTAGGTAGGTGATGGTGCCTGGGGCATGAGGGAGCTGGTGGCTGAGAAAGCTGGTGGCTGAGGGTAGCTCTCTCTGAGGGAGCTTGTGCCTGCTAAAATAGCCTGTTTCTTTAAAAATCAGTGGTGTGCGATTAGGGAACAGGCCACAGTTTGTCTTTCAGCCATTTCGTTTGCTTGAGCCATTTTGTAGAGGGTGCTGCTTGGCTGTTCTGTGTAAGACGTAAATGTTTTTAAAGAGGGGGAAACTGCTTCCTGAAAGGAGGAAAGTGAAATTTAGGCTTCTGGTTAGGTTAAGCCACCTGTGGAAGAGTGTGAGCCCCAGAACTTTGAGCAATGGCCCAGGAAATCAGGGAACAACATAAAACCCTAATTGCTTGTACTAGGTGTGCTCTTTATGTATTTAGAGCACGTATTTAGAGCACCCTAATTATTTGAGCTGCAAAGCNCTTGGTTTTTTTTCTTTTTTATCTTCTAGATGATTCAATAAGTAGGGGCAAAAATAAGGGATTTAAGAACTGGGGGATCTTTGCTGGCTTAAAAACTGGTTCTTGTTTAAGAAGTACAGTATTTGGATTCTCCTGAAATAGAAATGATGGCTGTGTTGTGTTATGCCTTAGTGTGGCTTCAGGGCATGTTTAATCCTGTCCTGGAGTTCTTCCCTGCTCTAAATGAGGCCAAGAGGGCTCCGAGTGATGAGTCTTGTCTGAAATTCTTATTTTCTTCCTTTGGCAGAAAAGAATAATTCTTCCTTGCTCTTATTCTGAAAGAAGCAATAGGCTTTGCTGTCTCAATTTCTGAAACTGAGTACCGTTGGCATCCTTTTTGCAATAAAGCTATGCAGGCAGCTTATGTGGAGGAGAAAGGGAATAAAACCCCTCAGAACAACCTTGAAAATCTGCTGTCAATATAAAGGTTATGCAACTCAAAGGCTATGCAAGAGGGATTTAGAGTTACTCAAATGTCTAAGCTGACTATTGAGAAGCTTGTTGTGCCAAAGACTGCCGAAGATGCTTCTTTTTCCTTGTGTCCTGGGAGTAGTAAAGATTCTAAGAGCTCATTTCTCTATCTGATATTTCCTGACCTTTGCAGCCTACTCGATATGAACAGCAAAGATCAGACTAAAGATGTGGAAGAGATCTCGGATGGGCAGGTTATTTTGTACCGTGTCACTCCTGAGCTTCATCTCAGGCTTTAATATGGTTCCAAGTTTGACTTTGTCACTTTGATTTTTACCTGTCTTTTTAGTTTTGCCAGTCCTAATTGACCCTGTGTCTATAGCAGTTCCTGAAAGGAGGAAAAAAAGTGTTTGATTATTGCTGGGTTTTGCCACTTCAGCTTATGTGGAGAAGCGAGTTAAAGCAGTAAAATCTGCAGCAGAGTTTGCTGTGGAGAGACCTTCATCATTGTGGAATGCTAAATTTGCTAATTTAATGGGAAAGGAACTCTGAAATGCTTAAGGTGAAGGCAGTTCCAAATGTAACTGTTACTTATATTTTATGTGCACAGTTTCCACTCTGCTGACTCTTAGTTTACTTCAAAGTCAAAGTTCACTTCGAAGTTCTGGTAAGAAAAACCCACTTATTGTGTGTTTCTGGTTAAATGGCAATATCTTTGCTTCAGTGAGGTTATTTCAGATACAGCTTTGGCTCCTATATCACTATTAGCTATCATGTTCCAAAAGGGGCATTTAAGAACTTAATATTGATATGCAAATGTTTTGTTTAAGGCAAAGTAACCCATTCCTTTAGCGTTTAGTTCTGACCGCTCACCTATTCAGTGGGGTGAAATGCTTTGTTAAATGCTTTCAGACATACTCAATTAACACCTTTAGCACCACAACTCTGCTTGTGTGGAGAATGGAAAGAAGGGAGCCGTGGCTCAGAGCAGCTCCTCAACCTGACATGGATGCAGAAATCTGGCATGGTATTTTTTATTTATACTGAATAGGTGTGTGTCTTGTTCATAGTAGATGAGTTTTCAATGAACTAGAGGAAGCTTTGATCAGTTTGAGTGACTTTTAGATGAAGTGAAGATGGCAAGTGATTATCTTGTTTGAGGGGAAGGGATCTGTGACCGATGCTTAGAGTGTGCAGTAGAGTTCTGTTCCTGACACCAACTGTGGAGACAAGTGCAGAGGGATGAGGGAGGGGACATACTCAGCATACAGGAGCAAAAGCCTGGACTGTACATATTCAGGCTTTTCTATGTCTAATTGCTTAAAATCATAGAATGGTTTGAGTTGGAAGGGACCTTAAAGCCCATCCAGTTCCAACCCCCCTGCCATGGGCAGGGACATCTCCCACTCGGTCTGGTTGCCAGGTTGGAGGTCTCAGAGCGGAGCAGAGGGGCAGAATCCCTTTCCTCGCCTTACTGGTCCTGCTGCTTTGGATGCAGCCCAGGATAGGGTTGGCTTTGAGCTGTGAGCATGCATTGGCAGCTCAGTTTGTTAATAATCTGTTGCTGTAACTTCAATGGCAGTAGTAGATTCAAGTTTATCTCATGCTGGTACCTTTACAATATGCTCCATCCAATTGTTTGACCTGTGTTACTTGACTGTTTCCAGATGTGGTGTGGAAAACCTGCTTCCCTGTTGTCCTCTACCAGCCGCGGGTGTTTCACATGTGGATGGTTGTCTCCATTCTGCTGCAGCTTCAACTGCTTCTCCCTCTAATCCCAGGCTGCGACTGTCCGAGAGGAGCACAGCAGTTACACAGAGGGTCTCTGGTTGTCTTGTAAGTGGAAACATTGTTTTCAATAGCTTTTAAGTAATGCTCTGTCAAGTTGAGATTTCTCCTATGTTTTCTCTTAGCTAATACATTGTTTTCCCTCTGTCCCTCTGAGATTAGCTCTTGATGTGCCCTAACATTTCAACCGGCTTTTTCCTTTCAGTGTGAGCCAGGAAAGAGTGAAGAAAGTGGGGGCTCCAGCTGTGGAGCTGAAGCCGTGTGGGGAATTTGTCATGGTTGGAGACACTTTTATATTTCCTTAATGCACTGAGCTGCTCAGAGGCTGGGGGGCCACTTGTCTTATTTAGTAGGTTTTCAGTTCTGTCCATATAACAGAGATTTACCTCTAGGAGGACGCTTATGGGTGTTTCATGCTTTTCACCATAGGTTTTGTAGCTGACCAGTTAGGATTTAGTGCTCCAATGTCGATAATCGTAAAACTAAACTGAGTAACTCTGCAGATAACTTTTGGCTCCTTTCAGTAGTATGATGGCCAGGAACTGTGTCTTCTGTCCTTGTAGGCATTAGAATAACGATAGCGCATGAATATTTTACTTTATTGTTACTGGTAGTACAAAACAGTAAAGCAAAAAAGCTATAATACTTGAGTCGAGGGAAAGAGGAATGTCTTGTCTGTCTTACAGGTTCTGGTTATCACAGAAAAAAAACCCCTAATTTTGACTCTTATGGTGCTGAAACTGCATTGGTATCAGGGATTTAGTGTTCAAATCTCCCTGACCTATCTAAATCACAGTGGTGTCTGTGAAACAGCTTATCGAGGTTTTACCATGATGTGAGAGTAGAATCAGCTGATGACTCTTAAAATCTCATTTTTAAGAGTCAGCTTTGCCACCTGAAGGAGTGTGTCTGGCTTTAAAATATCTTACTTCTTCCAAGATGTTTGACTTTGATAACAGGTTTAGAGCTATGTTAGCTCATACTTATATCTCGGAGGTAAAATCAGGGGTGTAAAAAGTAGTCTGTCCTTCTCAAAGCCCAATGGTAATTACAGATCCCTGAGGTTGCTAGGGAACCTTATCTTGAAAGAGTATACAAGTAATCAGGCTTGATACTGATTATAAGGAGGTGCTGAGGAGATTGGCTTTGTCTCATGCCTCCTCTCCTGGCTGTGATAGGAGATTGATTTATATCAAGCAATGTCAGTTTAGGGTTTGGGGAGGAATCATTCTTCTGAGGTACCATAAGGGGTGGGGAGGATGATGCAGGAGACTAAGACAGGGAGAGAGTTTGAGCGGTAAAGATGCTGGAGGTTATGCTTTTGGATGTGCCAGGTCTTAGCTCTAAAGAAACTTTCTCCACCTCTTCGATATTTATCCCGAGTTAAGATGAGAGAGGATGTTCTGGCAGCTTAATTGCACTAACATTTTTTTTTTTTTTTGCTACACGACAGAAATAATCATGAGGTTGAAGCAGGTTGGGAGTCTCAATAGTTGGTATTGATTTGGAAATCCTTGGTAAAACAGGGGACCAGCACGTTGGCGAAATAAACATACCTTGTGCAGCAAATAGTTTATTGATGATCTGCCTGCAATGAAGTCATAGAGGTGACCCTCCTGCCCTGACTTACAGGATTTTTCTTACTGCAGTGTTGAAAGGGCAGAAAGAATACATTAATTTCATGTTGGAGCCTGGGGAATTGCCTGTTTGGGTTCATTCGCCATGTCAGCTTTGTTAATTACCCTGAGAATTTTCTTGATAGTTATTACAGGCAATTTTGTCTTTTTTTAAGCACTGGAGACCAAATCTCTATAAACAGGGAAAAAAGCATGGATCCATTTACTGCTGTCTTACCTGGGGTTCTAACAATGTGTATGTGTCTGGGGTGTAAGTAGCCCTCCTAAGGGAGAGGGTAAGATTAAGAACGTTCCCAGCAGGGATCTGGAGTGAATACCTGATGGGAGATGTTGACTGGAAGCTTCATCTGAAGTCTGGTGCTTCTTTCTCTACGTGGTAAACTCTTACTCTGAAATAACTGTTGCTAGGACTTTGGGCAACTCCTCTGCACTTAGAAATAAATGACTGCTGCAGTCCTGTTCACCTCATCCCTTGAAAAATCATGGCTGTTGTTAACTTTGCTAGCCACAAGAACTTCTTGTTCTGTATCTGGTTTAGAGCATCACATAGGAGTCACGCACAAAAGCTCACATTACGCTGTGGATAAACTTACACTTAACACATGCTGCCAAGATAAAATACTGTTTAATATTTGTCAGAGGTGCTGTTCCCCCGGGGAGCCTGATGTTTCTGAAATGTACCTAGCTATTTTGCTCCCAGGGGGAAATCCTGCCGAGCTGTGCAACATCCAGAAATGTTGGAAATAAATACAGCATGTTTGTACTCGACACAAACCTGAGAGAATGTACCGCCAGCTCTGTACACTGTGGGAATGATGAACAGCATCGCTGTAAACCTATTGCTCTCTCTGGTAGTCAGACACAGCTGTAAGGGAGAGGAATCCAAAGGCTGATGTGAGAACTGTAGATCCTCAGGGCCTCATCATGGGAATATGTGTGCTCCAACTTCAACTGGCTGCTTGGGGCTGTTCCTGCTGCTTTGTGCACAGTCATTGTTCAAACCTGCATACAATATGGTTTAATGCAATGTGCTTTGGGCAGATTAAAAGCTCTGGACAGCTGAACCTTCTTGAGAGCAAGGCTGCATTCTAGTCCCAGCCACACAAGTGTCTCGCTTCTCTTGAAACAGTGATGACTATCTTGGTTTATTTTGCAAAGTAGTTTTGGGGATGAAAAGGGGGCAAAACTGTATGGACCTAAAACCCCTTCAGGTTTTGATCAGCCCTAAGATGAATTTGAAATGCTTTGAATCCGACTCTGAAGTGAATTTTGTAATGGTAATTTCTTTTAAATAAAAGACTTTTCAGTGTTGAAGTGGAATAATAATGCTTAGCTTCTTTTTTTCTCCCCAAAAGACCTTGTTAAAACCATGCTGAACCCTTCTGACTGTAGTAGGCACTGAAAAAATGTGGTTTGTACAGAGTATTCCAACAGGTCTATGTGGAGACTGACAGTCATTCAGCCCCTTGATACAGCTAGAACCAATGAAGGCCTCTATTCTGCCTCTAAGTAGCTCTTAAAGACAGTCTTTTAACATGCCACCAAGTTATTTCCATTTGTTGTAGCCCTGATTTATTCTTGGTGAGTGATCAGTTCCAGTTGAGAAAAAGGAAAGCTTTCTGAAACCCCCCTAATTAGATGGATAGGCCTGTCTGTATCTAATTTGCTTTTGGAGTTGTTCTTGGGAATCAAATGAGGAGTTCTCCTATTGATAGGCTCGGGTTCCTATCCAGTCTCCTCTAATCGCTGGTATTGCGACGTAAGCCTTGCAATCATAACTTGATTTCTCTTAAATTGCCAATTACAATGCAGGATATGACCTCTTCTAATTTTGTATATCACAGTGTCAGTGAAAGATTTCTTCAGCCACAGCTGGCAAACAGAGGCACAGACTTTCATTTAGCATTAAAAAAAAAAGAAGTTTCGCTATGGTTTTAGTTTTATATCTTTGTTCACACAGCATAGCATAGTGATTGCTGGCTGCTGGACTTTTTTTACCATTAGGAATGACTTGCTCTGAGGTTTGGGGGTTTCACACTTCACCTTTGTGCCAAAGGTGTGTATTGTTCTGGTTGCTGCTCAGAGGAGGGGGAGATACTTTGTTGAGAAGCGTGTGTCTAATGTGTTACTAATGGCAGCTTGGCTTTGTGTTAAAGCAGACTGAAACTCTGGATAGTCTGACCTCTTCCAGGGGGTTCCCTTCAAGGGCAGTGAAAGAAGATTGATGGCTTTGGAGACAGAGGGTCTGATTCTACTGCTACTGCAAGGAGTGCAACTCTACTGCTGCTGAATTGGTTCTAAATTCTTCTGGGGTTACCCCTATGATGTGCTCAAGCTCCTGTCTGTCAGAAAAATGCTAGTCCTCTAGGTAGAACTGAGTGACCTGGACAGGCTTGAGTACAAAAGAACTGATCCTCTGCAGTCCCAGGTAACTGATGTAGGGTTAGAGTGGAAGGATCTGGTTTTAGCTGTCTGCACACAGACGCAGTGGACAAGCCCTGGAGAATTTGAGGCTCACCTGCATCTCTCCAGCAGTAAATCTGTGTATGCTCTGCAGAAACGCTTCACTGCTTTTCACTGCCACAAGCTGATTGAAGGGAGGAAGATCCTGTGTGGACCAGTTTATTTAGGGTGATCCGTCTTGATTTAAATAAGCTTTTAGTTGTCTGTAGTTTTGTTTTGCTGCAGGAAAATATCATTAATTTGTTATAGCTGCGAGCTTAACTGACATGCAGCCTTGTGTGCTCTCATGAAAAAGATTCTGTTGGAATCCAAGCCTGCTAATGATTGACACTAATTGTTTTCAGTCATGTAGTGAATTTTATGGATAATGCTTGTCTGAATAGATGGTAGGTGCAGATACTAGAGTGTAATTATCCAGCAGTTGTTTTGTGGTAGCAGGGTCTCTTTCATAAAAGGTCAAAATAATTTGTGGTGACTTTTATTTTAAATGGTGTGTTTACCATGGATAACGCTGGCCCAAAAAAGGATTTAATAAAGATGACTTCATCCTCTGGAGATTACTGAGGTGGAAGGATGCTTATTTCTCATGTACTCTGCCAGACTGATTCCACTGGGGGTGATCTGGATTGATTTCTCCATGTCTTTTGAATACGTACAGTGTTCCTCAGCTGGCTTCTGCTTGGTGAGCTGCTGGGCCTTGCCAGCCACCAAGCCAGTCTCAATGTGTTGTCCTCTGGTTTTATGGAAGCATCTCCTTGCACCACTGAAGATGATTCTCTTAATTTGTAATGACACAGATCCTTCTCACTACGGTTAAATCTCCATATGAGGAAGGAGGAGGTGGGGAAGTTTCCTTTGACCATATTAAGTCACAGGACTTCATATATTTTCATCTCCTTTAATTAACAGACTGATTTTTTCACCCTGAAGTTGTCTTGTCTAGAGGCAGCACTGCCCTGTTCTCACAGCACCAGGCATGTGTGTTTGCAAGCATGTGAAGGGGGAGGCTGGATCCCTTGCTTCCTATCTCTCTAATTATTGCTGTAAGTTAAGCCACCATGATTTACTCGACCTCTGTGTGTGGGCAGGCAGATTTAGAGTCATCTGAATAGAAGAAGAAACATTGTTTGAGCTAAGTGAGGTTTGGGGATACAGGTAAAGTCAGTAGCAAGCTGACCAATAGCTTTATGGTAGCGTCTGCTGTAAAGAACAAAAACAGCAATAATGAAAGCTGCCATTATAAATCTGCTTCTTATTGCTTACAGCTTCAGGCTGACTTAAAATCAACTTTTATTAGCTCCATATTAGGGGATTGTTTCCTCTGGATTTGATTACCAGGATGGATATATTTGAAATCTGCATTTCCATATAGATAGAACTGCTTGCTCATAACCCAGCTGCATTCCTGAGGAGGCAAAGGAGCTCACCAGGGCTGATTGCTTGTACGGGACTATCTACAATGCAGGCCAGGGAGAACGCAGAGGTGAGGCATTAGGATGAGATATGCTATCTGAAATGAGTCTACCAGGTGCTGGTCTGGAATTGCATAGAGCTTTGTTTGTATTGGATTAATGGCTAAAGTATTTGAAATGAAAGCACCATTACACTAGGTCCTACCCCTTGATGAATAAAGGGACACGTGGAAAAGAATGCTGCTCTCCTGTTTTAGAGGAGAAAAATACTCCTGTAAAGCAGGAGAGGAAACTGAGGTAGAGATGCAGTTTTTCAGCCTTGAGAAGCCCCTAAGGATCAATAATATACTTTCAGCAAGCCAAGAATATTTGTCCATGTCAGTATTTCATGGACAAGCAGGTGCTGCTGATGGAGAGATGGATCTGTCCCTCTTTAAAATGAAGTGCTGTTAAAGATGCTGCCTTCCAAAACTGTTTTACATTGTGTGGTTTGAGAAAAATTGAGTGGTCTAACCTGTGTGTAGACATTAGTGCAAATACTGGGCTTGCTCTGTGGCATGGTAACACTGCTGTAAGTTGTGGGACCAGGTGACCCTTCGTAACAGCTTAGAAGACAGCAAGAGGCCTTGCTCTTATTTCCTTTAATTCTAGTGTCTCTTGCAGTGGCTCAGACAAAAGCCTATCTAGCTGTGTGTGTTCTAGCCCAGGGAAGAAAAGGAAAAAGTCTGACTTGAGTGGAATGGATTGACTGGGAGAAGCCAGCTGGGATTGGAGCTGGTGGGGATGAGCAGCAAAATCCAAAGGGAGAGGAGTGGCATCTCCTTCTGGTAGTGGAGCTGGTAAACCTCTGACTTAGCCCACCTTACCCAGTGGAGCTGCTCCTCTAATCTCACTGCAAGCTTTAGTTTCCAGCT
>WAAB01003876.1:0-20445 GCA_013389865.1 Piaya cayana
ATCTCAAGGGCTCCATCCATGCAAGAGGCCTCAAGGCAGCACGATTACCTATCGCTTGCCCGGCCCCAGCACCCAGGGCTTCTAAACGCTCCTTTATCCCAGAGCTGTCAGCGCTTTGACATGACAATTCTGAAGGGTATGACTGCAAACGTGGAGCAGTTGGAGTGGGGATTCTCATCCTTGGGCTGCACAAATTCTCTCCTCCTCACTCCCCTACAAATTAAAGGCCTTGGGCAGTCAGGGGCCTGTCCAGCTGAGGCTTCATCCAGAGCTGCTGTGGGCCAAACCCACCCCAACGCAAAGCCCTCTCCCCTATTTTAGGGATGTCTAAGCCTCGTGCTCTTCACTGACTACAAAACCACCAGCAACGTTCACCTGCGCCGCCTCATCCATCCTTTCACTCTGGCTACTGGCTGCTAACAGGGAGGAACAAGCAGCTGGGATCACTGAATAGCTTGGAAAACATGAGCCTCTAAAGAATCCAAGATTATTTGGTAATGACGGGCGTCTCTACGCAAGGAGCACAGCCAAGACCTCCTTGAAGTCCACCACACGCCTCCCCTCTGCCTCGTTTGGCAGGCAGCAACGTGCTCCCGAGCACAGAAAAGCTCATGTAGGAGAGAAACGATTTAAAATGAGCAATGAAACAAACGGAGCTTCACATCCAACACTGATGAGGACCCATGTGCTCCTAAGCTAAGAGAAATGCCAAGCACTAAAACCCAGTCTCTGCCAGGGCTTCATCAACTCTATCAGTAAAGAAACTGTTCCTAATATTCGTAACTCTTTTGAATAATCAGTGTTGTGCTGGAAAGCAAAGTATCACTCGAATTTAATCACCCTACAAAACCCTAAAGCACTGATGGAAACTCGCCTGCGTGGAGCCAGATCTTTCAAACCCTCTGTCATCATAAATCTAGTTTAATAGGGCAGCTCTGGGGGTTTGGGGTGTTATTTCATTTTGTGTTTGCTTTTCTTAAGGAAGTTTAATCCAGATTGATTCTCATGTGGGAACACAGCAGGTGATCGAGACCCTGGGAAGGGTTTTGTATTTCAGAAAGGACCAGAGACAACCACGAGCAATGGTGGGAAGGGGGGACACAGGGAAGGTACCACCTGGACGCCAACTTGCAGCTGCAGCCGGTTGGCCCCATCGCGAGCTTCCAGGGAGGGGAGAGGCCCCAGCAGGTCGAGAGGTTTGCTCCCAACGCTGTAATGTCGCGGGCGCTTTACTGTGTCCGCGCTGGCCCGCGGCGTAAAGCTGTTTCTTCTCATCCTTACAGGGGTTTGGCTGGCGGGAGGCTTGTTCTGACGGAGGGGAGGGCAAGGAACGAAAAGGGGAAGCAGTTTAAAAAGCAGAGCACACACCAGCGCACGCCTCCGGCATCCCCACCCGCAGGCACCTTCAAGCAGCCGGGGCTGCAGCTCAGTGAACCCCACAATGGCACAACCACTCTATGCCTTTCACCAGGGGTGGTGAATCGGGCTCAGAACACACAGAAAAAAGTCTGTTCCTTCAGCAGTTTTACTTCCCTTTGAGACTATTTTTGCTGAAGTGGCTTTGGCTTTTAGTTTGAGTTGGGTTCTTATTTATTTTAGTTAGGGGGAAGGAAAAAAATAACACGCAGAGTCATGAAATAGTTTGGAAGGGACCACAAAGCTCATCCAGTCCAATCCCCTGGCACTTCCCACTGGATCAGGGGCTCCAAGCCCCATCCAACCTGGCCTTGAACCCCTCCAGGGATGGGGCAGCCACCCCTGCTCTGGGCAACCTGCTCCAGGCCCTCCCCACCCTCGCAGCTAAACATTTCTCCCTAAGATCTCATCTCAATCTCCCCTATTTCAGCTGAAAATCATTCCTCTCATCCTGTCCCTGCTCTCCCCGATCAAGAGCGTAAAATAACTGTATCCCAGGCAATCAGCCAACTCTTTAGGAAGAATGACAACAGGCAGCTAAAAATCTAAAGGTACCCAAAGTACTGAAAATGTGATGGACTTGGGCTTGCCACGAGCTAGGAAAGTGGAGAGTTGGTTTGGGCACTTTAATTGATGCCCCGTGCAGAGATGAATCACAGAATCACCGGGTTGGAAGAGACCCATCAGATCATCGAGTCCAACCATTCCCATCAAACACTAAACCATGTCCCTCAGCACCTCGTCTACTCGTGACTTAAACACCCCCAGGGACTGAACCCATCTCCTCCCACCCCAGCACAAAGTTTAGCAACACCGCAGTCGTGCACCAAAATCTTGTAAAAGGCACACGAAGTGCGTAGAAACAAGGGAAGAACCTCCAGTCCTCCCAGCCACCCAGCTCCGGGGGCTGCGAATGCTGCTGGGAGCCCCTGAGAATCCAACCCAGGGCCCAGCCTTGCCCTGCCAGCAGCTTGAGAAAGGGAAAGCGTCTCAAGACAAAGGAAAAAAAATCACTTCAAGCTTTGGCAAGTCTTCTTGAGAAAACCACGATTAATCTAAAAGAGCATCAACAACAAATACTTCATTGAGAACTGAGAACGACATCATCACTGCAAATTTACATCTTAAATTTGCTCATTCTGCTTCCTAGAGCAGCTCTGAAAAACATCTGCCCCTGGTCAGGGAAAGACATCGGTTCAGCTCACACTTAATTCAGCTTTTGTGGAGCTGCTGCTGCAGCAAGTCTTTCTGGTCACCGGAAGCAAATGGTATTTCTGAATGTATTTAAGAATTTTATGGTTTCGGTACTGCTTTTTCAAAAGGAAAAAAAGTCACAGCCATGCAACGAGACTTACTGAGTTCAGAGAGGGTTTGTCGCGGTGGGTGTTCACTGCTTCCACGTTCAGAGTGATGGTCTCCACCTTACAGCCTGTACCAAAAAAAAAAAAAAAANTTCAGGGTGATCGTCTCCACCTTACAGCCTTTACCAAAAAAGAAAGAAATGTTCATAGGAGGAAAGGTAATTCATTAAATAACCCTTTTTTATTGCATTTGTCTTATTTAATTATTGTCATCAACAGGTGGAACACACAATCATCCCTTGCTCAGGAGCAGACACAGCATCCACACATCTCCCCTAAACCCTTCCCACTCTCCCCTCGTTTAAAATACATTAAAATATTCCCAGCAAGTCCAGCTGTTGCTGCTCACAGACCCAAACATCCATCAGACCTGCACGAACAGGAGAAATTTTTTTTAAAAAGGCAATATTTACCATAAGCCACAGGTGTGAGCTTGAGGATGGTGTGGAGGGGGCAGCGCAGGTAGGGCAGCTCATCTAGGAGAAAGGCAAGTGTTACTGGGGGGGTTTCAGGGGTTTATTACAGGGTTCCCTGTGCTGACCACCCCCCTCTCCCCAGGTTTTGCGTGGGACCTTTCACGCTGGACACATCTCACCAGTCCCTTTTGCCCGCGCTGGTGGGGTCACAGCCCCCTGCTCGCCCTCCCCAGCCCCGGAGCCACAGGGTGGGACTGTCCCCAAGCATTTCCAGCTAGAGGAAACTCATTTAGCAGCAAGGAGGTGGGTAAGTATGGACCCAAGCGAGTCTTATTTCAAGCTGTATTAAAAGCTTATTAAACTCCAGGGTCGCTGCAGAGAGGAACAAGCTTCCAGGCCTGGGATCAGTTCTGCTGGGCTGCAGCCCTACAGATAAACCTTCACCGGCTACCAACACATCAGAGACCTTTTTCTTTACATTGAATTAAAACCAGGCCCCTGCAGATTAGCAACAGGACAATGGAGAACAGTTTTCAGCTGAAATAGGGGAGACTGAGAGGAGATCTTAGAGAGAAATGTTTTGCTGTGGAGAGGCCCTGGCCCAGGTTTCCCAGAGCAGTGGTGGCTGTCCCAACCCTGGAGGGGTTCAAGGCCAGGTTGGATGGGGCTTGGAGCCCCGATCCCACGTGAAGTGTCCCTGCCCACTGCAGGGGTGGAACTGGGTGGGCTTTGAACTCCCTTTCAACCCAAAACCGTGACTCTTGCTAAGCTCCCTGTGCTGCTGACGTGAAGCGGTTAAAGCGTTTCAGCAAATGTTTTCTTATTTTCCTTTTTTAAGCAGTTTTTCCCCCCTTGTGAAAAAATCAAAACAGTAATTACAAGCCACCCTCCCAAAAGCTCTGCAAAGGAAGCAGTGAGAGAAGCCAGCCCCTAACATCATACGTTTATTTTTGTACCTGCGCTCTTGTCAAGAAAATAAGCCAACAGGCACCTCATAACCGCCTGGTGGGAGATAACGAGGACGTTGCCTTGCCGCTCCAGCTCCATAATTACCGGCTCCAGGCGCTGGACCAGGTCCTGGTAGGACTGGAAAAACAAAACAGGAATTTTTCCGAGGGGTTTTGTAAACAGAGACTTAGAGCAGAAGCAGCAATTAAAGCATCGGTTAAAATATCAAAATGCTGGAGTTATGGATGATCTGGGTAAACAGAGAAGAAAGCAAACAACAGGAGGTGATACTTAATGCCAAAATCCTCTGATGACGGGAGGATCCAGATTACCGGTAACTCTTCACGAGCGCAGCAAGAGAAACAAAATAGTAAATTATATGTTTCAACGAGGTTGTGAAGTAAAACCGGAGATTACTTCATCCCACACCCAGAACTATTTTCCTCCCACAGTGTTTTTCCACAGGGACAACTCAGCCAAGCGAGCAGAAACCCCTCAGGATCAGAGGGGAGCATCGAGTGGCCTGGTTATTGGAAAGCATCTCCTGCACACCACGATAAAGGAAAGCATAAACCTTTCCTCTACGAGAGAGCTGGGAATCCTGATGTTTTCAGCTTCTCATATAAATATTGGCAGGAAAAGTTAAAATCAAGTACTTCCACTCTACACATTTGCTCTACGCAAACTGCTTCTTATTGTAATTTCTTAAGGGTCTTCACCTCTCCTCCAGGATAGCGATAAAGGTATTTCTCTTGATCCCTCATGGCAAACTCCTCTGGATACTTGGCCTCGATCTCTGCGTAGGTCATTTCTTCACACACTCCCTGCGGGAAAGAAGGGCTCGTTACACCACGCTGGCCTTCAGCAGAGACATCACATGGCAAAAAACCTGAGCGGCTGCCATCAGTAACCCCTTCACGTGACCAAAAAATTCAAGTATCTTATCTCAGACAGCCAACCAGGCAGCATTTGTGCCCCCTACACCCAGCATGCTTTGAAATAGATTTGAAATAAAACCAGAAATCCCAAACTCTCCATTTGCCATGGATGAACATGAGCGTTCACTTCCACAGCATCTACCCCGATGACGATGGCTGGAGCTCGTTATATACCAACACGCTTACAAACAGGCAGGAAAGAGTCGAGTCTGCCAGGATGAATTTGTTTTCAAACGCTCTTTCCCATCTAGAAAAGCCAAAGGCTTCAACCAGCGTCTCACTCACGGCATCGATCTCGTTGAGAATCTTCCACTGCTCGTACGTGACCCCCAGGGACTCGGCCGTCTGGATCGTTCTTTTCAGCTGGCTCGTCCACACCTTCAGGTCGACGATCTCCTGCTCCTCGATGAACTTCTTCAGCGCCTGCGCAAACTGAGACAAGAGGCAGAGGAGGGTCAGGAGGGGGGAAAGGGGCTGCTAACAGAGTTAGAAGAATCATTTCAAGGGCTGTGGCTGTTGCGGCAAGATCCAACTGCGGGGCTGCCCCTCGCAGGAGTCGGATGCAGCGCGCGGCTCTGACCCTGGTCACACGACACTTCACGAATACAGCGACCCGGCTGCTGCCAGACACGTACCTGCTTCCCGCGCGGCGACAGACCAGAATCCCCACCAATCTTGCCAACAAGATTATATTCACTCTCACCGTGTCGGCAAAGGTAGATGGTACGCGGCTGGACATGAATGTTCATTAGGTAATAGACGATTTTACTCTGGATGTAATCTTGGACTCTGTTTACTAGGAACCGCTGTCCCACATTGATCACTTTAATGAAGGAAAGATCTCTGGAGTCAACATAAAATAAGAACACCCACACGACCGGTTTTAAAAAGGAAGCACGTACATCTGCGGGTGTCATCTAGCTAATTAGCCTCTACTAAAGGCATCAGCGCTACCGCTGGGGCGCTCCAGCAGACAGAAGAGACCCTGAACTGCCGCACTTAAACGAGGAGCCGCATTAGACTGCGTTACGCTAACAAAAAGTCCTTTCAAATCACTCGGGACCCGAGGAAATCGCCTTCACGTGAGCGATCATGCTTTGAGGGTGCAGAGGCTGCATTAGACATCCAGAGCCAGAGAAGAGCAGCCACAAAGCACAGCAGCAAGGACAAAACGCACCCCGGGCGCTTTGCTTACTTGTCATACTCGTCGGGATCGAGAGGCTGGTAAGTGACCTTGTAGCACTCGATCCTCTTCAGGAAATCGTCCATCACGTTCTCCCTGTCTCTCTCCGGGTAGTCGGGGCTGGAAACTTTCACCTCCTGCTCAACAGACAGCGACGCTTTGTGAGAGTTAAGCAAACTTGACACGCAGTGAAAGACAACGCTGAATAACAACGCTGAATAACGCCATTCTTCCCTTTTGAAATAGAAGAGCATTGTTAAAGGCCGCCCTGTGGAAAAACCTGCTCCTGGAGAGGAAACAAAGGGCGACTCTGAAGGCGCCGGAGCGCTTGGCCCTGCGACAGGCACAGCTGGCTCGCTCTTAGCTGGCCCCGCGAGCCACCCACCTTCCCTCGACGAGAAAACACGTTTCAAGGTCAAACGCTCCTCGGCTTCATTTCATTTCCACATTCTCACATAACTCGCTGCATTTTATAGACCTGCAAACCTCTGCTGCTTATTACCGGCTTGAAACATAAGAGCAAAGGCATTTGCAGACGTTGCTGTGAGGCTGCTGCAGCCGGTGACCTTGCACCGAGCACCTGAGCTAACCCCCCCCCGAAAACTCTGGCTGCTGAGCCTGGAAAATGCAGCACACGCACCAGGATATTGGCAGCAATGACTTCTGGATCGTCACAGACAGACTCCACAAAAAAAACCTGCGGACGAGAAAAAGAAGCACGTTTCAGAGAGCTAACACCTCTACCCTGAATCAAAACTCAAGGGAACAATTACGTCCCTTGTTGCAGCGACTCCAACTAAAAATTCAGCACAGGAGCACTACCTTGAAAGCATTTTCCTTAGCGAAATTTAAGATCATGTCACGCCTTTCTCGAGTGGTGTTGGTGGCATCAAACACCTACCAGAAAAGAAGCAGAGAGAGATCTCAGAGCAGCTGTTCAGTACTTAAATGGGAGCCTATAGGAAAGCTGGGGAGGGGCTCTTGATCGGGGAGTGCAGGGATGAGATAAGGGGAACGGTTTGGAGCTGAAAGAGGAGATACTGAGATGAGATCTTAGAGAGAAATGTTTGCCCATGAGGGTGGGGAGGCCCTGGAACAGGCTGCCCAGAGCAGGGGTGGCTGCCCCATCCCTGGAGGGGTTCAAGGCCAGGTTGGATGGGGCTGGGAGCCCCTGATCCAGTGGGAGGTGGAACTGGATGGGCTTTGAGGTCCCTTCCAACCTAACCCATACCCCGATTCTGCGATCTAAAGCTTTTAAGCCAACCCCAGCTCATCCGGGATCACGATCCCAAATGCCCCGGGGCAGAACTACCCAGTTTCAACCCCTGTTGAGCCCAGAAAAGTCTTACAGCTATTTGCCCGCACTCCTCCAAGAGATAAGCCTTCACGTCTTCCAGAGCCACTAAGGCACAACGTCTGCAGGAGGGAAACAGGCACGGTCAAGCGGTCAGCTCGCAAGGCTTCCGAGAGATTTAAACACCTTCTCTATAGGGAGCATCCACCTGTGCATAAATCCCAGAGCCCCACAGACTCTGGAGACAGCAAAAAGCATTGATATCTATAACCCACTTTGTATTTCACTCATCGCACCCACAGCGCCTGCTCCCTATAGAACCATAGAACTATAGAATAACCAGGTTGGAAGAGACCCACCGGATCATCGAGTCCAACCGTTCCTATCAAATTAGGTTGGAAAGGACCCACTGGATCATGGAATCCAACCCTTCCCAACTCTCTCTGCCTGCGGTGCCACCTGCAACCTCGCTGAGGGTTCCCTCTCTCCATGTTTCCAACAAAGATGTGTGCTAGCTTGAAGTTCAAAGACAAAATTCCCCCACATAGCGTCCCAGCACGGGTCCCACTACCTCCTCCCCAGTTTTCACAGGTACTAAATGCTGTCTTTTCTCCCCAAATNCACAAAGACATGTGCCGGCTTGAAGTTCAAAGATAAAACTCCCCCACATAGCATCTCAGCACAGGTTCCACTACCTCCTCCCCAGTTTTCACAGGTACTAAATGCTGTCTTTTCTCCCCAAATAGAGGGGCTGCCAAGCCCCGAGAGCACAGAATCGCCGGGTTGAAAGAGACCCATCGGATCATCGAGTCCAACCATTCCCATCAAACACTAAACCACGTCCCTCAGCACCTCGTCTACTCGTGCCTTAAACACCTCCAGGGAAGACGAATCAACCACCTCCCTGGGCAGCATATTCCAATGCCTAATGACCCTTTCCTTAAAAAATTCCTCCTAATCTCTAGCCTAAATCTCCCCTGGCGGAGCTTGAGGCCATTCCCCCTCATCCTGTCCTCGTCCCCACCCCTGCAGCAGTCAGGCTGCAGGCTCCGGCGCTGACTTACCTGCGGATTTCCATGGCTTCTTTGTTATCGTGCCTGAAGAAGTCATAGGACTTGTAGGACTTGACCGCTTCCCGGCGATAGACTCCTAAATTAAACACTTCACACACAAAAAAAGAGTGTGTTGGACACACTCTGAGATGGACAGGAGATCCCACACGGATCCCACAGGGCTCTCTGCGAAGGGCAGAGCCCCACACACACCTTTGGTGGGCACCCCGATCCAGTTGAGGTACCGGGTGAGCTTCTTGGACACGTAGGTCTTGCCACGCGCGGGCAGCCCGATCATCACGATCAGCGTCGGGGAGTTGGTCATGTAGGAAGCCCACGCTGGGGGGAATAAAGATGCACCCAGGGGCATCAAAACCCAGGCAGGAGCAAGAGGCAAGCCCCAGCCGTCTCCTAGACGGACAGACTGTCACCGCACATCGCCTAACGGGCTTGTTATTGTACCCTCACGGCTAATTAACCCGCCTGGACTGCTCTCTGGTCTCCCGGGCGTTACCTAATGAGGCGAACTCGCTGTGGTTAATGGCACCGACAGCAGTTTTCTTGCCTTAAAAGTATTTACCTACCAGGCAGCAGCTGTCAAGGACACAAGAAAGGTTTTTATAGCATAACAGGCACATTCTTTATGGAAGCGGGTAAAGAAGGTGCCCGGGAGGAGATGGATTTGGGGGAAAAACAACCTCGGGGGATGCTGAGAGCACACAGGGGTTAGAGAAACAGGGTCTGGGGGTGAGGAGCAGTGGGACGGGCACAGGGAGCACTGGGACTGATCTCCTGACAGGGCACAGCACCAGTGGGGGCACTGGGACGGCACTGGGATGGGAACGGGGATCACGGGGCAACCAGGGGGGCAACTGGGATGGGAATGAGCATCACGGGGCAACCAGGGGGGAAACGGGGATGGGAAGGGGAAACACGGGGCAACCNCAACTCCAGGGGCAACCAAAGAGGGGCAAGCAGGGGAGCAACCAGGCACCATAGGGGCAACCCCACGCAACTTGGGGGGCAACCAGGGAGGCAATCGGGGGATAAGCGGGATGACTCCAGGAAACCAGGGGGGGTAAGCAGGGAGGCAACCGGGGAACCACAGGGGCAAGCAGAGGGCAACCCCAGGCAACTTGGGGGGCAATGGGGACGACCCCGGGGGCACCGGGCATCAAGGAACCAGGCACCACGGACACCGGGAGGGCAGTAGGATGGGACAAGGCACCCAAACGGGACCAGACACATCAGGACCGGGCACCGCTGGCACCGGGGGACAAGCGGACACCAGGACAGGCGGGGACACCGAGGGTACCGGGCACCGGGGGGACACCGAGGGGGACACCAGGCACATCAGGACCAGCCCAGGCACCACGACAGCGGAGACCAAGGGCACCGGCGGGGACACCGGGACCAGTGACAGAGCTTCATTAAGCTCCACGAGGAGCGTTTCCCCCACCATTGCCTCAGTCTCCCCCTTCCAATTGCCTCAGTCTACCCCCCAACTGCCTCAGTCACCCCTCTTTCCCGCACCCCCCGCCACTCACAGCACTGCTTCTCCCCGCCTCGCAGCGCCCCGGCCCTGCCCCGGGGGCCGCCGCCGTCCCGGGGCGCCGCCGCCATGGCCCCGCGCCGCCTGCCCTCATGCGAGCCGCATGCAAATGAGGCGCCGCGTGACGTCACGGATGCAAATGAAAGGGCCACACCCCCGTAGCCCCGCCCACCCCGCGGCGGGAGGGCGTCCCTCCACCTGATTGGACAGCGCGCAGCCAATCACAAGTCCTGGCGCCTACTCTCGCGAGACTTAATGGTCTCCCTACGGCGCGGCGGGATTTCTCGCGAGAGCTTACGAATTCCTCCCGGCTTGGATACAGCGTAGCTAGTCGCGGGGAGGGCTCTCACGAGAGAGTTCTCGCGAGAACTGCTGGACTCCTTTCTCATTGGACTTCACGTAGCTAATGATGGGGCGTGGCGCGTGTTCTCGCGAGAACTTGGTGACTGGATGGGGTACGGAGATCTCGCGAGAACCGGCCGGAGGAGGAGGAGGAGGCGGGGCGGAAGCGGAAGCGGCGGGTGAGGCGGCGGCAGCGGCGGGTGAGGCGGCGGCCCCGGCCCCGGCCCCGCCGAGGAATCTGCGGCTGCGCTGCAAGGCCCGGAGCGGCACCCACCCGCTGCTCGGCCTCACCGCCCACTCCCGCCTCCGCGACATGCAGGCCGCCCTGACCGCGCTCACCGGCGTCCCCGCCGCCGCGCAGCGCCTCCTGCTCGGCTTCCCGCCGCGGAGCCTGGACCTCAGCGATGGCGAGCGGCGGCTCGGCGACCTCGGGATCCACTCGGGTGAGGGCGGGGCGGGCGCCGGCGCTTTATGGCCTCGGCTGCAATTACCTTAATTAAAAGGGGCTGTGACCCGGTACGCTCCTCATTAGCCTGTTCCCTCTCCGGGACAGCGACTCCTGCTCGCCCGAAGCGCCGCTGGGGCTGGAGAGGAGAGGGACCTGGGGCAAGGCAGAGGTCAGGGGCTCGGATCTGGGTCACGGTAGGCGCTGGGGATCCGGGATGGGGCAGGGAGTTGGAGCTGGGACACGGTTGGAGACCTGGGACATGGCAGGGGACAGGGACTGGGAGCCAGGAGGAGATGAGGACCTGGATTCCCAACACAGTAGGGAACAGGGACCCAGATCTTCGTTTGGGGTCGGTGGCAGGGACATGGGACCTAGGATGTGGTAAGGGGGGTCCTGAGACCTTGGCCTCTTCTCCCAAGTGACAGGGGACAGGACGAGGGGAATGGCCTCAAGCTCCGCCAGGGGAGATTTAGGCTAGAGATTAGGAGGAAGTTTTTTATGGAAAGGGTCATTGGGCATTGGAAGAGGCTGCCCAGGGAGGTGGTTGATTTGCCCTCCCTGGAGGTGTTTAAGGCACGAGTAGACGAGGTGCTGAGGGACGTGGGTTAGTGATTGATGGGGATGGTTGGACTCGATGATCTGATGGGTCTCTTCCAAGCCGGTGATTCTATGATTCTTTGAGACTCACCACAGGCTGGGGAACTGGTTCTGCGACACGGTGAGTGTGCTGGAGCTCACCCTGCGTGCTCCACGGGTGAGTTGTGGTGCTACCGGCTGGTTTGGCTGAGGCTGTTTTCCACGAGGACACGGTGCCGCCAGAGAAAATTGGTCTGATCCTTAATAACAACAATGCCGTGGCGTTCTTCTCTTTCAGGAGCAGCAGTAGTGTTAAATCCTACGTGTATATCCCTCTCACTTCTTTCTCCTTCTGTATTTGACAGGCGATACACTAATAGTGGAAGAGGACTCGTCCAAACCCAAGACCGACTCGCCTGTAGTTGCCAAGAGAACGATGTCTCACTCGGTTCGGGAGGCTGTGCCAGTGCTGGCCAGGAGGGTTGTGCCGGCGGATAATTCCTGCCTCTTCACCAGCGTGTACTATGTGGTAGAGGGAGGCGTTTACGACCCGGGCTGCGCCCCGGAGATGCGCAGCCTTATAGCCCAGATAGTAGCCAGCGATCCCGAGTCCTACTGCGAGGCGGTTCTAGGGAAAACCAACCGGGAATACTGCGACTGGATCCGGAGGGAAGAGACCTGGGGAGGAGCCATCGAAGTGTCCATTTTATCCAAGTTCTACCAGTGTGAAATCTGCGTCGTGGACACGCAGACAGTCAGGATCGACCGTTTCGGGGAAGACGCCGGCTACACCAAGCGGGTCCTTCTAATTTACGACGGGATCCACTACGATCCGCTCGAGCGCAGGATCCCCGACTCGAACATTCCCCCGCAGACCATTTTCCCCGCGACCGACGACGTCGTCCTCGCGCAGGCGCTGGAGCTGGCGGATGAGGCCAGGCGGAAGAGGCAGTTCACCGACGTGAATCGCTTTACGCTGAGGTGCATGGTGTGCCAGAAGGGACTGACCGGCCAGGTGGAGGCCAGGGAACACGCCAGGGAGACCGGACACACCAACTTCGGAGAGGTGTGACGTCTCCGCCAAGATGGTTACATCGACTACCTCACCGGTCCGGGATCAAATTCTGGATCGCCAGATAAGCTGTATGTAATCATAAGATTCCGTTCACGAAGCTTGAAAAGCGTATTAGCGGCGGCCGAGAGGCGCAGGTTTGGTATGGTTAGTGACTTTTCCCAATGGGTTTGGAGTAGGTATCTTCTCGCATGCTAACTTATAGTCCTTTGGCAGGTGGAATACACTGGCAGCTGCAGCCTGATCTCTGAAATCAACTTCTCTTTATGTATATCACACAAAACCAGGCTCGTTCACCACTAGCGTAACATCTAGCCTCTAAATGACTGACTTAACCTCTCTCTATCATGTTTTCTGGGTATCTAAACTAATCTAAGGGTTTAAGAAATGCACGTGTCGGTGTTATTTATATTAAGAATTAGGCTCTGCACACACAAGCAGGGGAAATGGCTCGTTTGGTGCACGATTTTTAATGGAAGGAGGGTCTCCAGAGCTGCCCTGTGTTACGTTACCATCAGACATAGAATGTGTTTGTGTGAAGTCTTGGCTTTAGAGAAAGAAATGGCCTCTAAGCTTTAAGGTAGCCTTTAACTTACTGAGTAGATGGTTACGTTTCGAATTAACTTACTAATCCTCCCTAGGTAGCTCTTAGTTGCTTGAAAAATAACCCACCGACCCCCCTGGTGTTTACACTGAATCAGAACGTAGGCACGTGTCTTGAAATACTTGGGATTCTTCTCTGCAGCTCGGCAAGAGGGAAATGTACTAATTAGGGAAGCGACTTATTTTGCGTCTGTTAGCTGCGTTCAAGCAGACTTAGAGCCGATCACGCCGTGTTACCGAGCTGGATTCCGAATACTTGTAAATCAGCACTTTAAGGAATAGTTCTCACTCTTGGCCGGTCGGAAGTTTTACCCCATGTTGGAGGACAGAGTGCTGACCCCGAAGGGAAACGTGACGTTTCATCACCTGCATTCTGCCTTTAACGCCTTGGATTTGTCACCGGTGACTGTTGAGTAGCGAGACCTTAATTCCGATAATGAAGGGTGCGGCTTCGTTTCCGGAACGAAATAAGCTACGTCCACTGCCCTACTTCTCGCACCGTTCGGAATCGGGGAAGGCTGAGGTTGGTTTAATATCTCTTAACCTCACAGCAGGGTTGTGAGGCTTAACTCTAAGTGCTTTCGAGGTCTTTTAAAAGGTGCTGTAAAGGTGCATATTACTGAAAGGGATTTTTTTTTTTTAATTTTAAATGCCTGCAACACATGTTTTAATGAATTTTAAAATCTCAGCCTGCTCTTCTGTCACTGTTTCAAGTCAACCTTCCTTGCACTTTCACAACTGAGGGGAGTGAGAACGTGCATGTGCGGACAGGTAGGGGTAAACCTGCTTTCCGATGGAAGCTAAAATCATGTTTAAAGGCCTCCATTCGTTAGCTAAACCCCTCGTGCAACGAAAACCTCTTTCCTGTAGAAAACACGTTTCACCGAAGTCCCCAGGAGAGGCTCCCGGTTGGACTTTGAAATGCAGGAGGGTCTGATTGAAAAAAAATGGAACCTTAATCACATAAGTGCTTTGCTGACTCGAGGCGTGAATAATTAAATATAACGAATAGGATGACCTAGAGCACAACATGGGGCCGGTTTCGTTTTAATTCAGTATTAAAAGAGGCAGTCGCGCTGTCAGGAGAGAGAACGCCACGTAGCTTCCAGTGTTAAACCCCACGTTGCTTTTAGCCTGTCGTTAGGGTTAAAACCCCCAGCAAACCCCGACATTAAAACCCGCCCCTCTAGAAGCTGATGCTTGAAAAAAAAAACAAACAAAACCTAAGGAAGTACCTGACAGTTCAAAGGAACTCGAAGATTACACTGTGTTCTAACTACTTGAGCTGTAAAAATCATCTGGGAGGGAGACCGAGAAGACTGTGGACTCAGCTCCTCCGCCGAAGCGGCGAGGGGCCTGGACGCCGAGCGGATCCTCACCGATTGCCGCCTGTGAGCCGGACAGAAAACCTACCTCAGCGAGGCGCAGGGGGCAACTGCCTTGGAGGGTCTGGAAGACGAGTGGGGATTTCACGTATTTATTGTCTGCCGTGCTCGCGAATGCGTTGGCTTTGGGGAGCGACGCTTAGATTTTAGCTCTGTGTCCCAGGTGGATTTCTGGGAGGGTCTACAAATATTTTTGGGGGGGTTGTTTCTCAGTAGCAGTATTTAAATAAGCTGATTTTAAAAATCCAGAGTGTTTAGCTTTGCTCTGTCATCTCTGCGTTGAGAGCCTGCTGACAGAGCCTGGGTTCGGTTTGAGGGGAGGTGTCGATATCCCTGCTCGGGTGTTTTCTTTTATTGCCTGGATAATAAAAACCTCTTTGGTTAAAAACTCTCCTCTGAATTGCTGCGATTCCTCTTTGTAAAGGCGACACTGTGAGACGCTGAGAAATTCAAAGTGTTTCCCCTCATCCTATACCTGCGTTCCCTGATCGAGAGCCCCTCCAGGGGCCGTTTGCAATGGTTTTCAGGGACAATGTTTCCTGTACACGTTGCTGCTTTTTCTGGAGACCTGTTCCGGAATCAATCTGGAACTGCAATCACGAGCTGCTCCAGGGCAACAAACCCCATGCAGGAACACAACATCCATTGTCAGAGATGTTTCTGATCCAGTGTGAGCTGTGGAACCTTCTCCAGTACCAAGGAAGCAAGAGTGAGAGCACAGGCACAAAGGACGACAACGCAGGGTTTCCCTGCTGCCTGCCTTAAACACAGAAACCCATGGATCAAGGGCAATCGCCTCGGCAGCTCTGATTCGGAAGGCTCCGGAATGCCTTCAGTGACAAAAGAATGCAGTAGGGGACAAAATGAGGTTGTCCATGTCCTCATTTCCCAGGGAGGGAGTTGAGTCACCTTCCCTGGAGGGGTTTAAGGTGCAGGTGGACGAGGTGCTGAGGAAAATGGGTTAGTGATTGATGGGAATGGTTGGACTCGATGATCCGGTGGGTCTCTTCCAACCTGGTGATTCCGTGATTCTATGACTGCGGCATCCTTCTCTATTATTTTTAATTACAGCCTTGGGGAAAACGTTGGGAGCTATATTAACACGCTGACTCCTTGTTTCTGATGCAAGGGTTAATGCTAACTGAGCCAAGGAAACAAATCACCTCAGTTCTCTACCTCTTCTGTGTGAAACAGGGGTAATAAATAGGTTTCCTTGCTCACTTCGTAGCCATATTAAGAGTTAATTAGTTTTCTAAACTGCTGCGTAATGCTAGGTATTAACTACCCGGTGTTTTCCATAATTGATTTGTCAGCACACACGCTCTCCATACAATTTGGTCTAAGGAAAGTGTCCCAACAGCCCTACAGAGGCAAAAAAAAAAGGTCATTACCTGAACAGGAATGCTTATCGGTGACGCCACGCGCTGCGTTTCCTCCGGGGCCGGGCCAGAACCATCCCTGCTCTTCTGTTTATGAACAGGGCGAGGCGCAGCCAGGCTGGGAGCTGCCAAAGTCCTTTTCACGGCTCTGTGTCAGTTTTTTTCGCTGCCTCGTTCGACTACTTGCATATGTTCCATGCCATCGATATGAAATCACACCTCGGTTTGGGTTGTAGCTATTTATACATTCGCTGGAGGAAGAGGAATGTGGAAAAAGAACAGTTTGTTTGTTGGTTTTTTTGGTTTTGGTTTTTTTTTTCCCTGGCCTTCTGATTCAGAGAAGTTCAAGTCCTGAGGGGCGTGGTTTAGTGTTTGATGGGAATGGTTGGACTCGATGATCCGATGGGTCTCTTCCAACCTGGTGATTCTATGATTGTAAGTCTTGTCTTAATGCATTGTGGCATTTTTCTGATCTGCAGAGAGCCCTGCGGGCAGCACCTTGATCAAGGACTGTAGGGGTAGGATGAGGGGGAACGGTTTTCAGCTGAAAGAGAGGAGATTGAGATGAGATCTTGGGGAGAAATGTTTTGCTGTGAGAGTGGGGAGGCCCTGGAACAGGTTGCCCAGAGCATACTCTTTGTATGCACAAGAAGAAAATAACTCCAGCTTTGACTTAGAACAACCATAGAATCATAGAACAACCAGGTTGGAAGAGACCCATCGGATCATCGAGTCCAACCAATCCTATCAAACACTAAACCAGAAGCTCCGGAGCCAAGTCCTGCTCACGGCTCTGCAAGCACCGGCTGGCGTTGCTGCTCCGAGTGCGCCGCGCCTGCCTCTCCTGCCTTTGCTGCAGGCCAGCGTGGGAGAGTCAGGCTGCCTGGGCTTCCTGGGAGCCTCTGCTGGGTCGATTTGCTCTTCAGCACACGTGGGCCCTTTCGTAACAGCGCCCAGCCGGGGCTCAGCAATGCTGACGGGAACCTTTGCGCTTCCTGGCTCATCACTTTTCTCTCCATCCCATCCCGCGGCTTTAAATAGCTGAGATTTCCGCTTCCCTGTTCTCTGTAGCAGGGAACACGCATTGCAACACAGCCTTTTCCTACAAGAAAAAAAAATATTGTTGAAACTTGAAAACTTGAATGCATCTAGCGGCTTTGGAATCTGCTGCAGGGTTTCTGCTTGTTTATTTATAGTTATTCAGTGAGGAGCACCTTGCACAGCAGATTCAAGACTGTGCTGGGGCTGGGAGAGGGGAATCCAAGGCCAAAGCACTGGATATCAGAGAGGAAAGTTGTAATTTTAATAGGAGAGCAGGGCAGAACAAACTGCAGAACAGGCATGACCTCAGCCCCCCCTCCTCTAGCACACAAAGAGCCACAGGGACATAGAACGTCCCAAGTTGGAAGGGACCCATAAGGGTCCAAATCAAATAAAGCTCAGTGGTGGAACCTCCCTTCTAAATCGACTTTTTACTCGTCTTTACAAGAATCTCCTGGCAGCATAGAGCAACCGACAGCAAAACCTTTGCTCTCTGGGAAAGCTCTGGTGATACGCAAGTATCTACCTGTACTAGCAACAGGTAGAGCCAAGGGGACAGGACGAGAGGGAACGGCCTCAAGCTCCACCAGGGGAGGGTCAGGATGGACATTAGGAAGAAAAATTTTCATGGAAAGGGTGATTGGGCAGTGGGAGAAGCTGCCCAGGGAGGGGGTTGAGTCCCCTTCCCTGGGGGGGTTTAAGGGATGGGTGGATGAGGTGCTGAGGGACATGGGTTAGTGATTGATGGGAATGGTTGGACTTGATGATCCGGTGGGTCTCTTCCAACCTGGTGTTTCTACGATTCTATGAAAGACCTGGATCCTTCCCTGAGCTGAGGGACCTCCTGCACTCAACCACCGAAGAGAATAAACCTGTTGTGGGCTATCGCGTTCGGCGGCACCCGGCGCAACCGCCCAGCAGAAAGGGCTTAATTACTGTGTACAAAGGCGCTTTGGTCAGGGCTCTGCGTTCGGCTGCTCCGCGTGTCAGCGAGCAGCTATGCTGCAGAACAGGCTGGCGGATTAAGGAGTCTCCAAGTGAAACCTGTGCTGAGGACATCAGAGGACACCAGCCAAGCCGGGAAGCAAGCGAGCGAGCGAGCGAGTGAGTGAACTGGGTGGTACCGAGCATAATAACCCGCAGCCTCCCGGGCGCTGGTGCTGCCTCTGCCTGCACCGCGCTGGCTCCCAGCGAAGCTGCTCTCGGGTAGGGCTGCGCGAGGGCACGGCCCACGAGGACTCAGCCGCTTCGCGTTAGGACACGAAGGCGCTTCAGGGCTTTGGCTGCGTGGTAGCAAACCCGCCTCGCGCGGGTGCGAGATGAGTTGCTCTCCGCAAGGCTGCAGGTGAGGGGCTGGGGGCTCACCTGCAAGCGTGTACCTGCCGAGCACCCACCCATCCAGCACCCGCGCAGCCTTATCTCTGCTGGGCAGGTGAGTTAATGTGTAACCCGGCTCTGTTTGGTTAGCCCAGCAAAGCAAAGAAGTGCTGGGGTAGGCACGGCCGCGACGAGGAATTGGGCAGCGCGGAACGACGGGCGTCCTGGTAAAAAAAAAAAAAGAAAAATAATAATAATCTCTATTCTTTCTTATTCTTTGCTTCCTATCCTTCTCCTGCTGAGTGGGCTGAGCACCTCTGGGTGAGACGCGGGGCTCTAGGCGCCCTCAGGGCTAGGAACGGGCTTTGCTTTGGAAGGGGAAAGGGTGCTGGATGTGGCACCAGCGAAGGTGGATGAGGCGGTTTGGAGGGGGTGGCAGGAGGAAAGCTGGGGAGATCAGCAGCTTCCAGCAGAGGGACTGGGAGAACTCACGCTCGGGACAACAAACAGCTCAAGGAAACTGCTCCGTGCGCTCGGTTTACTTGTTTAACTAGGAGGAACTAGAGATCTGCTGCCATCATCTCCTTTCCCTCTGAGGTTGGATCAGTCCCGCTGTGCCAGGAGCAGGTGGGATGGTACCTGCAAACCATATTTTGCTTCATTTTCTGTTTCAAGCTGGTCAGGATGAAGCTGTAAGGTGGGGGGGTACAGCTGCTCTGCCTCAGACAGCAAAAATATTGGGGTTACGATCCGGTGGGTCTCTTCCAGCCTGGTGATTCTATGATTCAGGAGAGCTGGGGGCAGTACCAGGCTTTAAAGAAAGTAGCCTCTTCCTATAATCCAATCAGCATTAATTGCTACCCAGCACCTCTTTGATGTCTGAGGGCTCGGTCAGCTTTGTAAAGGACAGTTAGGGCAGCTGTCACAGAAGCTGCAGCAACCAGCCTTTTATTTTATTTTCTTACGGCAAGGTACACACCACTGAGAAACAGCTTTTCGAGTCCCGTGACTTTAAATGTAAAGCGCTCGCTCGTGTTTTTAAGTTTGTGGCTGAACTGCTGCTTTGTTCAGCGAAAGGAAGGAACAGGAAAATCCTCCTGAATCGTAAAACTGTGATTTTTTTTTTTTTTTTTTCAACACGTCTTTTCCTCCTTTTCCGAGTCGGGTGACTGCGTTAAGAGCCCTTAATCGCATCAGGGAACCAGGGGCAGGAAAATGAGCTTCTTGTTTCTGCGCAAGATCCTCCCCAGCCTTGAGCGAGCTCCGGGCTGAACTTTGCCTCCCTGTGAGCTGGGGCTCAGCAGGTGCCAAAGCCTCAGCAGCCGCTTTCTTTTTTTCTACAAATGCTGTTTGAACAAGAGTAAATGATTTCTTCCCATGGGCTGACGACGGTGGGCGGCCTCCCGGGGCAATTAGCTCAGTCGAGACCCCTAATTAGAGCTGCTCCAGCTGCGGGGGCCAAGCTTGAGCAAGACTTTCGCTTCCCCAGGAGCTTTTCGCTTTCTTAAATCCGTGTCGCAGGCAGCGAGGAGCGTTGCAGCAATCGTGACCAAGCAGGCAGTCGCCTCTTGCTGCTTGGAATCAAATTCTTACTTCACCCAGCAAATGTTTGGGGTGCACAGCAAAACCACCAGCTCAGAGAAGCCTAAACCCCCTAAACTCTAGCAGCTAAAAGCTCTGGCTAGAAAGCCAAATTCATAGAATCACAGAGTCATAGAATGAGCAGGTTGGAAGAGACACACCAGATCATCGAGTCCAAACATTCCTATAAAATTCAAACAATCAAGGGCACTTCTGCTCCACTGCTGATGGGAATGGTTGGACTCGATGATCCAGTGGGTCTCTTCCAACCTGGTGATTCTATGATTCTATGAAAACCAACTCTTACTGAAGTGTAATTTAGCAGTAGATAATCCGAAGCCGAGACTGAAATATTAAACCCCTCCCGCACGGAAGGATCGGATCTGTCAGGGCGTGGGCGGTGAAATCTGATTTTTTTTTGCGGCGTATTCCAATTACAAAGGAATTCATTCAGGGTCTGACCCCTCCGAACAAGCAACCGGTTCTGCCCGCTTTATCACCAGATCTAATTCCCTGATCCTGCTACAAGAGGGAAAAAAAA
>WAAB01003876.1:21009-36997 GCA_013389865.1 Piaya cayana
GGGCTCTTCTGCCAAGGGACAGGGGACAGGACGAGAGGGAATGGCCTCAAGCTCCACCAGGGGAGGGTCAGGCTGGACATTAGGAAAAATTTTTCATGGAAAGGGTCATTGGGCAGTGGAACAGGGAGGGGGTTGAGTTCCCTTCCCTGGAGAGGTTTAAGGTGTGGGTGGACGAGGTGCTGAGGGACATGGGTTAGTGATTGATGGGAATGGTTGGACTCGATGTTGCGGTGGGTCTCTTCCAACCTGGTGATTCTATGATTCTTGGCTGTGAACCCTGCGAGCATAACTGGTCCCTCCATGCTTGGGATGCTGAGAGCAGGTTGTTGGTCAACCTGCATCCCAGTCCCACTGATGCTGGGGGCATGAGCTGCATCCCTCCAGGCTGCATCACTGCAAATAGGAAAAAAAAAATAGGCATCACAGTGCTGCTCGCAGCCCCTCGGGGCTGGAGGGAGGCACAGAGCACGGCTGCAGCCTGGGCACAGCTCCCAGCGCTGCCCTCTGAGCTATGTGAGGCATGTGCCCACAACACACCCAGGCGCACCCCGAAGGTACAGGGGCTCCTCCCCGCAGCCACGACACCTCCGCGGCCCCCGAGGAAAGGTGGCAGAGGAAGCTCTTTGCCAGGAGGAAGCTCAGAGCGGAGCGAGGCTGTGACTAAGCAGCAGCGTTTCGGGTCAGTGTGGTCAGAAGTTTGAGAGCTCATCAGCTGCGGCGGGTGCAGAGGAGAGAAGAGACTGGGCTGGGATCACTGGGGCAGGATCTCTGCTGAACTGGGCTCATGGACTCTTCCTTCACTCAGGTACCACCTTATCATAGAATCATAGAATCACCAGGTTGGAAGAGACCCACTGGATCATCGAGTCCAACCATTCCCATCAATCACTAACCCATGTCCCTCAGCACCTCGTCCACCCACACCTTAAACCCTCCAGGGAAGGGGACTTGTCCCCCAAGTGCCCAATTACCCTTTCTGTGAAATTTTTTTTCCCAATGTCCAGCCTGACCCTCCCCTGGTGGAGCTTGAGGCCATTCCCTCTCGTCCTGTCCCCTGTCCCTTGGGAGAAGAGCCCAGCTCCCTCCTCTCCACAACCTCCTCTCAGGTAGTTGCAGAGAGCAATGAGGTCTCCCCTCAGCCTCCTCTTCTCCACGATAAACACCCCCAGCTCTCTCAGCCGCTCCTCTTCTTCTCCAGCCCCTTCCCCAGCTTCGTTGCTCTTCTCTGCACTCGCTCCAGAGCTTCAACATCCTTCTTGTGCTGAGGGGCCCACAACTGACCCCAGGATTTGAGGTTTGGTCTCCCCAGTGCTGAGTATATTTATATCTGTGCCTCAGAGATGATGAAATCACCACCAACACAAGAGGCCATGAATGGGCAGCCCAGAGCTTCCTCTTAGGGACAACTTCAGTTCCAAGGGTGCTTTAACCAAGACCCTGGAGAGAGCAGCCTAAGGTCCATCTTGCATCCATCTAGCAGCTTTCCCAGCGTGCTGGCATCATCCCACGGGTCTCGCAGCTTAACGCTTCTCCCTTCTTCTGTCTCAGCAGGGACATCGCCCCGCGCCGGACGCCGCGGCAGCCTGGGCCATGCCTAGGGAGGAGCTGGGGCTGGGGATGGCTGGCTGCAACTCCGGCAGCTGGGACAGCATGGTCAGCACGGCCTCCAACGACTCGCAGAGGGTAAGTGACCCCATTGCTCCTAGCCCAGGACCTCATCATTCCTAGCCCAGGCAAGTGACCCAATTGCTCCAAGCCTGAGCAGGGCAGCAGCTCAGTTTGCCCCTCCAGGTGGCTGAGGAAGGATTTCAGTCAGATCTCAGCTCAAACCCGCTCTCCGTGGGTGCTTTGGAAGCGCCCCTAAAGCAGCAACTTGCTAAGAGCAGCTCAAGGAGCAAATTAATTCCTGCCCCGAAGCGCTGCCAGACTTTCCCTCCTTGGGGAAACGACTCTGAGAGCCCAGAAGCTTCTACGTTGCCTGAAGATGCAGAGGGTGCAGGCACTGGGCAGGAGGAGCCTGCGAGATCCCCAGTTTGATAACTGGGTCAGACTGGCTCCAACCAGAGCGACTTCACCTGCAGGAGACAGCGAGCCGCACTCCTCCCTGCTGGCGAGAGATTAATTCCCTTGTTAAGACTGAGATGAGTTTGGACCAGGGGTGCAAGATGTGTAATTTTTCCCCCTATCTGTCCATTAGAGCTTGTTTGCCTCCAAACCCCGATTCCAAGATTGATGGACTAATTACATCCTGCCTGATGTGGAGCGTAATTGATAGGTGCCAGCGCAGAGCTCGGTCTCAAACAGGTTTTCCATCTGGTGTATTGCAAACCAGGACCAAACCCTCTGAAATTTACTGGGGATGGAAAAACTGGTTGCGATATTGCACGGTAAAAGATTTCGATAGGTGTCTCCTTGCAAAACAACTCCAGCTGCGACAATTTCTCTTCCGTGCTCGACGCACTTTCCATCTTTTCCTGCGCTTCAGTTTCTTTTCATGACACAGTGCACGGATCCCCTTGGAACTCAGCACTCCCAGAGCAACCAGAGCTCATAGAATCATAGAACAATCAGGTTGGAAGAGACCCACTGGATCATCGAGTCCAACCGTTCCTATCATGATACTTAAAACACAGCAGAAAGTAAATGGGATCTGGCCACACTCCTTTCAAAGCTGAGATATGAAGAGAACAAGGAGAGGAACCACAAGCCCTAGAGAAGCCTTCAGCCTCTTTGATATTTATACAAGTTTTTAAGATTCAGGTGTCTGTACCTATAAAACTACCCATGTTACCCATCATATTTCAAAGCAAACCAAAGAACTAAAGGTAGGAATCAAGCTTCCAAGTTAAGAATTACCCATCTTCTGGTGCTTGTCTAGTTTTCTGTAGCTGTAGGTACCAACTTTTGAATAGTCACTGCTCAAATCTCTTAACCATCAGGGCTGGGAATAACACACCTCTGCCTCCTACCTGCACTGCTCTCTTTCTTTTTTTCCAGAGTGATAACAGTTACGACTACTTATCCGTGGAGGAAAAAGAGTGTTTGATGTTCTTAGAAGAAACGATTGGCTCGCTGGATGCAGAAGCAGACAGCGGGGTTTCTACCGATGAGACTGACCCCGTGGAGCCCTCCCAGCTACCTGGGACGCAGGCCAAGAGAGACTCCGCTCACCAGGGTAAGGCAGAAATCAGCTCTCTCAGCTGCTCCTCTTCTTCTCCAGCCCCCTCACCAGCTTCGTTGCTCTTCTCTGGACTCACTCCAGAGCCTCAACATCTTTCTTGTGGTGAGGGACCCACAACTGACCCCAGGATTCCAAGGGGACTTTCTCACTGGGATGCATTCCCCTGGCAGGCAAGGAAAGAGCATTGTCCCTGTTTTGTTCATGTGATAAGCTAAATGCAGCTTGTTTTCACACTCTGCAGTGAGACAGGTAGGGCAGCAGCTGGATCCTCCCAGGTGTCCCCTGCAGGAGCTGCTAGCAGTGAGCAGGGTCAGCAGAACTGCAGGGCAGAGCATCTTTGCTCATGCTCTGAAGAGGCTCACATGGATTAACAAGGCTCTTTGTTCATCGCATCCATCGTNACAGAAAGGTTGATTGGGCAGTGTCAGAGGCTGCCCAGGGAGGGGGTTGATTCACCTTCCCTGGAGGGGTTTAAGGTGCGGGTGGACGAGGTGCTGAGGGACATGGGTTAGTGATTGATGGGAATGGTTGGACTCCATGATCTTATGAGTCCTTTCCAACCTGGTGATTCTATGATTTTATGATCTGACTGTCCTGTGTGTCTGCAGAACAGCTCATGACTTCACCTCTCTCCATTTGCCTAGATGTGGAAAATGGGGCTCCTCCTCCGAGCGAGGGTCAGCAGCGTGCGGCTGAAAAGAAGAGTGGCAAGAGCATCTCGGTGTTCCCAGGCTCAGCTCCAGCAGGGGTTCCAAGCCCAGGGTATTACAGTCTTCCCAGGGACATCAAGGCAGCAAACGCACAAAGAGCAAATGGAGCTTCTGGCAGCAAAGCGACTCCCCGCACAGCAGAGGATCCGATGGCAGGAGGTAAAACTCCACAGGACGTGGCCAATGCAAGAAGCCAGATGAAGTCCAGAGGATCTTTGATTATCCAGCCTCTGGATCCCTTCCAGGATGACCTGGTGAGCCACGAGTGGTCACGGAGAGGTCGCTCGGATTCCAAGGGGGAAGCAGCCAAGGAGACCAAGACTTGGACTTCATGGAACCAGCCGGAGAAATCTAGATTGGAAGAAGCCCCTCAAGACCCTGATGTTAAGCGTGGGCCTCCAACTGCTCCCAAACCACGAAAACTGCCACCAAATATTATCCTGAAAACCAGCAAAACCAGCGCGGTGCCAGTTGCCACGGAGCCCAGCCAGAAGGTGAAATCACCACCTCTGCCCTCAGCCAGCTCTCAGCCCGGCTCTGCCAGTGATGCTGCTACTGAAAAGGTGAATTCGGGGCACCTTGACCCCAAGGAGAGGGAGAAAGCCCATCGGGAAGCGCTGGAGAAGCTCGGACTGTCTCAGGGCAGGAAGGAGCCCGGCGTCCACCTTCAACCTCCCGTGCATCCCCAAGCGAGGGAGACGCCGTCTCCCGTCTCTGGGGACCCCAAGGCTCGTTGCGAGGCAGCGGAGAGGTCGGTGCCGGCTCTCCGGCAGATGCCCTTCAAATCCAACACCCTGGAGCGTTCGGGCGTGGGGCTGAGCAGCTACATGGCCAGCACCAAGGAGCAGAACGTCAAGACCAGCAGCTCCCTGGGCAAGATGTCGTTCATCGAGCGGCTCGCCCCGAGCTTCCTCAGGAGCAGCCGCCCGCGGCCGGTGTCCCTCGGGGCAGGGAAGGACTTTACCGCTCTGAAGGAGCCCGAGCAGGTGGAGCAGGAGAAGAGCGGCAAGCGCAGGTCCCACCCGCTGCAGGGTTTCCCCAGGCCCGCTCGCTCCTGCGTCAGCGTGAAGATTTCCCCCAAAGGCGTGACCGATGAGAACCGTCGGGAGGCTCTGAAGAAGCTGGGTCTGCTGAAGGAATAACCCCACGGCCCACAGAGCTGCTGGAAAAGAGACTTTTCATCCCGGACCCAGGTGCCTTCACTGCCTCTCCTCCAGCAGCACAACCACGAGCACCTTCTGCCATGATCTCCTCCCCCAGCACCTTGGGAGAGGAACCACGAGGGGTGTTTGGGGCTTCACACTCAACAATGCCACCTGTAGAGAGGATTGTGTGTACAGCAGGTGTACACGAGCTATTTATATCAAGAATCACTCAGCATGTGGATGGGGCATAGTCTTCTACGAGGTCTTTGATGCATTTGGGGGTTCATCGCAAGAGGGAAGCTGTGGAATGGGGGGGTTGGCTTGTTTTAAGAGGGGTGGCCCGTGGATAAAGCTTCTCTGGGAAGAACTGTAGGATTCTGCTGCTCCTTAGGATTTGGGGAGGTGGGTGTGGGTGTTTGAACTTTATCAAAGCCTCTGAGGCCTGAGCCCTCACCTGCCCCGTGCCGAGCGCCTTCAAAAAGCAAATGCTGCCACGTTCAAAACTGTCGGACCAGCAGGAGCTCAGCAGATGCTCCCAGTGCGAGAGGCTGGGGGCTGCAGAGACATCCCACCTCCTCCTCCACCTCCAGCCTGGATACAGCGCTCAGCGCACGCACAAACAGCCACATTCATCGTCAAGCGACAGGTTAAGAGGCAACAGACTGAGTGGCAGAAGCAGAAGCGCTGCCCAAAGCAGGAGAGATGCAGGTCTGAGACGACACCATCTCCTTCCCTTTCAAACTATCCTCGCCCCTGCCAGCCCCGGGTGACGCTGCCAACGTTTGTGCTGCCCCCTTTTATAAGAACGGTAGTTTATTTCTGGAATAAACTTGTACGTGAGCGGAAAATGACTGTGTGGTCTAGAGTTATGTTGCTCTGATAATGGTAAACAGGGAATTTTAACCTCAGTCTGTGTTAACTCAAGGAGTTAAGGACCTAGACAGCAGCCAGGGGTCACAGATGTTGAGGTCTGAGCCAAATGCTTGGGTCTCCTACAGCCCAAGACCCACAGGAACCCAGATTTTATGTAAGTGCTTTCAGTACGATGAACAGAAGAAGCTTCCACAGCATTTTCACTCTGGGATGGGTGACACAGGACCTGCCACTGCTCCAGTTGACCCCCTGCCTTCTGCGCCACGAGTGGGGACCTCCCAGAGCAGCCCTGTTAGCTGAAGAGCTGCACAAACAGCTTGAAAGGATCATTTTAATTCCTTCACGAAAAAAATAATTCCTGCAATCCTGGCTTTCTGTGTCAGGCATCTAGCGAGCGTCTCTGCTAATAAGGCAAGTGCCTCTGTTCCTAACAGGTAATTTAATTTTTGAACTGATGCAGGTTTTCTTTAGAGAGAGAGGGGCTGTGGAGGCAATGACACTAATCAATGTACTGATGTTAATTAACTACAGATAAATCTGCATTCAATCACTTTCATCATTGACCTTGGCGTACAATCAGTTTTTCAAGACAATATTGTGAATACTGAACAAGCTCACATGACAAAACCCAGAGCCAGGCCTCTAATTCATGGAATCGTTAAATCATTAAAGCTGGAGAAGACCTCCAAGCTCATTTAAGTCCAATTTGTCAGTCCAACCCCTCCATCCCTATTAAACCACGTGCTGAAGGGCCATGACCACGTGCCTCTTGAACCCCTCCAGGGATGGAGAATCCACCACTGCCCTGGGAAGCCTCCAACAGGGCTTCTCCGCTCTGAAATTGTTCCTAATACCCAACCTAAACACCCCCTGGTGCAACTTGAGGCCCTTTCCCCTCATCCTATTGCTTGTGATCTGGGAGAAGGGACCAACACCCAGCAGGACTGAGGCTGGTGGCAGCGAGAGCCGAGCAGGGCGCAGACACTGCCCTACGCACCGTACCCTGTCCTGGTGTGATCGGGTCGTGATAAACACCATCGGAGCTGAGATTCCTCCATGCAACCTGGTCTGCTTGACCTTGGGAATCACCAGATTGGAAGAGACCCACCGGATCATCGAGTCCAACCATTCCTACCAATCACTAACCCACGTCCCTCAGCACCTCGTCCACCCAACTGCTCACTTCCCCTGGAAGGGGTTTCTCTGCAAACCAGTTGCTCGCATCCATGCTGTCCTGTCCCTCTCCTCCCCAGCAGAGGCCACAAATTGAAGCTTGAGCTTAGGAAACCACCTCCAGATGCTGCAAAATGCTCTGTGGTCGTAGCTCCCCTGCGAGATGAGATCCCTCCAGCAGCGACAGAGCTCGACTCAGCACGGTATCAAGCAGAATCATGTGTCTGCTCTTGCGTGAGGTCCCAGCCCAGCACTCACACAGCCCACGGGGAGAAACACCTTCGTTTCTAGTGGTTGCCAACATACCCAGCCTGTAAAAATGTCCTATTGCGCTTGCAGGATTAAACAGCGACGCCTCCTTTTGGAACGGGGCTCGCCCACGGCGAGTGATTCAACCCAGGGGACCCAGCAGCAGGAGCACTTCAGCCCCAGGAGAGGCCCAGGTCTGGAGCTCATTCCCAGAGGGGTGACCCTGATCTCCTGTGGCTGCTGGTTTGATTTGTTCTCCTTTATTTCCATTTCATACCAACCAGGCCACGTGGACGAGTCTTATTAATGAGCATCACTCCAGCCCATTATAGCTTAATAAGTAAACTTTTGCGAGGGAGATTTCTTCTAGGAATTCTTATCAAAACTTTGCTTTGTTGTGCTATAGCACACCCCGATTTTGACTAAAAAATCACAGAATCACCAGGTTGGAAGAGACCCACCGGATCAGCGAGTCCAACCCTTCCCATCAAAACAAGCCAAGATTTGGAAGAGAATAAATCTGTTTTCAAACCCATTTGGTTTATAAGAGAAGTTAAGGGTCTGCCTCAGGCCAAAAATGCTTTCAGTGAAATTTAACGCTCTCCTCCTTTCTTATTAGATAAACAGGGTGAGAGTCTCTCAGAGACCGCAGGAGTCACGGATCTGGGTTATGCAAGTGAAGTGCAGTGAGACAGAGCATTAAGGAGCACAGGGCTGGGATCCACAGGAGGCAAAAAGGAGAGGTCAGAGCAGATAAAAACGCACCATTAAACCGCGTCAGAGCTGGTTTCAGAGGGCTGGCCCCTTCCCTCCCAGCTTAGCCTTGCAGCTCCCCTCTCCCCTTTCATTTGTGCCGTGCTCTCCCTGCCTTTAAAGCCAACCATTTGCACTTGAAAGTGCAGAGCCTGAAGAGAGCTGGGTGGGAACCTCTCCTGCTGCCTGTCTGCACATCAGGCTGGTTGCAGCCTGCCAGTTCACTCAGGTAACACCAGATATTCCCTTTTTTGTTTGTTTGTTTGCGGGAGCAGCCTCACATTTCCAGTCACCTGGATAATCGCTCCCCAACCCTGACCCACTGAGGCACAGGCAGCGAGGAACACGGGGAGCTCCCCCAGCCCGATATAACCTGTGATCATAGAATCATAGAAAAACCAGGTTGGAAGAGACCCACTGGATCATCGATTCCAACCATGAGTCCATCTGTAGGCTCAGAGGATGATTCTTACTTTTCTTACTTACTTTTGCTCTAACCCAGCCTCCACCTCTCATCAGCAGAGTCTCCATCAACAATTCTCCTCAACCAAGTCCCAGTGGGATTCTCACCATCACCTCATATCAGAGCAACCACAACAGCCCCAGTTTGCAAACCAGCAGGAACCTGAATAGGATGATGAACCTCTTTTTTTATAAGGGGAAAAAGCTACTGGGCTCTTAGATGAGATACCACGAGCCTCAGGTGTGCTCCTGCAGCCATCCACACCCACACAGCTGAGCCCAGGAGCTCCAACAGCACCTGCTCCCCTCCCAGGGTCTGAAGGGAAAGGCTGCTCCCACCTATTAGTGCTAATTAATTAATGCATTTGACGGTGTCTGGGAGACGGATGGGAGAAAGCAAGAACGGAAACAAAATCCAATCCCAGCTGCGCTCGGAGAGTCTTGTCCGCGTTCCTCTGAAAACAGGCTTTAAACTACTCAATTCTGGGCTCGATTTATGCCTGGACAGTAAAAATTATAAAAAAACCGTCCGTGAAGGGAGGTTGCAGTAGTCCAGAAGCAGAAGAGATTGTAAACGTACCCTCAGTGCCTCAATGCAGATTATCCAGACTGTGTTGACACAGCGCGATGCTAGAAAAAGACCCAAAGAAAACACTCCGCTTTGCATTTTGCACGGAGCGTTCATCTGCTTCTTAACTATCAGTCCCATCCTGGCTCAGACATATCATTTCCATGTCTACGTGAGCCTGTCAGGACCTACTGTCCCAATTAAAAGCAGCCTGGTGCACATCTCTCATTACAAAGATCAAATCCGGGAGCTCGTGGAATCCCGGTGATATCAAAGGACGTCGCTGTCCCGGGCCACAGTCTCCGGGAGAAACTGGTCATCTTAATAATAGATTTCTTCACCATGCAGCAGCATCAGGGTTGGTGTTAGCAGGGAGCCTTGGGGCTGGTGTCATCAGGGAGCCTTGGGGATGGTGTCCTGCAGGAGGTCGGGGAGCTGGAGTCGGCTACTGTTGGTCCATGACACCTCCACGAGGAGAGCATCAAGTCTGGGTTGTGAGAGGGTTTCACTGGAGCCGTCCCAGCTCCTTGAGAAAGGTCTGTAGACGTCTGAGGGTGTTTAACCACATCCCAGTGGGGTCTGTACAACAAACAGTGGCTGAAGCTCACATGTGGGTGGAGAGGAGGACCCTCTCCAACTCCAGCTACTCCAAGATGAAGGAGGGATAAATTACCCCTGGTTTTCAGGGCGTCGCATCTCTGCTTCATCAAAAAGGTACCAGGATAACCCTCGTGCTTTGCCTAATCCGCCCAGGGCCTGTTTCTCTTCCCTTCAGAGCTCTGTGTGGTGTTCTCGGCAGGGCACGGCAAAGCGAGGGGGTCTGGGAAGGGTCCCTGTGCCACCATGATGATATTTCACATTTTTATCACCCCAACCAGCATCACTGGAGGAAGGTGATGGGACTCAGACCCTGGGTCTGTGCAGGACCTCAGGGTGGGGTGTTTAATGCAACCGCCTCCTGCTCCAGCTGGGCTTCTGAGTGATGCTGTAATCCTCATAGGCACGTTGAAAATTGGTGATGATGATAAACTAGGGCTTTGCGGAGCTGCTGCTGGGGTTCAGCTCGTGTCACCCCGTCCCACATCCCCCTGCCCAGGGCTGAGCCCAGACTGCTCCTCAGCCTTGAGCATCACAGGAGCGTCACTCCAATTACACCAACCTAAGTAAGCCCTGGCTCTTTAATAATGAAAAATCAGCGTGGTGGACCCTCGAGCACGGGAGGAACATCCCCTGAAATCTAGATCCAGGGTTTCTCATTCCTGCTCTGAAACCCCCAGCTCTGGCTCTGCCGCAGCAGCTCCTGGTTCGGGCTCGTTTTGCTGCTGGAATGTCCTTGGCAGGGAAGGGGGTGAATATGCTCCTGCTTCCTGGCACCCTCAGCTCTTCTTTGTCTCCAAATCCCCTTTGACTTTGAATTCCAGCAAGAGACAGACAGGGTCACTGTTGCTCCTTGCACAGGGCTCTGTGCTGCAGTGAGATCTGGCTTGTTCCAAGAACCCTGCCCTAGCTGGAGTTTAATCTTTAACTCTTACAGGCACTGTTAGGATTTATTCCTGACAACTCTGACCTCAGGCAAACTCCCCCTAGACGCTGACAGCAACTGTAAAACGGGGGCTCGGGGCAGCGATGTTGCTTGGTGCCTGCGGTGCTGCTCGCTTAAGCTGCTCGTGGGGAAGATATTATCATCAGGGGAAGGAAGAGAAACTTCCTTAACATGTTAAATTAAGTAACACGACTGCAAGATAATTCTCCTTTAGCAACAGGAGAAGGCGCAAGGTGGTGATTCTCCTCCAGGACCAGTTCTTTCCTCGTGCTGCCATCCCTGCTGCCTCACCAGACCCTTTTCCCACATTCCCACCTGCCTATCGCTCCCAGGTCTTTGTAAACGATGCTGAGAAAGTGGCTCTTGCTGCTCCCAGTGCTGCCACCCCTGCTGAATTTATTTGCTTTTTTTTTTGTTTGTTTAAAGGAGATGGGGTCTCCTAATGTCCAAAAGGAGAGGGTGGTTTGGGACACCTGGGGACCTTCTGCAGAGACCGAGATAGAATCATAGGATTGTTTGAGTTGGAAGGGATCATAAAGATCATCTAATTCCAACCCCACTGCCATGGGCAGGGACACCTCCCACTGGATCAGGAAAGGCTGGATGTTCCTACCCCTTCAAATCATCTCTGTCAGAGGCAATCAGCCTCCACCCAAGATATCTTGCCACCTCATTGCTCTTCAGAGCAACTTGGGACGTAGGACCTGGCCCGACTGGCTCCTCACCGGAGAGCTCGTTTGGCAGCAATCCCGCTGCGCCTGTTGCTGCCTTTGATCTCTCCCTTCCTAAAACGCAGCACTAACTGGTGTGTGTCACCTGATTTTCCCACTTCCCCAGTTATTCTGCTCCTTTCTATCTGCTCATGGGCTCTGCTCTTTGCTTGGGGAGTAGCAAGGAGCCCAGGGGATGCCAGACCCCAACAGCTCACAGCTTGAGGGGGAGAAAATTTTGAGCACCCGTGTCCTTTGGACATTGCAGGAGTGCACAAAACTTGCTGTCTCCAAACCCTGGAGTCTGGCATCTCCCTGCAGCAAGAATCACCAGCACAAGTGGAAGGGTTATGGGTGAGGGGATCACCCAGCCTCAGCAGGGACACCTCACGAGGCTGCACACTCCTCGTGTCCAAGCTTAACTCAGCAGCAGCTGGATGCTGAGGTGCTGAGGGACATGGTTTAGTGTTTGATAGGAATGGTTGGACTCGATGATCCGGTGGGTCTCTTCCAACCTGTTGGTTCTATGATTCTGTGCTGTTCTTCTGCTTTCAAGCCCTCCTGACCCACTTGACCTCCCTGAGTGCATCCATCCATTCCAGATGTGCTCACGCCTTGTGCCCCTGTCATTTTCCAGCTGTGGCTTTGGGATGCTGGGTGCCCCCCAGCTAATGGATCCGTGAGAAAACCAGCAGCAGGTATCTCAGGCTGCTCCCTGCATGCTCGGGGGCTACAGGACAGAAGGTCCAGCCTGCTCCAGTAGCAAACTCCACAGCCCTGAGGAGAACAGGGGTTTAAAAGACAGATGTGGACAGCAGAGATCAGATGAATCTGAGGAAGAAGCCTGCTGTGCCAAGGAGAGTCACAGCATCACACTGGCTTTGGAACTAGATGCTCTTTAAGGTCCCTTCCAGCCCAAACTGTTCCATGATTCTATGATCTGCCACCCCTGGGGGTGAACAGAGGACTCTGGGCTCCCCTATGCTGGATCTTCATCCTTCTTCTTGCACCCTCATCTCCCCCAGGTTCTTCATGGCAACAGCAGTCGTGTCACCACCCAGGGCTGCACTGCAGGTGACACCAACGCAGGGTGGCAGCGCACGCCTGGGGAGCACAGCCCAGCACCCTGCAACCTTCTTAGAGGCGAAAAACCCAGCCAGGGCTGCTCCTGAGAGGAGACCCCCAACCCTGGGAGCCTGAGCATGCAAGGGGGTTGCTGCTCTCCCTGCAGGGTCAAGCCCCCCCCCTCACCCACAAGGTCAATAATAAATGATGCACAGGGATGGTCCTTCCCGTATCCAGCTCAAACCCCCATCCAGGGGCTGAGGCTGGTCATAGAATCGTTGCAGCCCAGCCTCCCATGCTCTCCCAGCAGAGCCTTCTGCACCTTTCATAGGTTGTAAAAAAAAAGTAGTTCAGTAAAAGCAGGGAGCGCAAGCTACCTGGTAATTAACCTGGTGCCACAGTTAAAAGGAATTATTAACAGCGCCGTGGAGGCAGGGAGGCTTTGCCTTACTGGAAGCAATAAAACAATTATGAGAACGACCTTTGAGCACAGAGAACGCTTCCCAAACTCAAGGCATAAACGTGCCCCTAGACCTTTTGGTCTGTCTCCAGAAGAAAAGTCTCTTGAGGGCAGCTGCGCTTCTGCAGCCCTTGGTCCTCGTTGTCCTGTGGTGGGTGCCCATGTGCTTCACCCCCCACATCAGCACACGGGGACCTGCAAGGACACGGCTGCTGCGCTGCCCTTCCCCTGTTGTCACCCAGACAAGGACACCTGGGGTGACCAGGCTGTTGGAGACCAACCTTGACCCAGGATAAGGTTTTCCTTCAAGACAAGGACCTTCAGCTCAGCTCTGGTCCTTAGCTCACCCCTAGAATCCTCAGTCTCTGCCCTGCAGGAAAGGCATCGGCTCAGCTTCTCCCCTGGACCCTCAAAAATAAATCTACAAGGCATCTCTGAGCATCCAAGGAAGGAACTGCAACCCAAGGAAGGAGCTTCCCCTTCAGCATCGCTTCACAGGGTCTCTCTGGGCAGTGGACTTGTCAGGGCTTCCAAACTCAACATTTCAGCATGAAAAAAAAAAAAACCCACGGATTACACCCAGAAGATTTATCCNAAATTAATTCTGTGGAAGCTTAATTGATATGGGGAAGTTTATGGTACAGGCTTGGTACAAAATCACTACTACTGTAATAAAATAATAGCATGATAGATATAATCATAGCATGATAAAGAAAGCCAAACTAATTAACAGGGGTTTATCTTCATGCAGGGAGATTCCAAAGTGCTTCAGTGATTGAAGGCAGATTGTGTTTTGTGGAAATCGAAGCTCGCCTGTGCTCAAAGAGGGGACAAGCGGGACCTTTGGACCCCGCCAGGTCAGAACAAAGTCATTTCTGTCCACTCTCCCCTGAGCATTTGGAACCAGACACCACTCCTCACATACTGGGTGTTGTCCTGCAAACCCTGGAGACCCTCAAGGTGCTGGGACCAGCCCAAGACATTCTCAGAAGAGACTCAGGGATATTTCCTTCCCTCAAGCATTTTTATTTGAAGGAAAACCAAAACCCCCCTGTGCCTAAGTGATGCACCAACTTCATTTCTCAACTTCTATTTAGCTGCTGGGGAGCTCAGCTCAGTCAGGGTACTCTGCAATGATCTGATACCATCATAGAATCGTTAATGTTGGAAAAGGTCTCTGAGCTCACCCAGTCCAACCATCAGCCCAACATGTTGACTTAGCCACATCCCCAAGAGTCAAAAAATCTACATGTTTCTTGACCCCCTCCAGGGATGCGGACTCCACCATTCCTTTCTTTAAAGGGATTTAAAGGTCTTTTCCAACCTTAATGATTCCATGATTCTATGATTCTAAGAGGTTTCTGAGCAAGCTCTGCAATGCAAAGCTTCGTTCTCAGTGCAGGGATTGTTTTATAACAGAGTTTGAAGCAGAAACCATCTTTTTGCTCTATATTCATGAAGAACATGGGATCAAAAGACAAACATGAGCTTCATCAAGCATTCAGGTTCATTCAACCCACAGCAGTTTGAGGAAACCTGCACCAAGTTCTGCTTCATGCAAAGTTCTCTGCAAGGAATTCACAGCTAGAAGCGGTTTGCTACTAGGGCTTAGAGACCTTTGCTTGGTGTTAAAACTTTGCAAGCCGTGTGGAGAGCAGGGGAATTCCTCGCAGACTCTTGCAATTTCTGCTTCTGGCCTCTTCGCATTTTTTTATTCCCTCCCATGGTGTCACCTGCGTCATTCGGTGGCTAAAAATGACTAGTTTGGGGGTTCCGTACTCAGTACGTAGGTGGTACCTCCGCTGCTCCCGAGAGCGTTCTGACCATCTCCAACCTGCTCAGCAGCATCCATCTGGAATCAGGAAAAACTTCAGTGCATCCGTTTTCAAGCTCTGGACATCAACATCTTGAAGACAGAGCCAAACATCGAGAGCTGAACTGCAAATCCCACTTTATTGGATTCAATTCAAACTGGAGGCAGGGCAGGAGACAAGTTCCAGCGAGAGAAGAGTCCCAACCTAAGGTAGGTGATGCTCAGTTTGCCCTTAAAACATTTTTTGGAGTATAATCCTATGATATGATAATCATATAAGCTCCTTGGATGGATTTCACTACTGAAATTTCAATCATTTCTCTAGCAATGAACGTACTATAATTCGCACTGAAATCTTTCAAAGGAAGACAAACCAGCATGCTTTTTTCTTCCGTTTTCAAGCTATAAATTAGATCGGTGACCTTTTTTTTTTTTTTAGAAGAACACACACAAAATTGGTGTGGGTGAGGTAAATCCTTATGCAAACACACACAGAGGGTCCCTGCTCCAAGCCCCAACCAACCTGACCTCGAGCACCTCCAGGGATGGAGCAACCGCCGCTGCTCGGGGCAACCTGAGCCACTAACATCCCATGATTCACTTTGTAGTAAACGCTGCATTTCTGAGATTTATATTTCCAGCTCTTTCTTTTCACTTTCTGTTGGTTTTAATGCCTGTTTGCTGACTAAAGAAAGCGACGCAAAACCTCTCCTCGCTTCAAGCCTAAGGTGAAATGAGATTAAATTTCAGTTGACAGCTCTGTTCTCCTCCTGAGGGACATGGTTCAGTGTTTGATAGGAATGGTTGGACTCGATGATCCGATGGATCTCTTCCAACCTGGTGATTCTGTGATTCTGTGATTCTCCAGGGTAGAAAACCAAGCTCACCCTCCTCAATCAGTGCTCGCTCTAAGGGCATCTTCACACCGATCCCCCGAGAGCTCAGATAAAGCTGCGAGAGCAGAACCATGGTGAGAAAGACCTGGTTGAAGATGAATTTAGCTTCCTTCTAATCCATAAGTTGTTTGCGCTGTGGGTCAGCTGCTGGCTCACAGAACTTCCCGCACGTCAGCCACCACCTACCTGCAAATCCTGTTGTTCAACACCCGTGGATGCTGGGGGTGACCCAGGAGAGGTGGTTGCAGTGTTGCAGGTTCAATAAACACAGTCAGGGCTCAGCTGCAGCTACTCAAGACAATCAAACTGGTTTTTTACCCCCCTGGAATAAGTGAGAACTCTCTATTAGCAGCTTGAAAGCCCTTGGTGATCATAGAATGGTTTGGG
>WAAB01003877.1:0-18441 GCA_013389865.1 Piaya cayana
CCATCTACTTCGCCAGCTCCATTTTCTTCTCCGGACTTGCTCCAGCCACTCAATGTCCTTCTTGGAGTGAGGGGCCAGAACTGAACTGAGGATTTGGGGTGTGACCTCACCAGTTCTGAGTGCAGAGGCACAATCACTCCTCTGCTCCTGCTGGCCACGCTTTATTTCACATAGGCCAAGATGGCATTGGCCACTGCCTGATCATGCTCAGCCAGACCATGGAGGTTCAGTGCGCTCAGGACTTTATTCAGATTTTGCCTTTGAAAGATCTTTGCTGAGAGGTCATACAATCATAGAACGAGTTGAGTTGGGAGACACTTCAAAGCCCATCCAGTCCCAACCTCTGCCACGGGCAGGGGCACCTCCCACTGGACCAGGAATACAAAGATTGGCTTTCCGTATTGAAAAAAAAACCCCTGGAACGGTTTTGCTTGTATTTAAAGCTAAAAAGACATTTAAAACTTGAAACCTAACCACAAAGCTTCCCAGATGTGCAGAACACACCAGCAGCCAATTTTCTTTGTATAACTGTTACATTTTCTCTCCACCATATGGCTTCAATTGAGTGTGAATTAATATTATTCATAAATGCAGTGTAAATAGGAATTGGACCAATTATAGGAAAATATTCACCATCTTTTTAATCTCTAAGGTTATGGGAAAGGCTGTTCTCTTGCAAATTTAATACCTTAACAGAATTCACATGGTTACAACGTTTGACTTTTGCCCCGCGGTGCTTGTCAAGTTTTCAATATTTTGCCAACAAATGAGCAAGGGGGGAGTTTGTGATGAGCTCAAGGGAATTGGCCACTTGGCTTCAAAGCGTTCATAATAATTTGGATCTGGTAGGATTCAGTTCAGAGTTTCTGTTATCTCCTTTCTGGCATCTATTTCGGGTAGCTGCTAATTGCTTTGGGCTGATGGCAGCGCCATGATCTTGAGCTGCACTGGGGTTCTCTTCTGGGCGGAACGTACAGATTGGGCGTTGCTGGAGAGCAAATTACTTTCTGTTTAGAAACAAATCATAGAATCATGGAACGGTTTGGTCTGGGAGGGTCCTCAAAGCCCATCCAATTCCACCCTTTGCAACCTGGGCCAGAGCCTCTCCCCCACCCCACTCATCATGAAAAATTTCTCCCATCAGTTTGGATCTTTGCATGGATGGGGTTTCATTAGCAAATGCTCTGTGTCCTCCATGGTGACATGGAGCCCAGAGCTGCTGTGGGGAGTGGAAATACCTGCTAAAACCTGCCCTGAGTCATGTCTTCTTGGGACAGTTATTTATGGCATCGGTCTGTTAGAATCATGGAACGATGGAATGGTTTGGGTTGGAAGGGACCTCAAAGCCCATCCGGATCCGTTCTTCCAGGAGCAGGGACACCTCCCACTGGATCAGGTTGCTCAAGACCCCATCGTATCTGGATGGGCTTTGAGGTCCTTTCCAATCCAAACCATTCTGTGGTTCCATGGTTGTGATGAACCCCCATTCTTCTGCAGCACGGCTCTCTCAGGCCCACCATGCTCTGCCCCTCTCTGCTGTTGATTTCCCTTCTCTTTTAAGTGTTTGTCCTTTTTGCTCTCTCTTCTCTCATCGGGGTAGGATTAGAAATGCTCTGTTTGCTGTGCAATTATAGTGGCTTCTCCCACCCTGCAAAGTTCAAATAGTTTTAGGTTTTTTCCTTAAATATATCTTTCTGGATTTAATGGGCTTTGCAGATTAGAGTTTCAAAGTGGTTATTAATGGGATTTGTACAAGGAATCCTGGCTTTGTGCTCTAAAAAATAATATAAGAAATGGTTCCATTTGCATTAATTTCATCGACTGAAGCATGTCAAGAGGTACCTGTTGGTTGTCACAGTAAGACTTGTCCTCTGTGTGATGGGTCTGCAGGGTGAGGGCTGCACTACATCAAATTCAACAGCAGCCTGCTAATTAGGTGAGATTATTGGATTTTGCTTTCTTTAAGGCTATTGCTATTATTTTTACTATTCTTCATTGAAGAATGGCTGCACTGCAAAGCTCCACTGAGTAATAAAAGGTGGCAATAAAATTATCAGCCAGGTTGAATTCATACCCAGTATGCGATGGTGGTGACACGAATTCCAGTCTGTTATGGCCTTCCTGGTTACAGAAGTGCAGAATCACAGACTGGTTTGGGTGGGAAGAGACCTTAAGGCCCATCCAGTTCCAGCTGCCTCGCCGTGGAATATCATAGGATCATGGGCTGGTTTGGGTGGGAAAGGACCTTAAAGATGGAGTCACACCTTTGAATCACACAGAATCACAGAATCACCGGGTTGGAAGAGACCCATCGGATCATCGAGTCCAACCATTCCCATCAAACACTAAACCATGTCCCTCAGCACCTCGTCTACTTGTGCCTTAAACACCTCCAGGGAAGGTGAATCAACCACCTCCCTGGGAAGCATATTCCAATGCCTAATGACCCTTTCCGTAAANAGAGGGAGAAGAACCTCCCTGGACCTGCTGGTCACACCATTTCTGATCCAAGCCAAGATGCCATTGGCCTTCTTGGCCACCTGGGCACACTGCTGGCTCATGTTCAGTCGCTGTCGACCAACACCCCCAGGTCCCTCTCCTCCTGGCAGCTCTCCAGACACACTTCTCCCAGTCTGTAGCTGCTCAGGGTTGTTGTGCCCCAAGTGCAGGACCTGCCATTTGGCCGTGTTAAACCTCATGCTGTTAGACTCAGCCCATCGGTCCAGTCTGTTCAGACCCCTTTGTGTTCCCTCCATCCATGTCCAGTGAGCCCAACATACTCAGTCTCTATCACAGTGATGGGGTGTGGCTGAAATGCAAATGACCTTTCGTTAATAAAACAAGCCAGTGCCACGCTCTGAACCTGGTGGACAAGGCACTGAGGGACATGGCTTAGTGTTTGATAGGAATGGTTGGACTCTGATCCGGTGGGTCTCTTCCAACCTGCTGGTTCTATGATTCTATGAAAGCAATTCTCATTTCCTGAGCTGAAGCGGCTGGTGTTGCTCCGAGCTGCTGCCTCTCTCTGTTGCTAATGAAAATGTAATGAGTGTTGAAGTCATCAGCGGCACATTTTTGCATCGCGTCTCGTAGGGAGCGCAGCTTTAATAGCATCTCCCTGCTAGGTGACAGGCAGAAAGAAGTGTCCTTCAGAATGATTTATACCCTGGATTAGGTGCGGGTTGTAAAAATACACTGAGTTTAAATCACTGTCAGCCTTGAAACAACAGCAGAGAAGGTGGCGACCCTGGTTTAAGAGTAAACAACACAATGGTGTCTCAAGAGAGACTGGATTGCGGGTGCCTTTAAAAGTCAAATCTGGGGCTATGGGGTTCTCTGCTTTTAAATGAAATGGAAAGTGGGGGTGGGCGTTTCACAAGCACCATTCAAAAAAGCTTGGTGGGAAACCACATCCTGGAGCAAAGAGTTGAAGCAAAGACATGGTAGAAACCTGCATTCAACTACCCTTAACTGGGAAAGATGGATAAGCCAGGAGGCTGAAATAGTGTAAGGTAGAATGAAAAATTGCTTTTACCTATTTGCTGTCTAAAGTTTTTTTCATTGTTGATAAAAGACCCTTGCAAATCAGAATTTCATAGAATCAAGGAATGGTTTGGATTGGAAGGGACCTCAAAGCCCATCCAGTTGATCAGAGAGTGCAAGGATGAGATAAAGGGGAAGGGTTTTCAGCTGAAGGAGGGGAGACTGAGATGAGATCTTAAGAAGAAATGTTTTGCTGTAGGGTGAGAAGGCCCTGGCTCAGGTTGCCCAGAGCAGTGGTGGCTGCCCCATCCCTGGAGGGGTTCAAGGCCAGGTTGGATGGGGCTTTGAGTCCCCTGATTCAGCAGGAGGTGTCCCTGCTCATGGCAGGGGTGGAACTGGATGGGCTTTGAGGTCCCTTCCAACCCAAACAATTCTGTGATCTGATAATTTTCCAAGGCTGACTGTGCAGAGCCAGAGTGGCTGCAATGAGAGGGCGACCCGTGCTCACGGTGCCTCCAGTCTATCAGGAGGAGCTGGACTACGACTCCGGTGTTGAGAAACCACTGATCTCCATGGGGAAAGGTTGAGAACATGACCTGTAATTGCATTTGCTGTTGCTGCCACACACAAGCATGTGGCTGCTGTCCCACCTCATTGCAGCATCCCACCCTTTGTAAATATTCTCATTTTTATGAATAAAAGTCCTGTTGACTTCACTTTAGTTCTCTTCAGCCACCTCCCAAACCAGCTACTCCTCTGCTTCTCTTCCTTAAATGCCTCAATTTGCATAAAATTGTCTGCAAACAATTAAAGTTAATTAAGATAATTTATCACTTGAAAGCAAAGCTTCTCATCAGCAGATATCAGACTGTAGGCAAACAAAGAATCAGTTGTAGGAAAATAGTTGGATCCTTGTTACCCTGTTAGGCGTGAAGGGATAAAAATGATCTTCTTTATGATACTTTGTTTGGTCTGGTTATGTTTTTGAAGCAATTAACTGCAATTAGCTAATCATCCTCTATAGGAACTGCCTTTGTGACTCTGTGCTGCAGCACTGACTCATTTACGCTTTGGCAGGATTCCCACATATAAACTGTGATTTAAAAGTTTTGATAACAGCCCAAAGTGAGCACCAAGGGGATGCTGGGGAGAGCTTTGTACAGCGGAACCCGTTCTGTCCCAGAGTTGGAAGAGGAAAAACCCAATGTGTTAGCCCATATGAGAAGCTGGGCTGCAGGGTGCCCTGCTGTCACCGTGATCATGGAATGGTTTGGGTTGGAAGGCACCTCAAAGCTCATCCAGTCCCACCTCCTCCTATGGGCAGAGACACCTCCCACTGGCTCAGGGGCTCAAAGCCTCATCCAACCTGACCTTGAACACCTCTAGGGATGGGGCAGGCAGCACTGCTCTGGGCAAGCTGGGCCAGGGCTTCTGCACCCTCATCATGAAGAATTTCTTCCTCATAACCAGTCTTCTGAGCTATTTAGCAGCAAAGTAGATGTGCTGGATGCATTCTGTGAGTCCTGAGTGCCAGGAGGGTGCTGAGAACCAGCAGGATGGTCACTGGACACCCAGCAGTACCCAGAGTGCTCAGGTCAGGCTGCCCAGCACCAGCAGGGTCTGGAGCAGCCACCCAGGATTGCATCCAAACTCTGCTTGACTCTGAACGCAGGTGTTTCCAGTTTCCATCAAGGAAGCCTTAAAACCAGAGGTGGGGATGGGGGGGGCTGTGACTGGTGGAGAGCAGTGGTGTGAGAGCTCTTGTTGTGCTTAGGATAGTCCTGTCCTGGAGCTGTTTTCACTTGGAGGTGGTAAGTGAATCATAGAATCACCAGGTTAGAAAAGATCCACCGGATCATTGACTCCAACCATTCCCACCAATCTCTAAACCATGCCCCTCAGCACCTCATCCACCCACAACTTAAACACCTCCAGGGAAGGTGACTCAACCACCTCCCTGGGCAGACCCATTGTCTAATGACCCTTTCTGTGAAATATTTTTTCCTGATGTCCAGCCTGACCCTCCCCTCGTGGAGCTTGAGGCCATTCCCTCTTGCCCTGTCCCCTGTCCTTTGGCAGAAGAGCCCAGCTCCCTCCTCTCTACAACCTCCCTTCAGGTAGTTGCAGAGAGCAATGAGGTCTCCCCTCAGCCTCCTCTTCTCCAGACTAAACAACCCCAGCTCTGTCAGTTGCTCCTCATAAGTGCTGTGCTTTGTTCAACTCTCTTGTTGAGGCTGAGGTTTTTGCTACTTTCGGTTTTTTTGTTGTTGTTGTTTGTGCTTTCTTGTTTTAATGGGGCAATCTCTAAATGTTGGTTGCCTGGAAGCTCTGGGACTGGCTGCTCGCCTCAGGAGATGGTCTCCTGACCTAGCATGGAGAAAATGCACTTTTGTTTAGTAACTCAGGAGGAGGGAACAGTGTCAGGATGGGGGAAAGCTGCATTTTCTCCAGGCTGCTGGAATAAATGACACTGAGTGTTTTGAAGTGTCATTTTCTTCCACTTGCTGTGGCTGGAGATCACAGCCCTGGGGTTTGCCCTTTGCTGGGACTGTGGAGAAGGCCCTGGGCTGGCTGGCTGCTTGTGCATGGATTTGGAGTGGAATTCCCCTCACTATCAGGGTGGGGAGGCGCTGGGCCAGGTTGCCCAGAGCAGTGGTGGCTGCCCCATCCCTGGAGGTGTCCAAGGCCAGGTTGGATGGGGCTTTGAGCAACCTGATCCAGTGGGAGGTGTCCCTGCCTATGGCAGCGGGTGGGGCTGGGTGGGCTTTGAGGTCCTTTCCAACCCAAACAATTCTGTGAAATGGCGATTTTGGTACTTGTAAACATAATTTAAGAGTTTTGGTTTTACTGCAAGTGCTGTTGCAGCAGATGAGGTGTGTTTTGACTCAAATGGAGGAGGGAGTTGTTTGCTTTCCCCTTGGAGTGTAATTTGCTGTAGCCAATCTGCAGAACCCCACTTTGTGGTACCAGCAGCGCAGAGGGGGGCAGCTCTGTAACCAAAGAAGTCGGGAGCTCCTAAGTAAACCCCTTCTTCTGCTGGAAGCAGTCAAGATGCCTGGTTGTTGGTAGCCTTGCAGGCAGTGTGGCGAGTGGTTGAAGCACCAGAGTCCAGCTGATTTCTGTGTAGCCCCAGCTGGGCTGCATAGGGCTCATCACCAGGGTGGGGGTCACCAGCCCTTCTGCAGAGCAGACCCACCTGTCTTCTGGCCCTTCTCATCATAGCCGTGTTCTGTGTCCCTTGTTTCCTTGGGGATTGGGCATTGCTCTGAGCTGACCCCGTTTTTCCCCTGCCCCTGAGCGGCTAGGGAGGAGGAGGAGGCACCTGCCTGCTGCTGAGCTCCAAGCTGGATCTTCAGTGGCCACCAGTGTGGCTCCAGCACAGCAGAGGAAGAAAATCAAACCTATCTGTTCCCTGTTGCCCCTTTACCTTTTGTGTCCTTGCCTATCCCTGAAGTCCAGAAGGAGCCTAGATAGTGGGCTCAGTGCTAGTGCCCAGACTATTTTCCTTGATTCTTCTGTGCAGCTACGTGGACTTGGGTGACATTAGGAAAGAGTTCTTCACCAAAAGGTTTCTCGGGCACAGGCAGAGGCTTCCCAGGGAGGTCGTGGAGTCCCCATCCCTGGAGAGACTTAGGAGATGAGTAGATGAGGTGCTCGGGGATCCAGTGGGAGGTGTCCCTGCCTATGGCAGAGGGTTGGAACTGATGGGCTTTGAGGTCCCTTCCAACCCAAACCATTCCATGATCTCAAGGCAGACATTTTCCACAGCCTTCAGGGAAAGGGGGAGCCATCTCCATTGAGAACTGAAGGAGAGATTTCTTCAAAGACTCTAGTCACTCTCACAAATTCTGTAATGTGACTGTGTTCCTCTTTTACAAGTGCAGATAGTTTGTATCTAAACCAACTTCTGGAATAATTTCCCTATGCCAGGATGTTTTTTCCCCATTAATTTGGAATCAAAGCACCTTAACATAATTGCTTATTCAAATAAGAACCTAGTTGCATATAAAATATTTATATTAATTGGGGAATTAATTGCTTATCTAGCAGTGCTAAAATAAATGTTTCATGAATCTCAAAGATGAGAACACCCTCTCTAAGGACTACAAAAATGAAGAGACCATATAGTCTCCAAGGTTTGGGTAAGTTTGAAGGCTAGATTGAATAATTATTTAAGCAAAAACCCACAACTATTGCAGCACAAAAAGTCTTTTATGCAGGAAATAACAGTGTTTGAGCAGAAATTCAGCTGCTGTTAAAGCCTCATGGATCATGGAGAACTTCAGAATAATAAAGCGCGTTAGGAGTGTTTGAGCCCTAATTGAAGAGGTTCTCTGGGGGCATCTTGTGACACATCATCAGCACAGGGACAGCAAAGCTGCACAACTGCAACCACTGTGTTCGCGTAGTGGGTGTTCAAACAGTGTAGTTGAAGGCTGAGAACATTCCCAAGGCTACGAGTGGTAACAACAGCTGTCCTGCTCTTGGAAACTCTCAAGAATGGGTTTCTTTGGTAGCTTTGGGTGAGAAAAAAAAAAAACCCAATAAAACAATACACATCTCCCCAAGTCATTAAGTTGGTTCTATATTTTCAGTATCCTCCCCTTGCATGTTGGTGTCTCCACCTGTTCAGCCTGAGGAGCGCAGGTCTTGGTGCAGCTGGAGAAGGGAGGACTTCTTCATGGGCACAGCTTCTGCAGCCCAGCGACCCACCAGTCCTCAGAGCTGGGACCTCTGCAGTGATGCTGCTGAGGAATTGCTGTGGTTGGAGTTAAAGTAGGATCAGTTTCTAATTTCAGCCTGGGCTCTTCTGAGTAACTTTGGATTCAATTATCTAAGAGGTCTTTTCCAACCTAGTGATTCTTTGAACTTCGTTTTCTGGCAGTCAGCTGTGTGTTTCAGGTGGGGTTTGTCTCTAGGAGTGACTGCATGGGGATGCAGGAAGGCTGTTGCTTGTGCTTAGTCCTACAGAAATCGAGGCCACCCTTGAGCTGGTGGAGCTGTAAAGGAACAGCGCAAGAAGGGTGGCATCTAGAGGTAGAGGTGGGCAGAAGAGGTGACCCCACACTGGCTGGCAGAGGACTGCATCCCCTAGACCTTACACTTGGGATAAAATGAGTGATCACAAGGGTTTCTCTCTTTTTTTGATAGCTGACATCCAGTGAGGACCTTGTCTCTGTTTGCCCCGATGGTGGATCTGTGAAATTCTGAGCCCAGCTCCTCCCAACCTTGGACCCTTCCCCTCATATCTGCTCTGCAGGGATGGTGACATTGAGAGGTGGAGCTGTGATCTCATGTTTATGTAGATTTTATTGCTTCCAAATTACTTTCCTTTGTGTTATTTCATAAAAAGCTGTGGGCTTAGGTTTTCTTCCCCTCTCATTTCCCTTTTCATAGGGGTGTGGAGAAGGGATTTGGGAGCCCAACAGCTCAGTTTTAGCTCCTGAAGTTGGCTGGGCTGAACCATGATGGGCCTCAAGCATGGGATGTTCTGACCATGGACCAGAGCTGCTGTTGGTGCTTCAGGCACGCTGAGTCCATAGCAGCCAGTGCTCCCCCTCATCAGGGCTGGATCAGGATTGGACCAAGCCACACTCTGATCAATGAGAAGACTTGCTTTGCACTTGGGAGGCCTCATGTATTTACTTATTTTTCTACCATTCAAGCCCATTCCGTGCAAGGAGGTGCTTTGTTTTATTTAAGGCGTCGCTGGGTAGCGTCGAGCTTGTAAATGACTTCTTTAAAAGCAATGTTTACTGGAGGTGCTTCAACTTTATCGCTTCAGATCACTCTGAGTCTCCTGGTGCAGACACCGTGGTGCTTATGGCAAACCAGGCAGGATTAATAAAATGCGACTCTTGGCAGGTTTAGCAGCCAGTTATAAACGGAGAAGAATTGTTGGCCTTTGAGGGACAGTGAGGTGAAGGTAAATATCGAGGGACATAATGTATGTGTTCTTGGAGAGCCTGGCTGTCTCCTCTCCATGTTTCTGAAGGAACTCACACAGCAATATTGAGCTCAAAGGATGTTTATTCAGGGGTTTTTTTCTATGTTTTCATGGGAGTATAGGGATGGAGCTGAGCCTGGGGGGCTGTGTCTGTGGTACATTCATATGGTATCTTGGAACTTTTGGAACAGGTCCAGAGGAGGCCACGGAGATGATCCGAGGGCTGGAGGAACTCTGCTCTGAGGACAGGCTGAGAGAGTTGAGGTTGTTCAGCCTGGAGAAGGGACCTTAAAGCAGCTTCTAGTACTGAAAAAGGCTCCAGGAAAGCTGGAGAAGGGGCTCTTTTTACCAAGGGCCTGAAGTAACAGGATGAGGGGGGATGGCTTTAAACTGGAGGAGGAAGGTTTAAATGAGACCTTCAAAGGAAATTCTTCACAAACATGGTGGGGAGGCCCTGGCCCTGTTTGCCCTGAGCAGTGATGGCTGCCCCCGTACTTGGAGGTGTTCAAGGATGGGTTGGATGGGGCTTTGGGCCCATGATCCAATGGGAGGTGCCTCTACCCATATCAGGGGATGGAACTGGGTAGGCTTCGAGGTGGGAAGCCACCTGAACCTTTATGATTTAAGAAGGAGCAATAAAAGCCGTTATTACCAGTACAGACTTTTCAGCTATTGGGACTTCACCCTGGTCTGCAGGAGAGTGGAATAAGAGTTAAAAAGGGGTGGGGTGGGGAAGAAGACTACAGACCCATCCTATTTCAGATTTCCATCCCACACTGGCTGCCCTTCCCAACCCTGGGCTGCTGCTCCTTCTGGGGTCCTCAGGACACACCTCCTGCCTCTTTGAGCATGGAAATGGGTGCTCCACCCCAGAGAAGGTCCTGAGATCCAGTATCTGCCTGTCCCACTCCAGTTCTTGGGGAAGAATCCCTCCCAGCCGAGCCTGTGCCGTGCCTGCTGCCTTGGCTGCTCTTTGCACGCTGTACACGTTACCACTGGGGTACATTTCCCTTCCACAGCTCTGACAATGGCTGATTTAATTAAGAAAGTGCATCAATCACTCCTGTATCACTATTTTTTTTTCTCCTGCTTTCTGGCCATAAAAGCCTCCTTCAAAGTGAGAGCTGTTAACACTGTCAGTGTTCCTTATGGGAAATGCCTTTCTCATGAATTTAACCAAAAATAAGAATAACAATGTAATAATGGAACCGGGATGAGGTTTTCAAGCAAGAATAAAGAAAAGAGGGAGTCTGTTTATCATGCCCATTGTGGCAGATGATGTCACACCGTGACAGGAGTGTATCCTTAGACTGCAGGAAATAGAAGGAAAATGGATGGAGGGAGAAATAAATTAAGATGTTGGTTTATTGTCACAAGCACAGTAATGGAAATGGCTGCTGGGTGGCACCTCGGCTTTTCGAATCGCAGCCTTTTCGTTTTGGGCGGCCTTGGTGTTTTGTTTATACTAATTAACTGGATAAATATGAATATGGCTGCAAGGCTTCCACTAGGGAGGGCTTGATGATGCACCGTGATGGAAGAGGTGTGTTGGGCCTTTGGACTAGAAAAGCGAAGAATTGCAAAATCACTTGGTGGCTAAAACACCTTTCAGATCATCCAGTCCAACCGTACCTGTCCACTACTAAACCAGATCCCTGAGCACCTCATCTTCCTGTCTTCTAAACCCTGCCAGGGATGGGGACTCCACCACCTCCCTGGGCAGCCTCTGTCAGGGCCTGAGAACCATTTCCATGAAGAAATTTCCCCTGATGTCCAATGTGAACCTGCCCTGGTGCAGCTTGAGGCTGTTTCCTCTCGTCCTGTCATGTGGGAGAAGAAATACTTCAGCAGTTTCCCCCTCTTCAACTATGCTAGGCCAGTTGCTGGGGTAGAGCCACTGATGTTGCAGCATTGCTGTCTTGTGGTCACTCCTGTTTGGTCTGAAGTGTCTTAAGATGCCTATTCGGCCTGGAACAGAAATGGTGTATCCAGCAGAAGTAGGGAAGAGATTGTGCCCTTGGACTTGGCATCAGTGAGGCTGCACCTTGGATCCTGAGTGCAGTTTTGGACCCCTCACTCCATGAAGGATATGGACACGCTCCAGCCCCACAAGAGAAGGGAACAGAGCTGGACAACAAGGGAAGGGGCTGGACAATAAGGCTTACAAGAAGCAGCTAGAGGACCTGGGGCTGTTTGGAGAAAAGGAGATGAGGGAAGATGTCATCGCTCTCTGCAACTGCCTGAAAGGAGGTTGGAGTGAGGTGGGTGTTGGTCTCTTCTCCCAAGTGGCAGGCAGTAGGATGAGAGGGAGTGGCCTCAAGTTGCACCAGGGCAGGTTCAGATTGGACATCAGGAGAAACCTCTTCATGGAAAGGGTTTTTGGGCACTGGCAGAGGCTGCCCAGGGAGGTGGTGGAGTCCCAATCCCTGGAGGGGTTTGAAAGCTGGGCAGATGAGGTGCTCAGGGATCTGGTTTAGTACTGGACAGGTATAGTTGGGCTTGATGATCAGCAAGTTCTTTTCCAACCAAGCAATTCTGTGGTTCTGTGTGTGATAGTTCAAGGTGGTCAGGTATCCATAACAGCGTGTGTGAACACGGCAACGTCACTGTCTGTGTAATAAAGCAGTTTTTCTTCTCTTTCCTGCATTGGGAAATTAGGGAGGAGAAGAGGGAATTAGAGTGAAGGCTTTGCTTCCTCGTTGTTCCATTTTGCTTTCCTTTATCTCAGTCAAAGCTGACAGCTTGAAAAATGCTGTTCTCTTGGAGCTGATGTTGTGTAAACACAGAGGAAATGGATGTGTTCATTTAATCCTTGACTAAGTAGGCAGCACGTAAACTTCATGAAGGTGCAGTATCAACTTCCAAATGTTCCTCTGAGAATGTACCTCCTGCTGCCTCCAAATACTAAACATAAGCATATAAATGAGGTTCGTTTAGAGGCATTTTAGTGAAGAAATGTCTTGCTTGGAGTACTTAGTGCTGATGTGACCGAATTAGATTAGATGGCAGAGGACCTGGGCTGGCAAACTCTCTCCTCCAGTGCTGCTTGTTTCTGCTACAGCAAGATGCTTCACTTTGGGGTTCTCCATTAGGTATGGATCCTATAGTGTTGGGAGGCTGAGAAGTCCCTTATTCAGTGCTCTGGAGAGCAGGTGAGTCTATTAACAAGAGTGGCCCAAGCTGTGGAGAGGAAAGGCCTCATAAAAATGTTCAGCCTGATCAAAGCCATGAGAAGGGTTTGAGAGGTGGAAAGGGCAAGGATCTTGGAAAGATGTTGACTGTTGTCTTGCTGACCTAAGGCTGTCAAAACTTTTAATTTGGGGCTGGGATGAGCATAAGCTACAACTGAAGGGAAATGACAGCTTTCCTCAACTTGTTTAGCAGCAAACAATTTGTGAACAAGTGATGCAAGGTGATTTTTGTTCCATTCTGGAGTCCTTGGTAAGGAAGGACATGGATCTGTTGAAGAAAGTCTGGAGAAGGCCACAGAGATGATTGAAGGCCTGGAGCACCTCTGCTGTGAGGATGTGCTGAGAGAGTTGGGATTATTAAGCCTGGAGAGGAGAAAGCTCCGAGCAGACCTTAGAGCAGCTTCCAGTACTGAAAGGGGCTTCAGGAAAGATGGGGAGGGGCTCTTGATCAGAGGGTGCAGGAACAGGATAAAGGGAAATGGTTTTCAGCCAAAAGAGGGGAGATTGGGATGAGATCTTCAGAAGAAATGTTTTCCTGTGAGGGTGGGGAGGCCCTGGCCCAGGTTGCCCAGAGCAGTGGTGGCTGCCCCATCCCTGGAGGGGTTCAAGGCCAGGTTGGATGGGGCTTGGAGCAACCGGATCCAGTGGGAGATGTCCCTGCCCATGGCAGGGGTGGAACTGGATGGGGCTTGAAGTCCCTTCCAACCCAGCCCATTCCCTGATTTATTATCAAGGAGGAGAGAAAGCTTGTAGCATAAGGCCTGACTCTGAGAAATGGGTAAAACTTTGTCAACAAGTAGGAAACCCAGGTCAAAATTAATTCCAGTCAAAAGCTGCCACGAAAAGCAATAGTCAAACAACCACTGGTGCATTTTAATAACCACTAAAAGGAAGAGGATAAATACAATATTAATTTTATTACTGTTTTTCACACTTGAATGAACACAAACTTCTGTAATTGTATTTACTTGGTTTGGCTGTGGAGATAGATAAGGGATAATTGCATCCCTGCCAGATGGGAAGGAGCCTACAAAATTATACCTTCTTTAATATGTTAACAATACTGTAATACTAAGGAATTAAATCTGATATTAATTAGTGACAAGAAAAACCATTATGAGTGTGCAAGTTCTACAAACTTGGTCTGTGTTCTGAGAACTGGTGTTTTAATAATTACATGGTTGGACTTCATCGTCTTCAAGATCTTCTCCAATCCAAGTGATTGTATTTTGTGGAGAGGAGGGAGCTGGCCTCTTCTCCCAAGTGACTGGGGACAGGACGAGGGGGAATGGCCTCAAGCTCTGCCAGGGGAGATTTAGGCTAGAGATTAGGAGGAAGTTTTTTACGGAAAGGGTCATTAGGCATTGGAATATGCTGCCCAGGGAGGTGGTTGATTCGCCTTCCCTGGAGGTGTTTAAGTCACGAGTAGACGAGGTGCTGAGGGACATGGTTTAGTGTTTGATAGGAATGTTTGGACTCGATGATCCGATGGGTCTCTTCCAACCCGGTGATTCTGTGATTTCCACTATAATGACCATCTTGTCAGGTCTCACCAACACCTCCAGCCCTGTGGGAGGGTGGCTGTTGCTTGCGTGACTGTACTCAAAACAGTTGGGACTGAGGATCACAGAGCCGAGGTTGCTGCTTGTTCCAGTTTTCATTGGATCCTCAACTGTTTTATTGACTTTGCTCACTGTTGCATCTCAGGAATTTCTAAGAGGTGTCGGTAAGATACAGAATCATGGAGTGGTTTGGATTGGAAAGGACCTTAAAGCCCATCTGTTTCCAACCCCTGCCATGGGCAGAGATACCTCCCACTGGATCAGGCTGCCCAAGCCCCATCCAACTTGGCCTTGAACCCCTCCAGGGATGGGGCAGCCACCACCGCTCTGGGCGACCGGGGCCAGGGCCTTCCCACCCTCATTGTGAAGAAATTCCTCCTTATTCAGGTGTTATCTCCAAGGTGGGATGTGCCTGCCACAGTCGGGTGCAGAACCAACTGCATCTACTCTGCTCTCATGTTTCTCACTTGCCTTACCTTTGTTTACTGTTCAACACTGACTGTGAATTTGATGCGTTGACACCTTCACTCAAGTGCCCTTTACTGCTCTTGCAGGAGAGCTACGCTGTCAAGGGCTTGGTTTGCACAGCTGTCATTCCTGCTGGAATGGTGCCCCTGGTGTGCTTGCATGCCTAAGGTTCTATAAACACACACAACTCCAAATTATTTATTTGTCTCTCATTGGACCTTATGATACTTAAATTATCTCCTCTTATTTTGGGGGGTATCAGAACCAGCCTCTCTGGCTTTCAAATCCTCTACTTTCCTGGTTCTTGAACACCGCATTATTAAGTGTTCTAAGCTGATTAAGAAGCTCCTCGCAAGTATTTAGGAACAGGAGTCTGTTAGGAAGGTTGTCGTTTAAGCGAGAGATTAGGAGGAAGTTTTTTACGGAAAGGTTCATTAGGCATTGGAATATGCTGCCTAGAGAGGTGGTTGACTCGCCTTCCCTGGGGGTGTTTAAGTCACGAGTAGATGAGGTCCTGAGGGACATGGTTTAGTGTTTGATGGGAATGGTTGGACTCGATGATCTGATTGGTCTCTTCCAACCCGGTGATTCTGTGATTCTGTTTCCTAATGCCTTCATTGCCAGGAGGAGCAACTCGTTCAAATAGATCATAGAATTGTTTGATTGGAGAAGACGCTTGAGATAGAGTCCAGCTGTCCATTTCCAGTAATAAACACTATCCCTGAGCATCTCAGCATGGGCAGGTGTGGAACTGGATGGGTCTGGGCTCTCTTCCAAGCTGAACAATTCCATGATTTCTGGTCTCTGCCATGGACAGGCAAGGCTGGAATGGTCTGGCATGAGTTGGTCTTGTCACTGGAGCCACCATAGAGTTGTGAGCGCCTTCCAGAGGCAGAAAGCTCACAAGATTACAACCATTTGGGAGGTAAAGAGCTATAATGAAATGCACTTGCAAAACAGTTTCCTCAGACTGTGGATTCTTCAGGAGCACAATACCCATCTTGGCTTCTGAGCAGGGTGAAGGAGGGAATTGGCTGCTGAACTCCCTTTAAGCAGAGTAAAAGTGACTTGAATAATTCTCCATAAAACTCTGAAAACCAACCTCTCTAAAAATTAAACATTTGGGAAAAGGGGCTGTTTCCAGTTTGTCTCCTCTGTAGCAGGCAGGTGGCATCACAGTGTGGCCTCATTGGGTGAGGATTGGACAAACATCTTTCAGAGGCTCCCACAGAAGTCGTTAAGTTGTTTGCAACAAGAAACTTGGTTGGTTTGTTCTGACTTGCTGGGCTGATCTTCCTTGGCACTGGGAAGGAGAAGCCTGGGGGTTGACTCCAAGCAAAATGTTCCTGTATTTCTGTCTAAATCCAGCTTTTCCAAGGTGGGAAGACCTAAAGTTGACAGTGGGGATCTACAGCAGGGCTTTGCCACCAGGCAGGGGAGGGGATTATCCTGCTCTGCTCCACACTGGTGCAGCCCCACCTCGAACACTGGGTGCAGTTCTGGGCACTACATGATAAAAATGATCTAAAGGTACTGGAGAGCATTTGGAGGAGGGCATGGAGTTGGGGAAGGGTCTAGAAGGGAAGCCATGTGAAGAGTGGCTGAGGTCATTTGGCCTGTTAAGCCTGGAGAAGAGGAAACTCAGGGGGGGCATCATTGTGGCCTGCAGCTTCATACAAGGGGAAGAGGAGCAGGTGACCGCTCTCTGCTCTGGTGACCAATGACAGGACCCAAGAGAATAGCAGGAATATATGCCAAGGGAGGGTTAGATTGGACCCTAGGAGAAAGCTCTTCCCCCAGAGGGTTGTGGAGCACTGGATAAATTCCCCAGAGAAGCAGTAACAGCTTGACAATATTCCAGAAGTGTTTGGCCAACACCCTCTGCCCCACAGTGAATGGTGGGGTGGTCCAGGGCAGGGGTTGGACTTGATGAGCCTTGTGGGTCTCTTCTAGCTCGGGTTATTCTGTGGTTCTGCTGGGAGGTGTTTTTGGAGAGTCGAGGCGAAAATAAAATGTTAGCTGTGATTTGGTGAAATAAAAAAGGCAGAGGAGTGTTGAATGCAAGAAATTCTGTATTGACATTAGCTAAGAACCTTCCATTTCATGTCAGGAAGTCAATAATAAAGTATAAAGATCACGAAGCTTCAGCAAACTCCTGACTCTCCTTGCTCTTTAGGAAAGTCAGTGAACTTTATTCAACTACTTCAGAAAGTGCTGGGTTAGCCCTTCCCCAGCCTGGCTGAGCATGAGGTTGTCGTGCCTGTCAACATCATCTCCAGGCTTGACCTTTTCAAATCCAGGCTTTATTTTCCCTTAACTTCAAATTCATTTCTATGCGAAAGAGCACTTGGAGTTAATCACAGAATGGTTTGGATTGGAAGGGACCTCAAAGCCCATGCAGTTCCACCTACTCCTATGAGCAGGGACACCTCCCGCTAGATCAGGTTGCTCCAAGCCCCATCCAACCTGGCCTTGAACACCTCCAGGGATGGGGCAGCCACTACTGCTCTGGGCAACCTAGGACAGGGCCTCCCCACCCTCAGTGTGAAGAAATTATTTAATGTATAACCTGAATCTTCCCTTCTGCGATTTAAAGCCATTCCACCTCATCCTGTCTCTTCAGGCCTTTGTAAACAGCCTCTCCCCATCTTTTCTGGAGCCTCTTTCAGTGCTGGAAGCTGCTCTAAGGTCTCCCCAGAGCTTTCTCTTCTCCGGGCTGAACAACCCCCAACTCTCTCAGCTTGGGACCATTTCAGAGTAGATCTGACCTTTGCAGAGAAGTGATTTCTCACAACTTTCTAATTCCCAGCACTTCATTAGAGCAAACCAATAATTTCATAGGGTAACTATTCAACAGCTTGGGTCAAGATATGGTATGAATAAATTATATTAAGATGTTCCCCCTGCACCCTGCACTGCTGATGTTGTTTGAGCAGTAGAAACCACACGCAGCAGAAACGGCCATCAGGCAAGTGAGGACATGGATGTGCCAAGAGAAGTGGAGAATGTGATGTAGACTTTGCACATCTGTCACGGTGATGGATCATCTTGTTTTGTTGGTGCTTAAAGTGGTCAGGATGAGGTGGAGGTGGGCTCCTGCAGCACAGATATTGACAGAAGTCTCCCCTCCTGCTCTTTCTTTTCAAATGAGTTTCTGACTATGCTGTCTCTGTTTCATCACCTGGATATTTATCCTTATCTCTTAGGACCTGGGCAGTTGTGAGTGAGCTCCTGTTCTCTTCTGCTCTGTGCCCGCAGAGCCTCTGTCCCTGGACCAGTGTGGATGCTGGGAGACTGGGCTTAGCTGTTGCAAAGTTGGGAACCCTCAGGCTTTGTGGCTGACTTGAGACCCTGAGAGATCTGCTTGTTTTCTAGGAATATCTGAATTTTTGTTTCCTCTGTGGCTTCCGTCTGGGCACTGCGGAGACTGCTACTGAGCCTGGTAGAAGCTCTGGATCCACCAAGGTGGAGCTGTCTCACACTGTGCCAGTTCGGTTTAATTTCCTTGCTGTCGGCCCTACAGCAAAGGAGATGAGAGTAATTAGAACAGTCTTAAAAGCAATTTAAACTTGTGAGTGTTCTTTAATCAGCAGTAATGAGGTTAGGGAGGGGAAAAACCCACCCCCTGCTGTGTTTTCTCGAGTTCAAGGGGGAGAAGCATTGCTCCTTAACTTGTTTCTCATTGCTGTAATGCAGGGTTTGTATTTGTGGACTGGAGCACATGTGCTATGAGGACAGGAGGAGAGACATGGTATCATTAAGCCTGGAGTGAGAAGGCTCTGGGGAGACC
>WAAB01003878.1:0-15312 GCA_013389865.1 Piaya cayana
GGAGAGCTCAGATTGTGCCTGAGTAGTCACATTCAACCATGCTTCGGGGTGACTGAGTGGAGACTGAGATGAACATGAAGGGCCTTTAGTTTAGGGCAGTTCTGATGGCTGCTCTGTAAGTGCATTTGTCGTGGTCAAGGCCACATTTGGGCTCCATGCCACTGACCACCTTCTGACAAGAATTAACATCCTGAAAGCAGCCAAAACACCATCATTTTGTCTTGTGAGACATCTGGGTAGTTTTTGCAAGCATGAGAAGAAAAACTCCTTTATGAGGTCATTTTAAAATGTTGTGATTGACCAAGGAGTCCACATATCTAAGAGACATGGGGTAAATCTGAATACTAACCCACAATTCCACAGGTGGAATCCATTCTTATTTTGGGGGGATTTTTTTCTGTAGCAGCAGGCATTATTTTGCACTCTTCATTTTTCCAAAAGCTCCTCTTTCCCCCCCTCCCTCCTTGTTTGATCTCAATGGTCCCTTACATTTCTTCACTGAAAACTCTACCTTCCCATATCTCTTGGGACCACAGAGATTAAATTATTAGCCCCAGTACATCTGTCACCAGCAGAAAACTTAGATATGGATTTCTAAATTTGAGATTAGACCTTCACCAACTGACCAAATTGCATTAGACAATTAAGGTCTTGTGAGGTCCTTGCTGCGCAGTCCTGAAATGGCACATGGCCCTGTCAGGTGTTCAACAAGACCCTGGCAGCTGGAAAGGTGTATCAGATGTGTCATCTGAGCTGGCATTCCCCTAGGGTGCAGGTAACTTCAGGGCTTCCTGTGCACTGGTTATTTTGGTGTTTCTTCATACATTACTATCTGGTTTGCCCTACAGAGGAAATTTCTTCAGTGCGTTCAGAAGCTTTCCAAAAGTGGCAAGGAAGGCATGCATCTAAACCAAAGAGGCTAGGGAAAAAGAAGAAAGTAAGCTCATTTTATTTCTCTAGGCAAAAACGGGTAATAGAAAACAATCTCCACATTCAAGCTCTCCAAGTGAGAAGACAATAATAAGAATTATAAAAGGAATTATCAGCAACAGCACACACAAAAAAGCTCCCAAATTATCCACTACGTGGCCTGACTCAAGATGCCAGACATTGATATTCAAACACAGGAGAGACTCTCGTTTACATTCAACAAGGATGACACTTAGCAGCCCTTTTGCTGATGCTCTCAAAGGAGTGTTAGTTGAGATAAAAGAGTTATACCTTGGGACTTAATCAGCAGCTATTACTGTAAGTAGAGAGAAGTCGGGTGCAGATAACAAAGGGCTAGTGAGACGGGATGGACTGGCTGAGGCTGAGAGAAATATCTGCAACATGAAAGGAGTCTTAATTTTTCCTTTTGATCTTCTTTAGTATCTTCCAGTATAATTTTGTCTGTTTATGCGCTCCAGCAACCTACACTGCTGTAATGTCCAAATGTCTCACTGCTGTTTAGATGTCTATTCTCAGAGCACTCTTTTGAAGGAGGGGAATAGTAGTCCCACTGTTAAAAAGCAGAACTGAAGGAACAAGAAAGGTGATGCCATTTTCCTTTATGACAAAGGGATGTTCCAGTCATGCAGGTTCATATGGCATGGCTTGGCAGTACAAGGAAGAATAGTCTGGAGGGGATACTCAAGAGATGTGAGCTACTAAGGAAGTGAGATACACCATATTGAAATGGTCATGACTGAAGAGAGTGTATAGCTAGGGGCTATATGAGCTTGAGAAATATAGGAATCCTACCATGATCAGAGATTGATCAGAGATCTTGTTTCACATGATCTTGGTTCCTACAGATCCCTGAGTACTGTACTTCTCCTTTCAGGTCCTAAAATCTTTAGATGCAAAGCTGTTTCTTAGCTGTTGAAGATATAAGCCAAAGTGACCGTCAGAGATCAGAAAGCCTCATGGGTTCATATATTCTGGCAGAGAGACCTGTGTACCAGCCCTTCAGTCTGCAGCTTCTGTAGCAAAACCACTGTGCAGAGTAACAGGGATTAAACACAATTCTGCACGTTTCAAACCCCATACGGTTTTCAGGAGAAATTATCTGTCACCCTAATCCCTGCAGCTCTGTTTATCTCTGATCAGGAAGGGGAGTGCCAAATTGGCATTCTGATTCAAGTACCAAAAAAAGAGTGTGCCTATAAGCACAGATCATGATTTGCATACTTATTAGCCTTGACTGCTAGGGAACATTCTGGTTCCTTTGTACGCAGAGAAATAGTAAAAATATGCTAATAGCAGCATATCAAATTTGGTCTTTAGCCAACCTGTCAATATTGAAATTATTTGCCTGTAATATAGTGGGTAAACAACTTGCTGTATAGGATGATCTGAGGCATGATTTGAACTTGTTGAAATTTACTCATTTTGTGCCTGAAAAACTCACAGATCAGAAAGCAAAACGTAAGCATACATACAAGACAGATGTCACACTGACTTTATATTCTGTTATCTATGTGCTGCCTTCTTTTCTGTTTTGCAAAGTGGCTCATTCAAGAAGCTGGGGCATATGGGGTAATTTCCAGAGAGAACCACTCAAATCGCCATTGACGTATTTCCTCCACATACAGCTCATTTCTGCTCTTTCTTGTGCAATAAGGACAAAATGTCTCAGGAAATAAACTTGATATAAACCCAAGTCACCCTTTCTTTACTACAGACAAATACTGCTTTTCCCCACAGTGAAAAGCTGGAGATCTTTCCTCAGCTCTTCAAAGCCCTCTCACCTCTGAAATCAGAAGAAAAATAGACTAGAACTGTCTGAAGGAAATATTTTCTCTTTTGCAGACTCTTACACTCATTGTCTCCAGTCCAGTGAGAATCGAGGCCTCAGAAAACCCTCAAGTACATTAATGTTTGTAGTGATCATCCTATGTAAACTGAACCTTAAGTCCTGAAAATTACAAAACAAAAGTTTCCCCTTCTTCCTGGGGGAAATTCTCTGCCTAGAGTAGAAAATATTTGAACATTATGCTTCTGTTCTTGGTTACGATGCTCCAACCTGCCCAGTATCTCTTGCTTTGAGATTGCATTTTGGACATGAGTTGGATGATTCCCTTTACTTCCAGTTCAGATACCATGTAGGGTGAAGACAGTGTCTCTGCATGCCAGAACACACTCTCTCATCTTCCACGCACTACTACAAGAAAACCTCTAAGCCTATGTGGTCACTCTGTACTATGCCAGGACCTTTCCTTACAGTCTTGATGCCTTTAAGAGTTCACTTCCCAACACAAAGACACAAGCAAAACTGGGCATGTCAGGTGCCTCCCACACAGCACAAAGGGACACTTCAAGCATGTGAATGCTTTGGCAGTTATTATCCAGCCCAATCGCACACAGGACAACTATAAGGTAATGTCTTTTACCCACGTACTCATCTAAGTCTCCATAAAAGAGGATATTTGCTAACATGACTCTGGCTCAGGGAACAGCCATTTGAACAAGTATGAATGTGAGGCTGATAAATACGTTTTGCAGACGTAATCTTCAGGCCCAAATATTACTATCTGAAGCTACAGTGGGGCTGTGTTACCCTAGTCATATCCTCTAGTTTCTCTCCATGTCTTTATGTGGCAAAGAGGACTTCTTTTCCATCTCAACACTTTATTTTTTTCACTCCATTTTTGTTTTTCAATTATCTGGCAAAGTCTATGCTAATTGTGCACAATTGCATTCTCTTTCTTTTAGTACTGTTCCAGATAGAAGGGAGAAAATTATGGTGTAGTTAATGAAACACTTTTGGCCCGATCTTTTTATTTTCAAAGAATGGGTTTGAAAGTCTCATTTCTCTAAGCAGAGCTATAAATAAAACCAGATAAATTAGGAAAAGGCTCAGAAAGACTGCATGAAGTTGCTTCTATTTATCCTCAGTGTATCTTAACAGCGACTTCTCCTCCAGCCCTTACACAAGACAGACTTTGCAGTGCAAAATCTCCCAGACCCAACAGTGCAAACCAGGAGAGCCCTTGAACCAGATACACCACTCCAGAGCTTGCCATGCAGCCGAGCAACTTGGGAAACACCTTGCATTATTTCCAGCTGTTTCAGTCCAGGGAACAGACTCACTGATCCTTCTGTGAACCAGAGGACAGGATGTCATTGACCTGAGACTAAGCTTTTATGAGATCTTGGACTGCCGAACAACCACATCTGGGTCCCAACCCTGAAATCAAAGAGAGGAACCACAGGAATAGAAAGGCAGGATGCTTTTAAGAGAAGTTTGTTGGCAGGCAGAAACAATTACCCTTCATGCTGTAAATGTGAAAAGTGAGGTTCACAAAGCAGCATGTAGAAGGGTCAGGGAGGTCATTAACGACAGAATAACAGCATGGAACTCAGCAATCCCAACCATGATCTAAGGAGTTGCACACGTCCACTTTCAGATAGAGCAACTTATATCACTTTCTTCTCAATGAGGATCGTGTGCTTGCCAGAGACAGAGAGAAGCACATGTCTGCAAGAATCCCTGGCTTAATGGTATGATTCATGGTTATTTAATGTCAACACGTCAATAGCTAAGATCCTGGTTACTGACTAGAAAACCCCAGGGCTAAAGACAGTGTTGTCAGGTTTAGAAGCTGCAGAGAATCATAGAATCATAGAATCATAGAATAGTTTGGGTTCAAAGGGATCTTAAAGATCATCTAGTTCAAATCCACCTGCCATGGGCAGGGACATCCCACTAGAGGGGTCTGCCCAAGGCCCCATCCAACCTGGTCTTGAACATTTCCAGGGATGGGGCAGCCACAGCTTACCTGGGCAACCTGTTTCAGTGTCTCGCCACTCTCATGGTGAGGAAATTCTTCCTCATATCAAGCCTAAACCTGCCCTTCTCCAGTTTATACCTGTTCCTCTCATCCTATCACTACAAACCTTTATGAATATTCCCTCCCCATCTTTCTTGCAGGGCCCTTTCACATACTGGAAGGTCCCTGTAAGGTGTCCTTGGAGCCTCCTCTTCTCCAGGCTGAAAAACCCCAGCTCTCTCAGTCTGTCCTCTGATCATCCTTGTAGCCCTCCTCTGGACCTGTTCCAACAGTTTCATATCCTTCTCGTGTTGAGGATTCCAGAACTGGACTCAATACTCCAGATGAGGTCTCATGCTACAGGAATAGAGGTGCAGAATCACCTCTCTTGACCTACTGGTCATGTTTCTTTTGATGCAGCCCAGGCCATGGTTGGCCTTCTGGGCTGTGAGCGCACACTGCCGGCTCATGTCAAGCTTCTCATCGACCAGCATCCCCAAGTCCTTCTGTGCAGGGCAGCTTTCAATTATGTCATCCCCTATTGTGTACTGAAAATGAGGATTGCCCTTACCCAAGTGTAGGACCTTGCACTTGGCCCTATTGATCCTCATGAAGTTCTCCCAGGCCCACTTCTCCAGCCTGTCCAGGTCCCTCTGGATGACATCCCATCCTTCTGGTGTGGTAACCACACTACTCAGCTTGGTGTCATCTGCAAACTTGCTGAGGATGCACTCAATCTCACTGTCAATATCTTTGATGAAAATATTAAACAGCACTGGTCCCAGTACAGACCCCTGAGGGACACCACTTGTCACGTATCTCCATCTGGACTTTGAGCCACTGACCACTAGTCTTTGAACATGACCATGCAACCAGTTTCTTATCCACCATACCATCCACCCATCAAATCCATATATCTCAAATTTAGAGAGAAGGATTTTGTAGGGGACCTTGTCAAAAGCTTTACAGAAGTCTAGATAGATCACATCCAGCAGTTTACCTGTGTCGACTGCTGGGGTTACCCCATCATAGAAAGCCACTAAGTTTGTCATAGAGGATTTGGCCCTGGTGAAGCCATGTTGGCTGCTATTATTCATCTTCATGTGTTTTAGCATAGCTTCTAGGAGGATGTGTTCCATAAACTTCCCAGGCACAAAGGTGACGCTGACAGGTCAGTAGTTCTCAGGGTTGTCTTTTCTATGCTTTTTAAAAATGGACACAACCTTACCCTTCTTCCAGTCACCAGTGTATTCTCCTGGTTGCCATGACTTTTCAAATACCATGGAGAGTGGCTTGGCAACCACATTTGCCAATTCCCTCAGGACTCTGATATGTATCTCATCAGGTCCCATAGACTTATATATGTTCAGGATCCTCAGGTGGTCACGATCCTGATCCTTCTCCAATGTGGGAGGGTATTTATCCCCCTGGTCACGATCTTGCCATCCCATCATCCAGGAGGGGTGAGGAGAGCAGTTATCAGTGAAGACCGAAAAAAAAGTTGTTAAGTACCTCCTTGTCTGTTGATACAAGGTCACCAATCCCCAGCATCAGTTGGGGCATGTTCTCTTCAACCTTCCTCTTTTGATTGATGTACCTGTAGAAGACCTTCTTGTTAGTCTACTTCCCTTGCCAGGTTCAGGTCCAGCTGTGCCTTAGCCTTCTTAACCTCATTTCTACACAACCAGGCAGCATCACTATACACGTCACAGGTCTTCTGTCCCTTCTTGCACTGCCTGTGTAGTCGTCTCTTCTTCTTTAACTTAACCAGCAGGTCTCAATTCAGTCATGCAGGTTTCTTCCCTTTCCTGCATGAATTTCTACATATGGGGACTGAGTGCTTTATGGAAAGCATCCTTAAATATTTGCCAGCTCTATTCCACTCCCTTGTCCTGGAGTACCATGTCCCAGTGTTTCCTACTGAGTAACTCTTTGAAGAGCTTGAAGCCTGCTTCCCTGAATTTTAGGGTCCTGACTATACTCCGCACAAGTCCCATATGCCTCCAGACCTTGAACACCACCAGTGCATGATCACTGCAGCCCAGGCTGCCTCTAATCTTAATGTCCCTGATGTGTTGACTCCTATAAGTGACCATCAGATCCAGTACTGCATCTCCTTGGCTGGGGGTCTCTATCAGTTAGACTAAGAATTTATCCAGGAGTCTCCTGGATTGCCTACAGCTTGCCATGCTACTATTCCAGCATATGCTGAGGTGGTTGAAATCCTCGAGTAGGCTGAGAGCTTGTGAGTGTGAAGCTTCCTGTAGCTGGAGGAAGACTTCATCTGTTTGCTCTCCTTAATCATAGTATACACTAACCTGTAGAATACACTAACCACAAGCTTCCTGTTGGTTCTTCCGTCTTTAATTTTGACCCACAAACTTTCAACCTGTTTGTGGCTACTCTTCAACAACAGCTCTTCACATCCTATCCCTTTCCCGAGATAGAGGGTAACGCCTCCTCCCCTCCTTCCTGGTCTGTCCCTTCTGAACAGCCTGTAGCTGTCGATACCCACAAAGCAAGGATAGAAATGGATCACAGCTGAAAAGAATTTAATAATCCGGTTTCAAAACCCATGTAAAACATGTGATCACCTGTTGTTTTGAGTACCCTAGGTGCTGTGTTCTGAATGAGCCTTGTTTTTAAGATGATCCACCAAGTTTTACAATTTGTATTTGTGTATAATCTCCATTTATATGTACGTCAGAGGGAAATAACCTTCTTTTCTCTCTGCTTATTCCCGTGGGATGATTCCAAGTTTCACAGCAAGGATGAAAAGTAAATTAACATGCTATTCTATGAGTTGTCAAAAAAAAAAATGCAGTGTGGTGATATCTGAAGCGTAGCAGGCCTTCCTTGTTCTTTACAGGGATACTAGGTGAGGTATCTCAGATAGCACAGGGTGGTAATTGTAGAGAAAAGTTAACTTGTTAATAGCAATCACTTTATCTTGTTTGTCAGTGATTAGTTATGTAAATTTGTTATCCCCTTCAATTCCATACCAGTGCATCAAGGTGACATGCCTCATGTGCATAATTGCTGCCAGCATCATTTCCAGACCTTGATCTACAAAATGCAAAGTGCCACTTACTAGAAAGTCCATACAATCAAAGAGGCTTCTTTTATTTCTCTACACGTTTGCTGTTCTCTTTTGATAGGCACAGCATGTAAGAAGCCAGTGGGAAGTAAACACTGCATTCGCAACATGGCTTCTCCTTTGTTAATTAGCCAAATCAGGTGCATAATATTGTCTATGTAACTCCTAGAGAGTCTGGGATGTTATTGCTTTTACCACACAGGGAAATAGTGCTTCATCCAAGTCTGCAAGACAGCAAAAATTTTAAAAGTGGATGAAAAATAATATTTATTATTGTTTATACAGCATCATGGCACTTAACAGGTGAATAATAGAAAACTCTCAGCCCCCAAGGAATTCATAATCTATGATCCAGATTCAAGCTGTGTGTCTCTCTACTCCCTGCATTGTCCCTCTGACTCCAGCTTGATTCAGCAGAACTAACGGCATCAGGATCTGGCTTCAGTTAAAGAAAACTGCAGAGACTAATAACCATGATTATATACAATGATGTTGCCTAAACTCTAACTCACTTAAACTGGCATGAAAAAAAAAATAGACAGAACACCAGAGAGCTCTTAGTTGCATCCACGTTTCAGTCCTTGATGTGCAGACTCGTCTTGGCTGAGGTGGTCTTGCAGCTTTAATCAATTTGGTAGCCACTGCATCTAGCTATAACAAAACTGGAGCTTAAAAGCTCCAGTTATCATACAGTTCTGAAGAAATGTGTGACATAGCTGATACTCAGTAACAGTAATGACAGTCCCATCCAGCTCACTGAAGGATATGGACTTTGTCCCAAAGCATTCCTGTGTTCAATCTCCATCCATTTGTCTCATCACATACGAGCTCCCACTTGCAAAATCCACAGACAAGGAAGCAGCAGTCCCTGCTCTTCCCTCTACCAACAACCAACCACAGAGGCCACACTTAACCCTGTGCAGCAAGATTTGGCCATTAGGAACACAGCTTCCATGACGGGTAGTGGGATGAGGTACTGTAGACCAGCAGCAACTGTTGCGGTATTATGTAAGGACCCAAATTCCAGCTGGGATCTGCTTGTACAACTCAAGCAGGAGAAGGCAGCTGATCTCGTAGTGCTGGGAATGACTTCTTTGCACCGAGTCAGAGCGCACATACATTTCAAGCCAGAAAGAGCTTCTTTGGAAAAGTTGCCCAGCAGTAGGATTAATTAATTGGAGCTGCAGTTCACATTGGTATTACAGGTGGCAGAGAGGGACGGCTTCTGGGGAAAGCTGATTAATGTGGTAACAATTAATAATATTGCATTCATCTGAAAACATAGGCAGCATCACAGATAAAGTTCTCTTACTCTAAAAAAGACTAAAGACTGAGACAGGGCAGAGACAGGTAAGAGGTAATAGGTTTCTGTAAGAAACCATATAGCGTGCTGTGTCCTAATCCAGTCAATATGGGGCATATCTGAGTCCCTTAGTTCTTTTATTTGCCAAGAAATGCTGATAAAGAAGTAAAGTGCTGTTAATCCAAGTAGGTGAACAAGGCATGGTGCAGCTGCCTGACCCCCCTCCATCAGTAATTCCACCCGGCTGTGAAGCATCTGAAGGTAAGATATGAAACTGCTTTACTAACACAAACCCAAAGGGTCATGTGGCCCTCAGTTGCTTGGTAAACTGTCCAGTTTGGTTCAGTGAAGAAAAACAGACTAACTGGAAAAGTGGCTGGTACCTAGCAAAATTAATGCTTTATTGTAAGAATGAAAATAGTGTGAGTTTCCTATCCAGTAGTCTTCCTTTCCACTTGTTTCCCTGGGCTATGGTTGGGTGATGGTGGCAAGAAGTGCTTTTCTCTGTGGATTTACATTTGCCTCTGGGCATCTGGGTACAAAGGGAAAGTGCCACAAGATGCTCCACAAGACAATTTTCCTGAGAACCTCAGTGATGCTAGGGGAAAGCACGTGGCTCTCCCTCAGCTCTGCCTGGTGGGCAGGTGCAGCATCTTACTCAGTGTGCTAATACCAGTGAAGAATATGTGTCCCTCTCATTTCCTCCGCATCTGCTCTGCCAGGCAGTCTCCCTTTTCCAGAGCAGAGAGCCAGAGGAGGCTGTCCATCTCTGGAGCTGTGAGGGCTGGGGAGCTGCAGGGCGGGGGACTGCGTAGGCAGCTGTTGACCCCTCTGCTCTTCTTTCCTGAAGTGCACGAACTAAGGGAATTGAGGGCAAGGAGGAAACGAGACTGAGGGCAAAGGCTTCAGAAAAGAAGTTGCCTTCCCCTTGCAGACCAATTCAATTAGAAATATCCTAATGGAGACCCATTTCCTAAGTCCCGCTCAGCCAGGCAGAACAAAAGGGGAATATACAACTTGCTGCCACATTACAAGTTAGGAGGCTTCCCCTGATTCCCAGCAGGTCTCCAGTCAAAAGCGAGAGTGAATGACAAATAAATGGGCTGCTGCCAAAGGCCTGATTTAATAACTGATCTGGTTTAATAACTGATCTGGAGAGACAGCAAACCTTTGCCCTGACCCAGTACACTTTCTAACCCCAATTCCATTCTGTCCCTACTAACAGAACTAATTGAAATATCAAGAGATGATCAAAGCCCCGAAGGATAACACAGCAAAATCACCTCTGCTTTTAGATGATAACTTCTCCTGCCTGTCTGTGTATCATCATATAAGTGCATGCCATGTTTGCAAGCTTCAGACAGTGTATGCTTTTCTCTGTTTAAAGCCCTACAAAAATACTCCAGCTGAGGTGAAGAATGCCTTGGAGAAACAGGATTTTTCGCCTATTGAATGCCTTCTTCTGTTTTTCCCAAAGGCTCTTGTTAGGATGTGATATCAAAAAAACCCAATAAACACCTTAAGGAGGCTCGATAGCAAGCAAAGGCATACAAGAGCTGAGCAAACTCTTTTCAGCCTTCTCTAAACGAATGGCTTTCTTGTTCTCTGCGAAGTGTTTGCAGACAAATTTGCAGTGGAGCTGGGAAGTATTATTAGTAAGGTTTATTATAGCATCTCGCCTTGAATGGCTGCAGTGAAGGAATCCCCACTGGGTGACCCAGGGTGCAGATGAATATAGAAGCTGTGTGATTCATTGTTCACAGTGCAGTGTAAAATACTTGCAGCAAACCACTTGCCTGGGGAACAACTGGGCCTCTTTCAGTCTGAGGGGACCTGTGATCTATCTGGCATTTCCTGGGGTTTGTTGCTTGAATTACACTTCATGACCCTGTTTCCCAAACATGTTTTTACCTTTTAAAAGTGTGTGTATGGTGAGACTATCTAAAACCTGAGGCTCGAGCTTTAAAGTGAATTACTTAACATGGAAGGTAGGTCAGATAGTGCTATTTCTGTTCCTCAACTGCGTAATCAAGTACTTCTAGTACATCTAGAGCATTCATTCATGTTAATGGATTTTCAAATAATTTTCTAAGCATATTTAAATTTTTCCCTTTGTAGTGTCTTCAGGAGTCATTTCAAGTTGGGTTGACTTCTTTCTTTGATGGATGGAGGTTGCAGCAAACCTACTGCATTCTCAGAGCTAAAGCCAGTCATTTCATTGCTTAACAAGTCAGGTCTGTTGAGATTACCTGCTCAATAAGTTCATGTATTAGCAGATAGGAATTTATATTACCTGAATTTAAAATCTATAAGGCCCAGATACCGGGTAGACAGCACTCTGATCAGTTTTGCAGGACTAAGGTGCTTTTCAGCATAGCACAAGAATGAGGTTTAGGCTCCTTTGAAATGTTAATGTCAAAAACAATAGTGGTTTTGGAAAACAGGAACCTCCTGAGACAAGCAGTGAGAAAGAAGGGGTTTTAAGATATAATTTTGATCTTAGAAGCCCTAATTCCAATATTAGCTTCTTGGTCCTCTTCTGAGCACGGCCACAAGAGGTTTTTCAGGGAATTGTGTGCTTTACAGCTGACCCTAAAATACATATGAAGAAATAAGGCTTGGTAGGAATAGCCAGTGATGGAGGGGAAGGGAAAATAGAAAGGAGCAAATTTAAAGAAAAATAGAGCAAAACATAAATTTATCCTGGAAAGGAAGGTCTTTCTAAGGTCTTGTCTTTCACAAAGCTTATGTGAGTCTGGTTATCAGAGGCTGGTTAAAAGTAGGTTACAGGTCCTCCAGCCAGCCAGGAAGGATGCACGGATCAGCTTGAGTGGATCTGTTCTTACATTGTGTGTTTTCCATGAGGAGTCAGTCAGGCTCTCAATTAAAAAAAGGAAGAATTCACTGGTGCTTTATCACTTTGATTGAGTGTTGGAGACTGCCCATGAGCTCACAGGCTGGCTGGCTACAGTAGGGAAGAAAGAAAACCTCAGAAGACAAGATGAGGAAATACTGTTGGCTGGACCTAGGGGGGACAATGTCTTGGTGATGTGGGGTGGTCCATCAAGGGCTTGTTGTGTCACTGATAATTCAGGCTTTGAAGTGAAAAAGTGAAGAAAATATTTACTTAGTGCAGGACTTCGGTCACTGCAATAGCTTCCGCTTAAGTGACATGTGGCTGTATCTGTTGCCTGCCATATACAATGGGAAAGGACAAATCAAGGACTACAAAGTAACCATTCCATCCTAAAAAAAACCACTAGAGGCAACCCCACAGGCACTGATGGCTGATAATTATACCACTCACGTGCAGCCACCTATCAGTACTTGCAGCAACATCCCCAAAATACAACACAGCCAGAGGCACCCTGGAGATGCTCAGACCGTGGAAGGACCCTTCTCCTAAGGTGGCCTTAACAAATTGTTACCTGTATCAGCCAAAAATGGAAAACTCCAGGGCTCCAGACACGCTCCTGAGCAGGTTCTGCATTTCCTTCTGACTATGCTGCACCTGAGATGCATGGACCAGACTCTTGCTGACTCCAGGGGAGACAGCAGCAGGATCAATGTCACCCCCACCAAGTTTCTTTTCTTTATGGAGAAACTGATGTCAAAGTTGTCCATAATTTCCATTCAGTCATTGCAGCAGTTGATTTCATCTACTATCAGGTAAAACCGCATAAAACTGGTTCTAATGTACTCTGTTTTTACCAACACGAAAAATAATTAAAGAAGGGGATCAAGGCAAGAATTACATCCTGATGGCAGAGCAGGACACCCAGATGGTCCTTTCCTTTTCTCTGTGACATCCCTGTCTGTTTAAAGACAGCTTGCTTTATTTCAACTACTTCTCTCAGGTCGAAGTGCTCTATTTCCTTCCTAGAATCTCTTTCTTGTAATAGTAATCAGGCCAATATAAAATGTCCTGTTTAGATCATCTGGAAACCACAGGAAACATCAATTAACTGCATATAGAATCATAGAATAGTTTGGGTTGGAAGAGACTTTAAAGATCACACAGCTCCAACCCAGCTACCATGGGCAGGGACATCCCACTAGATGGGGTTGTCCAAGGCCCCATCCAACCTGGCCTTGAACACCTCCAGGGATGGGGCAGCCACAGCTTCCCTGGGCAACCTGTGCCAGTGCCTCACCATTCTCATGGTGATTAAAGCACACTAGGCTAGAAATTTCTACCTACCCTAAAAATTAAATCCCATAAAGGATTGTAAGCAGTGCAATATTTAATCAAATGGTGACTCTGGAGAGTGGGAATCAGGATCATGTGCCTGGTCCATGATGCAGTGTTTGCCACAAATCCACACAAGCCATTCCCCACCAGAAGTGCTGCTATAAAGTTGGGGTTTTTTTCACATAGTGGTCTCCCTGTCTAGCTGGTGCAGACACATCAAAAGCATTTAATTTATAGCATCTTTTGAACTGCAGAGGATTTTATTGGATGCACCCAGCAAAGCTGCTGAAAAATAAAGAAAGTATGCTCCCTACTGTCTGGAAAACCCCAAAGCGGAACTTGTTTGATTCAAGTACGCTGGTCTAAAATATCAGCAACAGTTTAACATTTAAGCCAACTCCTTTCTGTGCCTGCAACATGTCAGGATATGTGTGCATCACAACCCAGCTCTCAGCCTAAGTAACTCAGCTGCAGCTAAACAACAGTGCCTCACAGTGCAGCCCTTGGTTGGGCTCAGCTTGCAGTGGGAAGGCAAAGGAGGAGGAAGGATGTCATTCCTACCCTTTCTGTAGGAAGCATTTGATTTAGCTTTGTTTCTTGCCTTTGCTTGATGACCTTTAACAAGTCATCATGCCTCGCTTTCCCTTTCTTTGTGATCAAAGCTGGACTTGAATGCTGTTACTAGTGCATGATGCAGTAATTACTTCTGAAGATGTGGAAGTGGAGGTGGAGGATTGTGCCACTTCCCTGGCACAGAAAGCAAAATAATGTCCTGAGGTGAGGCTGGCCAGTTTTATAAAACATCATCAAACCTGTCACTCCACAGGGCATCCAGAAAATACTGTCTCCCCACATCTAAGGCCTCTGTTCCCAGTGCAGAGAGGTAGGAGCCATGCAGTCCTGTGGCAGCTTAAAAGCTGCCAATGCACCAGAGCATTGTGCTTCTAGTTTTCCAGCTATCTGCCTAGGGAGCAACAAATAAATCAGAAAAATCTAATGATGTGGTTGGGGACCAGCCTTGGATAACTGAATGCATTCTCCTTTATCATGGACATTAATTTGATTTTGTCTTGTTCCTGCACTTGGCCAGGAACAGCATGAGGGCGACTTCACACTGCTGGCAATTTCATCCTGGACAATCCCAGCCCAAGAGTCTCCTGTAAATTCTCCTTGTAGGATTTCAAAGAATTGAATAATGAAAGACATTAAAGTGGAAATTGGATTTGCTGAGTGTAGATCCTGCCCAATTCACCTGACACCACCCTAGTAAAAAGTGGCATGTCATGTCTTTTTCATTTCAGAGGGAGCCACAAGAGACTCAAACAGTAGTTTGTGGTGGATAAGGAGTTGGCTAAGGGAATGAGGCAATGGCTGATATTAACATGGGAAATACCATGTTAGAGAACAGTTATTAAAGGAGATCATCAGGGGATGGTAATGTTTGCATTAGTGACCTGAAACAGAAAATTAAGAGCATTATTGCTGGTGTCTGTCTGTGATAAAAAAGTAGGAGGCATCACCCACACAGGAAAGAACTGAGAAGAACTTCATGAGGTTAAGGGCTTGAATATTAATAAAAATAAGATGAAACTCAGTTGTACAGTGTTCAATGTCTGGCAATAAGGAACTGATGACAAAACTTTTTTCTATAAGCTGGGAACTCACCTGCTAGAGTTGACTGAAGCAGAGAAAGGCCTGTACATATGAGGTATTTATGGGATGCTTAATATGCTGCCAATGCAATATAGCTTTGAAAAAAGAAAATGAGGTCTTCAGCAGTGTCAGGAATGATATGAACTGTTATACAAAATGATTGCATAATATCATCCCTGTCGTTCACAGTAGGTCCTTCTGAACTGCACTGGGAAAGATGCAGCAACCAAAGGGAAGGAAAGTTTGTCTTCTGAGGGGAGATCCTGAGCACGTTGCCTTGCACAGGCTGGCACAGTGAAGGGAATATGACTCT
>WAAB01003878.1:15998-67349 GCA_013389865.1 Piaya cayana
ACACACATATTACAGTCCAAATGCGACTGTGAGAAATAATAGCAAAACATCTGCAACTTGACTCAGAAGAAATCTAGGAAAAAAAGGAGTGGATAAGCCAAACTCACTTCCTACCATTAATATCAGCTTAAAACCTGTGCAGTATCAGAGTTGGTTGTTTTTCAGAAGATTATCACACCACCTGATTGTGTCACTTTTTGTTATGATAGTGGGGGTAGCACAAAATGAATGTCTTTCTGCCACTCATCCTTTCTGTAGCTACCTTACATAAGGCCTCATGAAATATTAAAAAAAGGAGCAAACATTTTCACTTGAAGTACATGCTTTGGCTCTTTAGTCCTCAACAGTATTGATTGTCTGTCTAGTTTTCTCAGTTAATTGTTGCAAATGGAGGGGAACTGCCAAGGCTGTAGTGCTGATACATACCCTAATCACACACCTCATGAGAGGATGGAAAATCCATTTTTAAGCTACTAAGTGTAACTGTAACACAAGTCAAAACCAGACCTCTCTATTTTGAATTTTCAAACATTTTGCAGTGCAGGTGGGCAGCAGGGCCTGCCAGCATCTGCAGCGAAAGGCCAGCCAGCCTATTAACAGGCCAGTTTCACAAATGGCGTGACCAGCAGGTCCAGGGAAGTTATTCTCTCTCTGTACTCAGCACTGATGAGACCGTTCCTTGAATCCTGTGTTCAGTTGTGGGCCCCTCACCACAAGAAGGAGGTTGAGGCTCTGGAGCAATTCCAGAGAAGAGCAACGAAGCTGATAAAGGGGCTGGAGAACAGGCCTTATGAGGAGCGGCTGAGAGAGCTGGGGTTGTTTAGCCTGGAGAAGAGGAGACTGAGAGGAGACCTTATTGCTCTCTATAACTACCTGAAAGGAGGTTGTAGAGAGGAGGGAGCTGGGCTCTTCTCTCAAGGGACAGGGGACAGGACAAGAGGAAATGGCCTCAAGCTCTGCCAGGGGAGATTTAGGCTGGACATTAGGAAAAAAATTATTAATGGAAAGGGTCATTGGCCACTGGAACAGGCAACACAGGAGGTGGTTGACTTACCTTCCCTGGAGGTGTTTAAGGGATGGGTGGACGAGGTGCTAAGGGGCATCATTCAGTGTTTGATAGGAGTAGTTGGACTCGATGATCTGGTGGGTGTCTTCCAACCTGGTTATTCTATGATTCTATGATTAATTATCTATGCAGTTTTTGCTCAGTATTGTCATATTACACTAGGTCTAGACAACTCTGCAATCAGAGCATCCATTTTCAATATCCTTTGTGTATATCTATATTTTCTTCTTACACTACTCCTCTCTTAAGTGCTGCATCAACTATTTAGTGGGGAAGAGCATTGAGAATAGAGAACTATCACTCTGTACCACGTTTCTGAAAGCAAACCCATACATGATTGATTCTTACTTAGCACTGCCACTAAGTTTGTGTGAAAGAAGTGCCCTTCCTAGGCAGAGCTTTGTGGGATGTAGCAGGTGAGGAGATCACAGCTGGCATTCACATCAAAAAGTGTGATTTGCAAAAAACCACAACCTGAACCGAAGACCTCCATGAAGTGGCCACGTCATGCTGAATGCACCTAAGCTCTTTGAGTGTGAGAGGACCTGGGTTGCAGCCAGGCTGAGGCAGATGCCCAGGTCCTGCAGTATGTCAGTAGTACAGCATCCCTAAGACCAAACCCCAACTCTACAGTGAGCAGCCCATGATGCCATGCCTGTCTCCTCATGGTGAGACAAGGGAGAACAGCCCTGGCTGACTTGATTGGAGGGAAGGCTGGATGTCTCCAGCAAGTGCACATCCCTCGCTTGGTCATCAGTTAAACATTGCCTCCTGCACTGGGTGCTATTGATAGTTGCCTTTAATCTTCCATGTTTTTGCGAAGGGAAAATAATAATGTCAGTGCCTTTGTTACCTGCCTGTCACAAAGTAAATTTGAAAATACGAGAGACTTCAGAAAGGAGAGTTTATCAATCTGCTCCACCCTTTATCTGGCAATATCACAAAAACCAACCAAACAAACAAAACAGAAATAAACCATCCAGCTTGCTGGATCACAATAAACACTAAGACATGTGTTTAGCCCCTTTTCCCCAACAATTTTGTGAGAATGAAAATATACTTTCCAGTTTGTCAGTGTACAGCAAACACTGAGCAATAACGTAAAGGCAATTAATCTTGTCCAACTTGCCCTGTTCAGATCATAAACTCCCTTTAAATCCCCCTTAACAGTTAGTAGGATTACTGAAACTTGTACATGTATAAACAAGTAGATTTTATTAAGAATTATTGATTATAACAATTCATGACTAAATAAGGGTATGGTGGTGGCTGGGGATAAGATACTGTTTGCACAAATACGTTGAGTCAAGCACCCAGGCATAGAAAGGAGTGATATGCACATAAGAAAGATGTAGTTAAGGTCAAAGTATGGAGAGATACTAGTAATTAGCTTGAGATTAAGATATATGTATTTATTTAACAAGCATAAGACAAAGGTATTACCCCAGGTGACATTCTCTAGGGGGTGGGGAGATGATTATTCAACATACTGGATAATCCCAAAAGTTTCAGTGACGTTTTCCCCTTCTCACTTTCTCCTTTGTTTACATTTTTATAGTAACTTGCTCTTTGGTGCAGAGGTTTAGTTGGAGCTTGAATAATTGAAGTCATTACATCAAACCCTGCTGAGGGTCTCTCACAGAATAGTTCTCTCTAGAGTAATTACAATAACCCTATCAGAAAAAAACCCCAAAACATAAATACAGTTTTATTGTGCTCTGCTGAAGCTCTGTCTTGCCTGGTGTGTTCCTCCTATTACCATTGTAAATAGACAATGGTTAGGGAAAGGTGTAGAACAGGGCAAGCACAGAATGGTGCTTCCCTAGAGACTGTCCTGCTCTCCTCTTGTCTAGAATGACTCAGGTACTTCCTGAGCCAGTTCTCTGTGGTAGAACTCAGCTACCAATGAGATAGTTGTAGTGAGACCTGTTTCTTGTATTAATTACTCTATACTTTGTGCAAAACAGACATTTCACCTCCGTTTTAGTTTTTATACTGTGTTCCAAAGACTGGTGATTTCAATGAGAATATTTTCTGAGATTTTTCCTCTTTACTTAGTCTTGGTTACACAGTCAAGTATGTATCTTGTTTTTGAGCAATATAACTTTAGCTGTTCGATTGGAACACTTAGAAAATTTATATGAACTGGTTTAATCAAAACCAGTGTACAATTAAATGCACACATGTAGGCAGTCTCTAGATGGGCTCTGCAGATATCACAAAGATGAGAGCATGTGAACCACATCTAAGCAGGATTAACAGGCAAAAAGCAGTAGATACGCAAGTCCTTTAGTGCCTATCGCTACCTGGGCTGTATGTGAGCACTGCCAAATATTTGATGTTTGATATTCCCACTTAAGAATTTAAAACAAGTAAGACTTATTCGCATTGCTAATACTGATAGAAGATAGGTAACAGATGCAGCAGCCTAAATAGAGTGTTGTCATGCGGAGAATACATTTTAACTGTACTAGGCAACTCAGTTTTTCTAGTTGTTTGTGCTCATTAATGACATTACTCTCTGAACTCAGTGTTTCCCATTCTACATACGGAGGCATCTTTTTACAAGGGGGATATCTACCGTTCTTTCCATTGCTAAAATTGTTTTTTCACCTATTGAAAACTGTGATGCTTTGCTGCAAGCTGGCTGAAAAAGAATACTTATTGAAAAGACACGTCAAATTTTCTATATAATTTTCAAAAAATATTTGTGTATGGTGGTGCATGCTCTGCACTTAAAGGACTTGGCATTCCATAGGTCTTTTTATCATTGATGTTGAGTCTCAATAAGAGCAATTTTAAACTTCAGAGAATATTTCTCTGCTGTCTCTGACCACTTTAAAATTATCTCTGGTAACAAGTAAATAAAGTACCCACTCATTATTCTGAGTGTAATGGTGGCTGTAACTTATTTGCTAAGGCTGTGAGAAAGAGGCCTAAGATATTAAAAATACAGTTTTATTAGTAATAAAATATTTGTTAATTAAGATATGTAAGTGGGTTTTTTAGACATAGTGCTATTTCACACATAATGTACTAGAGTATAGGGCAAGCATAACTTTTATATGCACTGGGACACAAAAAATTCATGTGACTTGTTTTATTGCAATCCTCCCTTTATTGTGATGGTCTGGAACTGAACCTGTATTCTATTATGTGTGTTAGGAGATAATCGGGTCTTACCTGCTATAATAACAGAGTAACAAACTCAATCACAAGGTAAAATAATACACTGAAAGTGGCAACCAGACATATTTTCACTACAGGAGGGATCCAGTACTGTGATATCTGGATAAAGAATTGGAATCTTTATATAGTCCGTGTTTATGGTTCAGCCCAACGAAGTTGCTGAGATCTGTGGCTCCAGCAAAGCACACATTTAATTCTAAGCATGTGAGTAATCTCATTCACATCATTTGTACTACTTACACACTTCAAGATAAACAAATGTTTGCATCACTTGTTGGATGTGGCCCTTCCTGGGCCATAATGAAAGAAAAGTTATGTCATTTTTGCAGTTCCTTGGGAAGAATGGCTTGTGATTTTTTTTCTCTTGTTCCTTCCAAAGGATGCTGTATGACTGACAAGCCCAGTAAATGCCCACTTAGTGTTTGTGGCAACTGCCACTGGTTCTTTTCTGGATGATACTGACAGGAGGCTTTAGGGATTGCCTCATCTCTTTTATTAATGTTAGGAGGGTTGCATTTCCTTTAGCTTAATGGATATCAAGAATGCAGTACATCTTTATGGGTGCTTTTTGTGGTGCTTTGTCACTATCATCATTGAGAAAGCCCTTCTTGTACCCTGTAAGAGTCTGCTGAGCTAGTTCTTATATAATGGATTTTTTTGCATTAATATAGATGTCTGTGTCCATATGCAATACAACGGTGTCTGGTGTGTGTTTATACACTAGGTATTTTGAGCTGGAAGAAGCCCCTGTTGACTGCACACTTGATCTCCCCACTGATGTGAATGATGTGAATGATGTGTTTTTAGGTAAGCCATATTATTCCCATTCTAGCAGCAGGGTGGGATTGCCAACATTCGCATTACAGGGAGACCACTTGACCCATCTCCACTTACAGCATGCACACAAAATACATTTCATGATTTTACTACAGAGTGTATGATTGCCTCCATGGGTCACCATATCATCTTTCATGAATACCAAAAAGAACAACACTTTCTGGGCAGCAGCCAAAATGAGGACTGCTGAGGAACCTGATATATGTTTCATGTTTATATCAGAAGGAGTCAAGCAAAGATAGATCTTCTATCTCATCACTCAAGTTTCATACTCTGGGTTATGAGATAAGGAGTCGGTTGCTCCAAGCAAGTTGTGTAAACTTTAGAAGACAGTAAAGTTAGAACATACTAGCATAATTAGAAATCTCTTTCTGTAGTTGGTCTTTCAGCTTAAAACCGTATACTATGTCTTTTACTAATCAATCTGCTTGTTTCAGGGGAAACCAAAAAGATATAAAACCAGATTTTAACATATATTGTATTCATTCCTGTGTGATAGTCCATTACAGAGGCTTGTTATGATCCCCTGACTTCTATGTTTCTTCTAGAAAGGTTCTTTGCACTCTTTGCAACTTGCAGTTTATGTTTTCTCCACAGGTACACCATGTTTTGAAGCTTGCCCTAAAGACTGAGGAAGAATGTAAGACAGTTATATCCTGCTAATAGCTTTGCTACCTACCGCAGCTGCAGCTGGCACAATGAGAATTGATTTCTTCTGGGGTATATGAGACAATTTTTCTCTAAGAGCTCAGTGATGTACAATTAAACTCCTTAACAGAAAAGGTGGTAAGAAATGTCCTATCATTCCCATGAACTAGAAAAGTATAAAGCACTTCCCAATAGGCCAAGTCAGACTTATCAAATTTTAAATTAACAGTCATTATGCTGCAGAACTTATCACGGATCATACATCCAAAACCTGTTAAAACTGAGATTTGAAATATCACATTAATAATTTCATGTGCACATTGTTAATGCCCAAATTTTAGGCCAACACAAAGTCTACGCTGAGGTCTAATTAGGCACAAGGGGTCATTAATGAAATACAAAACCCAAATAATTTTCAACAGAGTCAAAATTCCAGTTAGAAACACTGATATTTCAGTCTTTATAACAAAACTCTCATGTTAATCACAAATATTCTTCATTTATTCATAGTCTGGTCTATGTCTTCTATACCCTGGACTGTTCTCTTACTCAAACCTGCCCAATTGCACAAATTATGCCAAGTTCTCAATTCAAGCATGTCTGGTAAACTAAATACCAAAGGCCAATCATACAGTGCATGAAAAAAAAATTTTTAGCAGCTTAAAACATCTGAGCAAATGAAGTTTTGCTTATAAAATGTCTTCTGTGTTCAGTAAAAAATGTTTGATTGTCTACATAGGAAACATAATTGACATGTTAACTGCCAAACAGGGTAAGAAGAATGGTAATAACGGGTGGGTGGAGGGTTGCTGTTTCATAGAAAGTTGTTTGCATTACTCATACTTTAATTTCCTTTTCATTTATTGTAACACCTCTATTAATCTATTCTTAGTCTTCAGATCTCTTAAGCACTCCTTGTATTGCTTTTGTTCAAAGGCAGCCCTACATCAGTAAGTATAATTCAGTTCACTCTAATTATTACTCTGTGGACAATATTCACTTTTAGCTTTTCTCATAACTGGATAGATATTATCATCATCTTGCAGATGGAAAAACTCAGTCTCTGGTACTTCTGTTTTTCTGTTCTGCTTTGTGCTAATATTACTGTATTTTCACACGTACAATACGGTGTTTAGCTGCCAAAAAACCCCACCATAACTATTGCAGGAACAGTGAGGGTGAAATAGTGAGCACTATAAGGAGAAATTTAACCTAGAACCTTCTTTCTTGAAAACCCACCAACCTCTGCTTCTCACATGAACTGCTGCTTCTCTCCTGTTATTCCAACATTACTCATGTCTGACCTGTTCCCCACCCAGGACTTCTTCAGCAGGTAGTTTCCACCACAACTTGGGGAATTTGTTTGCTATGCAACCCCCCATGAAGAAGAGGGTGAGTCAGCCAAGAAGTATCTGAGGGTAAAATAAATTTCAAGATAGAGTACTTTTAAAAGGATAGGTATGCGTTATCTGTATCACAGGTTATACATATAAAAATGTGGCATCAAAGAAGTAACCTTAACTAACTTTCTCTCCACCTCTGCTTGTACCCTTTAGCTGACTGAGAAGTAAATTATGTTGCAGCAGCAGGAACAAGCCAGAGAAGTGTTAGTACAACACTGATCACATCTGAATTATGATGAGCTGAACCCTCAGAGGACCACTGCAGTGTAAACGCTCAACAGGAACAGTAAAAATTCCAGTAAAAATGTGTTGTGTTTCTCCTTTCAGAGTCTACATAGGAGATCATCAACAACCTCTTAAGATCTCTGGACTAACAAATACCTTGGACCAGATCAGTACTTGGTGTAATGTAGAACAGCTTTCTTCATGTTAATGGAGATTAGATACATTGGAATAATCAGGACTCCTATTCCATTTCCTTGCCGTTGCTGGTATCCACGCCATCCAATCAACGATATAAGCTTATCACAATCCATTTTAAAAGTGCTTACTTCATATGGGAGAATAGTCCAATACTTTAAAGAAATATCTTTCTCTTATCTTTTATACATTTCCACTGTCTTTATTCTTCCGTTCTGACACATCCCATACATGCAGATTATGGTTCCCTAAAATGTTTTCCAACTACTTTTCTTCTTTTTAATTTAGGAAACATTATCCCTAGCCCTTTAATTAACCGCACTGCCCATCTGCTCAGAGCTCTCATCAAATAACACCATTCTCACGGCTGTGCTCTTCGTCTAGTGTTCAGAGCTATCACACTATCTGGCCTCCACGTTAGCCAACCTTCTGTTCCAGGCCAAGGAATCTTCTCTGCTTCCATTCCCATAACTGTGTTACTAGCAGGCACTTTGGTATTGAAAGCCTTTCTTTCTATATCGAATAATTATTTTGATCATTAGGACAATCAGGATGCAGCAGGGTTCTGAGGACTCTCTTAAGAAGCAGAGGCAGGCAATCTCAATGTAATAATAGCTGCAAGTCAGTAGATGGCTCTATTACAAGCCATTGCAACAGTTTTTTCATCGTTCTAGGGGTGGTGAGATATTGCAGTCCTGCATCCTGCTTTTTGGAAACTGGATTCATACCCAAATCAGCTTCACTGCAAGTGTTAGCTGTAGATAAACAGCCTGAAGAGTAGAGCCCATCAAATCCAAAACAAATAAAATTTGAGTCATTGATCTGGTTTTGTTGCATAATAATATTTAGTTGCACTTAACCATAAGAATGGCCATACTGGATAAGATCCATGGCCCATATAGTCCAGAATACTGCTTGAAACAGTGAATGCCAGTGAATGCTAAGGAGGACTATAGGAACATGTCAAGTAACTATGAGAACTCTTGGTATTCCAGCCCTCAGCCACTCATAGTTCAGGGCTATTGTAAATTGAGGTTGTCTTTACATATTCAGTAATCTTCAACAGAGTTCTCTTGCATGACCTTGTGCTGCTTCATCTTGGACTCATTTAAGGATTTCATATAAATAATATCTCACATTAAGAAGTGCCCCAGCTTGTCTACACAGTCTGCTTTCATCTGTTCAGAGCCTTTCCCTGCCACCTCTATACCAGATACCTAGGTTCTGGATTAGAAGACTAAGTGAACAAGGAGGCTCTGCTACTCTTCTTTCTGAGGCTTAGCATTTAAGAGGCTTCTGTTGCATTTTCTTCAGTCCATGTACTCTCTGTCCATGTATACGTTGCAGTTTCTGTGTTATGGCTAGAGATACACCCTGACCAGGCAATTCACATCCCCAAGTGCTTTTTTCACTTCACATAGCTCAGTAATCCAGCTATGCTTTGCCAAGAGGCTAAGGGGGACTGTGATACAGTTCATGACATGTCTTACAAACCCTGTACCACTGCACTGTCTATCCCTAGTAACAGGGCTTCTCATTTTCTGTCTCAAACACTTGTTCAGTTTAAATTTGGCCCACTAGCAAGAGCAACTTGCACCACAAGCTGGAACCAGGTGCTAAAATATACTTCTTTTTAGGTCCAAATAATATTTAGTGCCATTAAAGGGCAATGGTAGTTCAGGAAGTTTCCACTGAGTAATCAGGGGCATCAGGTACTGGGCTGACTCTTGTATTTATGGAAATATCTCTCTAATAGTAGTATGGTGTCACAGTCCACTCATAAGCGGATGCATGATCATTTGTTTCATTTTTTGATCTCAGAATTTCTGATGAGAAAGTGTTGAGGCAGAAATCGATCCTTTCATTGACCCTTACTCTTGGGGAAGGAAGGAAAGAAGGGGGGAAGGGAGGAAGGAGGGGGAGGAAGGAGGGGAAGGAAGGAGGGGGAGGAAGGAGGGAAGGAGGGAAGGAAGGAGGGGGAGGAAGGAGGGAAGGAAGGAATAGCTCTCTCCGCAGACCTTGAAGCATCATTGATTCAAGCATTACTGAGTCCGTCTGTTCATCAGAGCCCTGTTCCCTGCACTGCGTCCTTTTCACTCATCTTTGCCTGCTCCTTACCTTCTTGAGGTTTGTGCCTGACTGTTCCTAGCTGTGATCCTGTTCTTTGAAACACAAGCACCTTCCCTAGATCAAGCCTTCTGGATTTCTTCCTGTGCGGTATTGATAAATTAACTACCCACTATCCTAAATCTGTTTTTAGCAAGATAAACAGTTAAGTCCCCAGAGCTAATCTTCTGCAAAAACTATATCCAGAAAGATATGATTACTTCAAAATCATCCTGTGAAGTGGTCAGACTTATGTATCTGGAGAGAGGGGACACTGGGAACATTGTTGGTATTTCATTTCTTGTCTTTGATATGGGAAACATGCAAAAGCTGGCAAGAGACCCTTATTAAAACGTGTTTCGGCTCCTTTGGCTTCTTTATTATATGGACAGGAGCCGTAAGGTTTTGTGCTGAACTGCTATAAACAGGAAACATTAACAATAGCTCTGAGACAAGAAGGCTCCCCTGCAAGTCTGTGGCCCAGGTCTTTGGCTAGTGCTAATCAGAGTCATTCAACTATGTTTCAAGGAACTGCATTGATTACATCAAAACTAGTCCTGTCTCACATGTCTCTCACGGAAAGAACTAGTGACAGCAGTAAAAGATGATGGGGAAGCATTTTATTGTCCAGCTAAATGTTTCTCGTAGGTTAGAAAAGAGCTCACTCTTCAATATCTTTTCAGTCCACAGCGTAAATATTCCCTATTTTGCTGGCATTTTTGTACTACATAGAGATGCTAGCCTGATACACGCTCTGAAAGGCTTAATCACCCAAACAATAATTTCACCACAAGAAAATTATTGTCTTCTGTGGCAGTTCCCAAGCAACATCTGACTCACAGCCTGCAAAACAAACCCAAGTAGCCTAGTGCCCATGGGCAGCTTTGGACAGGAGCATGAGTGCAAAGGTGCAAGGCAGAAAAATCCTAATTACTGAAGCAAGTAAATAAATATACATTTCCACTTCCCATGTGTAACCTTGCTCAGGTCAACCACTCCTTGTCGCCACATCTTCATGTTACCTTCCATCTATTTGTCTTAAGTCTTAGAGGCAAGAGATTTCTTTTTTTCTGTTTCATAGCTGCTAGTGCCCATTACAGACTGACTCAGGCTCTTGGCTGCCCTTAGGTGCCGCTACAGCACAAATAAAATACCTCTGGATTTAGCTTGGTCTTCCTCATGTGTGAAACAGCCTTTTGGCACAATCTGTCTTGCATGTCAGAGTTATGGGTAGAAAGCACTATGTTTATCATAATTAAACCAAACAAGATTCCTAAAAATCCCACAGGTCCCCATGGAGCAGGCTGAAACCTTGGGGTTGGAAACTGTTAAATTCAAGTCCCCCCATATTCCTGAGGTGGATTGCTCCCAAGCTATTCCTTTTCTAGGTGCTTCTTCCATGTCTGAGACATTTTGATCCTCTCTTCTTCCTAGAAAGGGGTCCCTGCAGTTCAGCTGCCCTTTTCCATGTGTGGACAGCCTCATAGACGTGCATTTACTTGATCAAACACTTCCCTACTTCCAGACTTGCAGGAGCTGTGGATTATAGTTTATTCCTTCAGAGAAGTGCCAAAGAGCAGAATATTCCAGACTTCACAAAGGGGGCTAAAAGTAGTCATCCTTCATTCTCATAAGTGTAAGAAACATGCAGATTGAGGTGAAATGGTAGAAGAGCAGCATGGAACTCCATGATGAATTGCACCACTTTTGAGCCTATTGTGGGTTTTGATCCATGATCCTGAGATGACCCTCACTGCAGCTCATGGCTTCTTCCATGGATCATGGAGAAGCCTTTCTCCGTTGTATGCAGCCAGCTCCTCTGATCCTCAGCTGTGAAAATAGCTACTTTGCTATAAAAGCTTGCCCTCCTTTTTCTCACTTCTGGCTCATATTCCTCTCTTTCTTCACATTTTTCAAGGTGAGAACATCCTGATTTCTTTGTTGCCGCATCTGTGCATTCTCCCTTTCTCTTCAGACCGCAGAGTTTCAGATCCCAAGCCAGATTCATCCTCTGAAAGCCTGGTGTTCAAGCAGAGCATACAATAAAAGATTATTTTCCTTACTGTATTACATTTTGCGGTGATATGGGCAGGAAGAGTGAAAGTGTCTCAAGGATATTTCCAGGCAGCAACAGGCTCAACCGCAACATTCATTGACGCAGAATTTCATGAAAATAACCCAAATTTATCAGTAACACAGAGCATCTCCACAGCACTCCAGAATAAATTAATAAGGTTAAACCAGAATAAAACTCTACCCCTGGGATAGGCAGTAATTTGCCCACACCACCGGAAAGAACAGAGCTAGATTTGTTTCATGCCCAAGGATATACAATCTCTGCCCTTGAAATAATTTCCTAGAAGGAAAGAGAAAAATTGGAGGCCTTGATTTCCTCTCACTATGCGGAACATTCTGATCCTGGTTTGGCTGAGTCACACTTGTGAGCTAGGTCAAAATAGTTTATGTAGGCATCTCCTGCTCACCTGTAGAAGTACTCAAGATCATAAGTGCTGCCAGCCCAGGAACAGCCTAGGCAGCAGCAGTGACCAGACCCAGACACATCAGTACATACGATTATGATAGGCAGAAACCGATCTTACGGACTGATTTTTTTCTCAATATCTGTCCTCTGGGTTTATCTCTGCAGAACTGATGCCAGGCAATGAGACCTTTGGATGTGGAAGGAGCCTCTCTAGGGATACAAGTACAAAGCCTCGGTACCTAATGTTGTGCACCCAACTTTGTAAACTGTGTCCAAAGTATTTTAACTAGGCTGGGTAAGGGCTTGCTTTTCATATTGCTTCCTGTGCTTTTGTGCATTGTTACTTCTAAAGTTATTCAAAACATCTAAAGGAGGCTGAAGCAATTACATTGCAACTAAAATAAAGTCCTAATTTTGTAATCCACTTCCCCCCTCACCCACACAGAAAAAATCCACAATGAAATATAGTGCATGAGAAAATACGGAATAGTCCACCCACCCTTCAATAGTGCCTGTATGAGCATAGCCCTATCATAGCCAGCAGCAGGCTAGGGTGCTTTTTATTAACTCAGAATATATAGGAGCAGAAGCTTGATAAGCAAATAGCAGTGTTCCCAGCACACTAGCCAAACCCTATGAAAACTAAAAACAATAAATTTATTGAAAGCTTTTGAAAAATAGGAGGAAATTATTACTCATTTGAATTCTGTTCATGTTAAGGTCAATGGTCTTTTTTTTTTCCAGATTCTGATTGTTAATATTAGATGAAAGGACATTTCCTTTACATTGTATTTATGAACTCTAATGGCACAAGGGGGATAACAGCCACATACATTGCACACTAGAAACATTTCTGAATTTTGCATTGTTTAGGAATTAGTTCATTACTCATTTTCCTTTGACCTTTAAGTTACAGCCAGGGTTCTTTAAATACATTGGGTCTGATTCTGGTTTGAGATGCATAAAGAAATGATACTTTATTTTTACCTCTCAAAGTCTGGTTTATGTGGGAATACATGGTTTCCACCCAGTCCATGCATCCTTAGTCTACTCATATGGACAAAACTACAGTTTGAAAAGCATTGGTTTGAGGAGATTCACTTATCTCACTCTCAGTCTGGGTCACAGAGACAAAATTTCCAAGAGGCTGTAGGACATGGTCGGTATCTTTGGTTGAGTCTAACAGAGCAATCCCTGTTTATGCCCCTAATGTTGATCACCACAGCATTCAGCTGAATGAGCCTAGCTCTGCATGCTAAAGAATGCCTGCGTTGCATAATTTTGTGGATATTCAGAAGCAAATTTTTAATTGGTTAGGAGAGAACTTTCAAAATGTTGCATGAACACAAAATTATGGTCTTAGATTTGCTGTGGCTTTCTGCTAACAACAAACATAATTTGACAGTTGAAGGCAGCCCCAGAGCCTTTTGTGTGGTCTATGTGATGGAACATATCCCTAACATTATCTCTAAACCAATATACTTTAGGTGACATTTCCATTGCCCCAAAAATTGACACCTCTCATTTTGCTGATGTCACTGTCATTTCATACCCTTGTTAATGACAATCAAAAGCCTGTGGAGGTAAAAAGAAGGAAACTTCAGATTTGCCCTTGTATAGGTACTGGATGTTGCTCCAAATACAGTGTTGCCTTTGGTGATTGCTAACAGGGATCTAAAGGCATCAAATGGCATCAAGCCTTCACTCAGCCGTGGAGTCACTTCAGATTTACAGTCATGTCCATGAGAACAGGACTTCGCTGTGCATATTCTTAAATGTTTCTTCCTTTTGCACCTGCTGCCAACATTGTACCTTTGTCAGAGAGATAATCCAACCAAGTGTTTCATTCTAACATTGCCGTCAGCTCTGCAGTTTCCACAGCACCCGTGAGTTTATAGCTTCTTACCTGAGGTTTTATCCATCTTTCCTTAGGAGCACAGTGCACCATCTCCTGACATAGGAAGGGTTGAAGAACTCCATCATAACTGATATCAATGTAGTAGCAGTTCAGTCTCTATCCTCCTGCAGTAGTTGTTAAAGTCTTCTAGGAAACACATGAAATCAGTAAAAACATTTTCCTTGTTTACTTCAAATAACTCTTCTCAGATTCAGAATTCAGCAATAAACTCTGTGTTTGGGTATCACAAAGAAGTTTTAAAATATGAAAAAAAAAAATCAGCACTCTAACAGAATGAGACAAACAACCTTCTCCATTCTAATCCCCTCTGCTCACACATGAGGTACAACAGTAAAGCTGTACAGCAGTTTTTTGAACAATTCTTTTGAACAATTAAAGTTTTAGTCTCAAGTATAGTTTTAAGACATCATTGAGATTTCAGAGTTTTGGGCTAAAGAAAACGTGGACTGATACAGTATTTGTAATGATCTGATAAACATAGATTGTGTTTAAGTTAAAATTTGTAGAAAAGGTATTTGGGGGAGACCCTTCAGCTTTTTGAAACAGGGCAAAGAGCAGTATTTTTTCCTTTAGCCTTCCAAACTCACGCGTCTAAGGGCATCTTAAAGTGAAGGACACAGTGAGGGCGTCACAAGTCTGCCCTGGCTCCAAAATAACAATAATACACAAATAGTTCAGCTATTGAATTGGACTGGGTAATCCTTTGTACATTTAGCATTTCACCATCTGCCATATCTAAAAAGAAGTACATGTAGCCAGGAGCACTATGAAAGACAGGCACGCGAGGGATCATGACCCCTGCTTTTGACCTTGATGCTCAGAACTCACATCTCAAAAGGGATCTAGGACTGCAAACCTGTCACTAGGCCTGCCCATCAGAAGCAAACAATTGGCAGGATACAGATTCATCTCTGTAAAAATGAGAAGCTCTTTTTGGGGGGGCTTAAAATGGAGGGAAAGGCGGGGGATACATCATAGAGCAACTGCATTTCAAAGTACCAACTTATTCGTCTCAGCCTTCCTATCAGCATTTCTCTTCTCTCATTTCCATACTGAAGGCAGATATAAAGCTGTGAAAGAAGTGGCATCCAGTTGGAAACTTCCCAGGCAATTGTACTAACAAGTTTTTAAAGACTGCCTGTAGATCTTTCATCTGGAGTAGCTGCACATTCTTTCCTTGACTCTTTTTTTTGGTACAGAAGAGCTTCAAACCGCTGCAGGACAAAGTTTCCCTTAAATCCCCACCTTAGAACTAGTTAATTTACACAATAGAAGAAGCTTACTTACCACTACTTTTGCATCTGTATTTACACACAGGGGCACCTGGATCCAAGCAAAGGGGGGTTGGAACTAGATGATCTTTAAGGTCCCTTCCAACCCAAACTGTTATGTGATTCTTTGGGGAATTGACTTCCCTTTGCAAATCAGGACTACATTCCAGAGCTCCACTCACTTTAAGTTCACACCAAATATGCAAGTTCAGCTGGCTTATTTAGGGGAGTAAGGCAAGCAAGAGCTGGCCTCCTACTTGACTTCACGTAGGAGCAAGGTCTGTCTTTTTTTTTTTTTCCTCCTTTTTAAATGCTTGAAAAAGTAAACAGAGGTTTCTGCTTTCAGATAAAGAACTGGTGGAGACATCACAGTAATGTTGTTGTCCTGGGCTACTTCTCTTACATTAGGTTGTTTTTTATATTATTGAAGAGGAAAATAACACAGATGGAAAAAAGTCCAGGAAGATCTATGCCAGACAAATAAAGCTGAGGTGTTAAAAAAACCAAAGTTTCTTCACCTCTCTATTGATAATGGAGTTTTTGACACTGAGTCACAGAAAAATGAAAAAAAAAAATGTTGCCTGCCATGGCCAACCTATTGAAAAAAAAAATCTCTAGTCTTTTTCCATTCCGCCTCATTAATCCTTCTTTCCTGCTTCTCTCATCCTGTTTGTTTCATGATGCTTCACCCACGACAAGGATAATGCCTGTATAGTAATTTCCTCCAAGAGACCTGGCAAAAAGAGAACATCACAAGAATCTGCAGGTAGATAGAAACTTGTATGGCTGGCCTTTAATTATATTGATATTTCTGTAGTGATATTTCTGTAGTGAACTGCTAGACCTATGGCTCACTAGGGCCAGTTACTTGTTTTTACATGTGGTTAGTCTTTAAAAGGGAGATGAAAAGTGTAACACTACACAGAGGACATTTTTACTCGGCCTTAAAAAATCAGCAAGATGCACCATGCTTATTCTGATATTGTCTTAATACAAATATTTACAAATGTTATCAATCAACATCAAATAGCAGAGTCCTACTCAAAATCAAGGTCAACAAATCTGTGTACAAGACTATGTAATTATAACATTGGTCATGATATGCTGCCCTTAAAAAATCTTAGTTTTCCCTCATTTGGAAAGGTTGAAATAAATGATCTGATTGTCTTTGACCCAGCAAAGGGAAATGAAATAAGAACAGCTGTGTAGGTCAAGGAGATGAGTCATGTTACCGTCAACTCATCAAGAAGGGCCAGGGATCTGGACTACAGGAATTAGGATAGCTGAGTGGGAGTAAAACAATTGCAAGTGTATTAGACTCTTATCCAAATCTCTTAAAATGCACTTCGGTTCTTACAAAGGCAGGACCAAATAGAAAAACCTGATGAAACAGAAAATACTACCAGCAGAAAAAAGGTATATATTATTGGAAGTACTTGACAAAAGTTGATAAGAAATTGCTTTTAATATAATGTTCAGTGGAAAACATCAATCCATTATTGGAAATTATGGCTGCTATCTGAAAACCTGGATTATATCAGCAGGAGAATTATTACAGTAAAATACAAACCAATTTCAGTGAAGAAAAAATAATCTATGAGAAAAGTTGTCAAAAGATTTCTTACCCTGACTTGCTTTTGTATGCAAGGTTCTTGGATTTTTTTGTTCCTGATGTATATTACATACGTAAATGAATACACTGAAATACTGGCAAGCATAATGAACAATACATATACTTTGATTTAACTGTCAATGGTATTTCTGTTAGATAGAGCGAACTGTGTTCTTTTACATGTATCTGGTTGTTTCCACTTACAAATAGTGATCTTCTAGAACAGGACACACCCTTGAATGCTTCACACTTTTTCCCTTATAAATCACATGTAAACTCCTTCCCCTGGCCAAAAGTCTCTCAGCAACACTGATCCTGTTCATTTCCACCGTTTCTGCTTCTTATCTACTCCCTTGTACTACAGAGTCTGCAAGTAATGTCCTAATAATGTCTCAAACCAAAACAAAGCAATTATGGATAAGTGAAAAAGAGCTGTGTCCACAGGACCTCAGATAATGCTCTAAATGCAAATGTGAAGCACGCCAGTGGAAGAGCTGAAATCTCTCTTTAGGTCATTGAAGATCAGGAAAAATTGGAGGCAAGCAAAGGCAGGCAAACAGTCTCTGCATTAAGCACATGGGGTTTTTTCTCTGTGATTTTGCCTCAGGTTCATTTTGAATTTTATAAGGTTTTTTAATTAAAGCTCCAGTGTTTAAGGTTATTGGGACTTTCTCTTTTTTTGAGTTTTTTGGGGGTTTCTTTTTTTTTTCTGGGAAGAAGAATATAAAAATATAATAAAATTTGGATAAATTGACAGGAAATATTTCAAGAAACCAAGAGAAACAAAGATGAAGATGAAAGTACCAGCAGCTCACATTGCCCTTACTAGTCATTCCATTGCTGAGAATAATTGCCTTTTCATGAGGAATGAGAAGGAATACACGCACCATGTCAACATCTCCACAGGACCAAGAACTAGCACTGTATTGCCCAGTACATGAACTCCCATTTGCTCGCTGCTAAATAGCTGCGTGGTGGGACATATTTAATTATCACACAACTTCAAGAAAGCAATGAGAGCTTCAGGTCATTGACAATTGTGGAGTCTCCATCCTTGGAGATACTCCAGACTCAGCTGGAAATGATCCTGAGCAACTTGATCTAACTTTGAAGTTGCATCTGACTTTGAAGTTGGTTCTGCTGTGAGTGGGTGTCAGACCAGGTGACACTGAGAGGTCCCTTCCAGCCTAAGTTGTTCTACAATTCTCTCTAACGCTGCTCGCATTAGTTACTTGTATAGCTAGAGTGACATAAAGAATGACAAAAATAATGTTTTAGTACAGAAGTGATAGGCAGCAGCAGGAGTGATGTCTTGCTTTCCAAAGGTGAAGAGAAGATGTGGCAGTTGATAAAGTCAATGATACAAACAAGGCAGTTGTTTGGCATGTAAGATAGTATCTTCTTATTAAGCCAGATGATAAGGGTGGAAAAACAAAGATAAGGTTTAGGGCATATAAGCTTTTTTTTCAGGTCGGCTTTTTTTCATGTCGGGTCATCTTGAGTTGATCTTGTAAATAATCATAATTACTGCAGTGCTAAACTATGGAAAGATGTTGGCTCTATGCATATAATTACTCAAGAAAATAAAGAATGTGAGATTAAGCTTTAAAATGTGTACTTAGGAGACATACTGCATGAAGAAAAAGGAAGATCGAGTTTGCTTTGAGTTTGCAAAATACAGTATAAAGGCAAATTCTACGAGTTGAATTTCAAAAGTAATTCTAATTTATAGATTTATGTTCAATTTCCTTGGGATACTCTAGTTTGCACAGACTGTAAAAAGAGTTGATTGGAAATGCTGGTGTCTGCTGAAGAGAAGCCCTTGTCTGGGACAGCAGGAGACATACAGGTTGGAATTAAAAATTTCTTTGCTACCAGTAATGGTTTTCAAAGAGCTTCCTAGAGCTATTTGTACCATGTGCCAGCCCTGCGAGTCACACTTTTTACACAAGAAAGAAAACTGTCCAGATTATATATACCTAAAGCAAGAAGCCAGGTTTATATCCTACTTTTTAAAAAAGATATTTTATTTCTTCAACTGTTCAACATTTAGATATCTCCCTAGTTCTGTGTGGTAGCTGTGTGTATCCTGCATTCAGAAAGCTGCCTGACTGTAACAGGGTTGCTCTGTAGTTTGCACAGATGTGAACCTCCCCTATTTTTGCCCTTAGATTACCGTCTCAGTTATTTGTTAAAAAAACCCCTGCCTTTCAGCAGCAGAATGAGTTATTTGTTTAGAGTCTGAACACAACCCAAAAGTTACTGACACAACTCAGCATCCCTCTTCTGCTGCCTCTCACTTCTACAGGGATTAACTAAGAGACGAGTTATCTTGGTGGGGAGTTCTGGGGACCTCTTGGGACTTGTTTCCAAGTCCTGGTATTTTAAAGAATCCAAGGTTATATGAGGGGTGACCTATACCTGTCCAAAATAAGATAGCAATTCTGAGAAAAGTCTTGACGTGCTGGTTGGAAAAGGCATAAAGGGCCAAGATCCAAAGCCCACTGGATCAATGAAAGGATGTACAACAGCCTAATCTGATGAAGTACTGGGCAACAAGATATTCAGAAGTTGAAGCCTTTGATATATGAGCCCTTTAGCAAAGATTCCCTGGATGCCATAAAGGTGAATTGAGGTTAGCAAGGAGCAGATAAACACAGGAGGTGCAGACTTCCATCCACCTGATGCGGGAGCACAGTTTGCTTTCATCTAAGTGGGGCCCTATGTTTTCTAAACATTTCAGATGCTGCATTCTTGTTTTGGTTTGGTATTCATTATTAAAAACACAGCAAATGAAATCTCCAGAAAAAAAGCAGGAGGGAGAGCTGCTCCCACATTTTCACCTCTAGGTGGATTGCTTGACCCTGCCCACAGCCACACCTCGAGTGACTAACAGAAACATAAATCCCTGTGGGACACGGGAAGATACTGGTTTTATGTACCAGCAGAGCATGCCTCAGGAAAAGGTATGAAATCACCATCAAGGAATTTCACCATTTATATGCCGCTCCAAAGTAATCACCATCTTCTGTTTATTGTCTGGGTAAAATCTCTTATTTCTTGGATGCTGTATATATGAATTCCTGTGTATCGCAGACTAAACAGACATTTGGTTCTTCTTGCAGCTGCATCCTGTATATTCAGAGGTGCCCCATACTGCCTCAGATTTTCCCTTGTTTTCTCTTTATTGGCATAATTTTCCTCATCTAGGAACTACAGCAGCATCTTGTTTGCACAGGAAACAATGACATATACCAGAGCTACCAGGAACATCCTGTAATCTGTAAGCCATGCTCCCTATACTTAACTTTGACAAAGAATATTCCAAAATTTACAGACCAAAAAGGCTTGAAGACTCATTAGTTAGCACAAAACTCTCCAGTCTTCAGTAGGCCAAATATTTCCCAGAGTATGATAAGGCTTTGAAAATCTTCCTTATTGAACTATGTCTGCAAGGCATCAAAGGTCCCATAGGGAACAAGGAAAGTTCCCCACAACTCACAGATCGTGGTTTATCAGGTCTGGGAACAGAGGCCGGTCAGGCAGCATAAACCACTCCATTCCCTGTCTACATGTATTACATGTACAGTTGTTTTGGTGATGCACCACGCGCAGCATGCGTTTTCTGCAAAGCAACAACTAATGGAGAAGAAGAGATGAGAAATAGCATTTTAAGTGATGTATGACTTGTGCCCAACTTCTTGTGACTATTGGTTCTTGGGAGCCACGGCAAGAAGCACACAGGTTAGGGAGACATATCCATGTCCAGACCCTACAAACACCCCCAGTCTGGCCAGTGGCAGATTAACTGATTTGAGGGTGTTACAGGAAGAATGTAGTAGAATTGTAGTATCATAGAATTGTTTGGTTTGGAAGAGACCTTGAAAACCATTCAGTTCCAAGCCCCCTGCCTTGGGAGGGATACATTCCACTGGATTAGATTCCTCAAAGGGTCACCCAGCCTGGCCTTGGACACATCAGGGAGAGGGCATCCACAACTTCTCTGGGCAACTTCCTCCAGTGCCTCACCACCCTGGCAGTAAAAAAATTTCGTCATAATATCTAATCTACAGTTAACCTCTTTCAGGTTGATATTGTTACCTGTCATCCTGTCACTGCACTCCCTGATAAAAAGCCCCTCCACACCTTTCCTGTAGGCCCCCTTTCAGCACTGGAAGGCTGCTGTAGCATCTGCCCTGAGCCTTCTCTTCTCCAGGCTGAACAAGCCCAACTCTCTCAGCCTATTGTCCCATGGAAGGTGCTCCAGCCCTCTGATCATCTTGTGGCCCTCTTCTGGACTCGCTCTAACAGATTGATGTCCTTCCTGTGCTGATGACTCCAGAACTGAACACATATATCTGTTCCTGATAACTACCCAGGGCAGACCTGAGCAGGATTCAGCACAAAACACAATTGATATGGGAGGTTTACTTGACAAACAAACCTAGTCTTTCTTATCACAAGCAAGTTTGACCCAGAAAGTGCTTTAAAAAAACAATATTCAGCTAATGCCTCCTGAACAGCATAGATATAGCCCATCCATGCATGGGCTTGTGCACATCATTTTCATGACTCAAACTGTCTAAGAAGTTTGTTGATGATCTTGTGCATGCCAGCTAAATAAGAAGCCACTGGCTGGGTGATGGATTCCTTTGCTCAGACTATAGTACTTAAAGGGTGACCTGGATCAGCCTTTCAGCAGCAAGCTACGATGGGAATATGGTAAAACGCTTTGACAAACATGAGTGCACACAATGTGAATATTATAACCACCAAATATATTCTGGGTTCCTGTGACTAGTAGGGATTGAATTTTGTAGCATATCCCAGGGAAATGTGGGAAACTTATCCTTGATATATTGCGTAGACTTTGGGGTGAACTGAGACTTGTGAAATATTAATCCCAGGTAATTATTCTATAGGATTTTGCTAGAAGAAGGCACAGCAATTTGATACTTGAGCACTCTAGAGCTAAGGACAGCTGAGTTTAGTGCCAAGTCTTCCACAGACCCTGTCTCATGGGTCACACAGATGAGTTAGTGACTGCTAGGTGACCATCTCTTCTGTTATACTGCAGGTCACTGGCAGAAATTACATGCAGCTGTCAGTCCCAGGAACTGCAGCAAAGCCCACGTACTTCATGGCTCTACTCCTGGACATATTCCTGATTTGAGGCAGCATGGTTGCCAAACACTGCTTTACCAAATTCATGTTGCTTGCAGTCTTCCTCCCTGGTTGTGCCTTGGGAAAGGTACAGAGATAGGTTTGTTAACACTGTGCTAGCTTCAATGATTATAAAATATCACACCTTTTGCCTTGTGCTGGGAAATGTGTGGGTGTTGGAGGGAGATATATATATACACACACACATATGTGCATGTGTGTGTATTTTATGTATATTCTGTATATCTATGTGTGTATATACATCTGTATCTACTTACACATACTTATGAGTATATACGTATAGCTTAAGCCTTATCTGTAGAAGCAGGCAATTACACCCCTTTTTTTGAAAAATAAACATTTATTGCTGACTTGTCAGGCATATTCCTTTTTGTTGTTTTTTTTTTTTTTTAACTTAGGCAGTTCTTAGAGTACAATAGTACATTGGCCATCTGTGCAGAGGAGAAGAGGGGTTTAATGAATAGACAAAGCATGGAATGATTGACTGATTGGGACTGTTTCCCAGTCTCATTCATACCAGCCATACAATGGAATCATTCCCCATTTACACCGCCAGAAGTGAAAGGAGAATCATGTCTGTTTTAAGTTCATTCCTCAGAAGCTCAGATCATCCTCCTGGGCAAGACTTTAAAGCACGTGCTGCTGAAGCCAGGCTATCTAGTTTACTCAGAACATGCCCAAGCCTTTTATATGTCCTAGGAAAATTAGCTTCTCCTCGGCCCCTGTGATGGTGTCACGCAGCAGACGTGGCCTTTGTATAGGGCTAGGACAGTTTGTGTCCGGACAAACTTGTTTATGCAATCCAGTATGCCCCTTCCTTTTTTTGTCCCTATGTATAATGACAAAGTTCTAGGCACGTGGGCAGATCATTTTCTTTCCCCTTTTGTCAGAGTACAAATTTACAACAGCCTGTTTGCATACCGTGTGCTGGATTTTAATCGAGTTCACTGTAAGGAGAGATAATAAAAATGAGAACCATGATTACTTCACAGCTGATTTCATTTGAATAAAGAGCTGCTCAATGACAGATGGTTTCTAGAGCTGCTCTATATGTGAGCTGCCATGATGTTGAATAGTAAGAAGCACAAGAAAGTATGCTGCTGTGGTCTTTGGGTCCTTACTTTGTCTTATCTATATTCATGTTTTATTCAGAGAGGAAATTTGATTCCACACCATTTTTTATTCAGAAGAGAAGGCTGGAAAGGGATAATACACAGTATGCAAACCTGCCAGCTTCTTGTGGATCAGATCCACATCCCTTTACTCTGCCAATACAGCTTTAGCAGTATTATCCACCAGCAAAACGCCTTATTGTGAATGTAGCTTATATCAGGAAAACTGCGCTTTTGGCAGTGTGACTTGTTTCACCTTCATTGGCTGACCCTGCAGGCAAATGTATTGTCCCAGAAAAGGAAAGCAAGGGGGTTTGTTTTGTATGACCTGTGTGAGGAGGAGACCTCTCTAGGTACTGCCTAATGTGGCTATATCAGCAACTCTTTGCCATATAGACATTAAGTGTGAGTCTGTTTTCACTGGCTTCACATTAAGTTACTTCTGTTGGTCACTTGCCATCTCTGCCACAGTATTACACAAAATTGTTGAGGACTTTCCTTTTAGAGTTTTATTCTGTGGCAACTATGTCCCTCTCTGTCCAAAGCAAAGATGCTTGCAATCTGTTCCTTGCCTGAAAAATCAGAGGTCTGTTGGTCACAGTATAATTTTTTATCTCATCTTGCCATGTCTTAGTGATGTATTCTTGTTGGAATAATTGGTTTTTTGCTAGAAACATAGAGTAATCTTTTTCTTCTTCTTAAACAGAATATTGTTTGTCCTCTGCCACCTTTTTTGGTCTCTCCCTATTACATTCTTACCTAGTCTCAGCTCCATTATTACTCGCCTCTTTTCTAAGCTACAATGGAAAATCATTGACTTGATGAACCAAAATGTTTGCTTTGCTTTTGGAATAAGCTTTCCATAAAAGGAGAAAATCTGCATTTTCTGAGTTAGAAAGGTCAAAATTTGAAGGGCGAAGTAACAGCTTTCATTAGACCAACTGTTGTGGTTGGAGGGTCTAGACATGTATTTAAGCACACCACTGAACTTCGGTTCAGAAAGTACCAGTCTTCAAAACTAGGTACAGGTTGAAAACTATTGCTCTGCATTCAGTTAAGATGTCAGGAAGTAGTGTTGCTTGAGACAAAAAGCAGTTGGCACCTTTGGCTTGTTGCATCAGAAGGAATTGCTAGTAAAAGTGGTGTCCAGAAGGGCTTTAGCCTGTGTGGTTCAGAGAGAAAGGGACAGCTAATTTATCACCCGAGGAACACATAGGTATTTGCTGAGAGTAGTTACTGAGGCATTAGAACATGTCATAAACCCACTGTTTTTATTGCATCCATGAATTTTATTTCCAACAATGATTAAAACCCAGAGGTAAATATTTCAGCTCCTCAGCCCTTATTAACAGGAGTCTTTCTGGTGGCTTTGAAATGCTTTGAATTTTGCTCACATAGAGCACATTCATCTTGTAAGCTTTTGGACTAAACCTTTTTGGCTGTTGAATCATGGGTTCAGCTAGTGACCACCTGTGACTCTTGAAATCACTGTGATTATTAGTTTAGGCAAATACAGTTGTCTTCCATTCCTCCTTCCTGTCTCCATTTATCCTACCAAGGCATTCACTTGTTGTGTATTATCCAAACTGTTGATTATGAGGCCTCCAGGTCAGGAACTGCCTGTGTTCTTTGTTAGATCTCTTCAATATTAATCCCTTTCACACTGGCAGAATATGAAAGGTGGATTCCTCGCTAATACTTATTACGTACCCAATTAATAAGAGCAAGAGTGTGTTAAGAACACAGCACAAAGACAATGCTCCATTAAGATGCTGCATGAAATCTTGATGCAGATACTGTCATTTGAGTGAAATCTGTTCTAGGGCTGGGGATGAATCCCATGATGAGCACTATGAGTGGATTACCTACAGAGGTGATTTTTCTTTTTCATTTATTTGGAATCTGGTGTGTATACTATGAAATAAAAATAACAAATGATTTCTTTGGTTTTCACTATGTATCTTCTATACAGATTGTATCTTAGAACTTCAGACATAACTTGATCCTGGGAAAAAAATATTACCTAAAAGTTAGCACCCAAAGCTGAGCATATTTTGATAGGAAAGGTTGGACTCGATGATCTGGTGGATCTCTTCCAACCTGGTGATTCTATGATTCTATGATTCTATATTCAAGGACTTTATTCCGCTTCACACCTTCTCTAGAATCATTCCCCAAAACAAACACTTTTATGGCCCTTTGGACAAAATAGTACATCTAGCATCCTCTATGGGGATATCTCTGTGTTTCTAAGGGACTCTTCAGTTGCCATGCACCAAATGATTAATGAAGTTCAGACATCAGACCCAAGATCTGAGTAGAGCTGAATGCCTAAGAGTATCAGTGAGAAACCTCATGGTAGATAGGCACTGAATAAAAATGGGGATGTATTAGACTGAGAGCAGAGCTGGGAGCAAGATGGCTTTTTGGGGTCAATGATAATGGGAACTGGCAAAGGCCAGCTGATTGTAAGGACATGGTAGAGAAAATGAGAAGTTCCAGCAGGCTTGGCTGGGACTGCAGGCTGAGAGAAAGTCCTGGGTTTTACCCAAACCATGTAGCTAAATAACCTGCCAAGCTACAATATTTGCTTTCATAACAGAAGGCTCCACATTCTGGAAGGAGGCTGATATCTGAGATTTCCAGTGGATCCATACTGGCTGTGTTTCCAGAGCCCTTCTCCTTGCAGGAGTTCAGACTTCCTTCTTCCATCACTCAAGTCTCCTCAGATGGAAACATCAGAAAGCATGGGTGTGCATGGAGAGCCTTGAGCTTTGGACTCTACCATGGCAGTGCCTTCTAAAAATGTTCCCACGGTGCACCTCCGGCTGTGGATGTGAGGTGAAAAAGGCAGCACTCTGTGCCCTCCCAAAGATGCTGGGTGCTCATTTTGCCATTCATTGCCCTATAGAGCAGCCCTTAGGCTGCTCTGAATGGTAACAGGTGCTTCTGGCCCCATTGTGCTGTCCCAGCTGTCAGGGATTTCTGGGGACCAGTGAGTGAGATTGTGTAGGAGTTTGCTTTAGTGGCTCTTTGCCATTCAGGAATTCTTTTGCGCCAAGGGAATCCTCCAACAGCTGTTTGGGCTGGCTTGGTGACAGCTTTGTGCTGCCAGAGCTGGGCAAAGCAGCCCCAGCTGGGCTAAGGATCTAGCTCCTTGCATGCAACTTGCTTATTTAGGCCTGCTGCCCTGTTTTGTAGGTAATCTCTGCTACTGTTAGTGAATGCAGCAAGCTGCTGAAGTTGGTGGCCTTTGCCAAAGAGCAAAATACTGACTGATGTAATTGGAATGTGAGATCTGCAACGCTTGAAATTTCTGCCAGAAACTAGTTAAATGGAGATGGCATCTCATTAAAGGGAAGAATGGGTCTCTGTGCATGTTTTCCATCCTTAGTCCAGCAATGGATCTCAAACAAGCTTCCTCTGCAAAACATAAGCATTTGAAAGGGAGGACGTAGAAGAGGTGGACCTGTGGGTGAAATGCATAGGTGCAGGTGAACTCTGATCAAGGATGTGACATACAGGTGCAACAAATGAAGACCTGGCTGATGGCTACACATCCCTCATAAACAAAGATATGCTTTGCCATACCATACTTATGGTTTGTGTGTGTGCCCTGAATGTCTTCCCTCATCCCTTTGTGCTATTGCCTATTCAGTAGCCAGAAGGAGCATATCATAAGGCCAGCTAGCAACAATGTCTCCATATCTACTGAGTCATGACTGGCAATGCATGCTTCAAGGATCAGTTGTTTGATTATCCAGAGAGCATGTGGCTTTACTCAGCTGCTCCAAGCAACAAAAGCCAAGAAGGACAACTGACTGATTGTCAAGAAGTGTGGACAAAGAGGCAGGAGGGAGAATCCTTGTGACTGGTTTCTGAGTGTGGTCCTTCAGTCTCCAGTCAAAACAGAATTGGCTTGAACTGTCTGATGACCTGCATATGTAAAAATATTTGTCCTTATTCAAAGGGGAGTGGGACACCATATACTGATGGAACAATGTAAGCAAGCATTAGGAAATCCAAGATGTGCCTTGTAGCCAAGTCATATGAAATGACATATCTCCTCCAGTTCATTGTTGATGGGTAATCAGGGCTCAAAAAAGCTGTGAGGAAAACAAAAGCAGCACAAACCAAACCTCTTGTTAGTGAACAAGTCCATTATTTGTTTGCTGCTAAATGTGTAAATACTAAAAAAAGGTTAAGCAGCTGTAGCTTAGAATGAGATGTTTTTCTGTATCCTTTCTCCTATACTTCGTAGCCTAATGGACTAAAGCACAAAACCGGCAGGCTGCTTTATAGAGGTGTTCCTTGTAGGACATTAATAAGTCTTTATACATTAAACTAGATAAAACAATCAACCATCTCACTGTCTTTGCTCTGAGTGAAAAGTGAAAATAGGGCTCATTTTTATATTCAGTGCTACCAAAGGATATGCCTTATTCCAGTAACTGGATGGAGAAAGGATATACAATAAAGATAGACATCATCTAGAAATTAAAGTATTTGCCATTATTGGGAATACATCTCCCTTGGGAGGATGGTAAAAGCATTCACTTCCCTCACTTCTTCTATAAACACAAAGATAGAATAATGTGGCCTGGATTCATCTATGGAGTCAATGCCTTGAAGGGATATTCCCAAAGGAAGAGAAGTAAGTATGATCCCATGGTTCACAAATATTTTCTTCCTGACCTTAGTGAAGATACTACCTGCAGATGGTGCCCCTATGGGATGCCAGGTTGGCTGGACAGAGACAGGGCCACTGAGCAACTTTGTCCCCAGGACAGGATCCCAGATCTTACCCAGAAAAGCCAGAAAAGACTAGAGCCCCACTACATCTCCTGTGCTGTCTCCAGGCTTTCTGCTGAGGACCAGGGGCAGGTGTGTGGTATTCAGCCCCTGTGAATGCATCTGACCTCTGAAGATCCCCTAGGATTTGTGATATTCTTTGAAACCTGTCCGATATGATCCAACCACCCCTCCTCTTCCTCCAGCCCCTATATGTAAGACTTCACCACATTGACCACATGATGGATGGGGCTCTGGGTTTGAATGATGGGCACTCTCCAGACATTCACTCCCCTGAGAGGCTTTGGCATCCCTCTTTCCCACTGTGGGGGAAGCCACTGCTGCTTCTGGGAAGCTGTGCTGAGGACCAGTTTCCCACAGGAGGCGAGAGAACCCGGGTGGGTTTGGAGCCAGAGCTTGCAGCTATTTGAATGAAGAGATAAACTTCATCTGCACTCAGATCCAGTACACAGGGGTGTTGGAGGGAGGGATGGACTCTCCTTGAGGTTATATCCTCCCTGCAAGGGATTCTCCAGGGTTTTAAGTGTGAGCTGCAGAAATCTTTTGATTCCTAGATACATCTTGCTTTCATTTGAAAGAAACCCGTCCTTTCCCCCCATCTCTGGTATACTTTAAAACATTCTCCTGCCATCAGGACTTCATCCAGAGAAAGAAGACTCCTCATTGTATTAAAAAGAGGCCTGCTGTGTGTGAGCCATTGCATGAAATTCAAAATAAACCTGGAAAATATTGTCAATAATAATAAAGTGCCTGTGTGGTGCGAGAAGACATTTTGTGAGCAAACTGAAATAGAAAAGCAAGGAGGAACTTTACTGAAGTGGAGCTTGGAGAATTTCTTTGGGCAAAGTGAATGTTTCTGGCCTAGCTTCATCTTCTCCTCTGTTCTCATGCTGCACAGAATCCTCCCATATCTCATGGATTTTCCTCATCACACATGATTCCGTCTTTGTAACACAAACCAGTGTGATTGATCCATCCCACTGTCCCACACCAGAAAAAGTGACAGCTCTATGCATGATTCTAAGTGTAGATTTATCCAGCTTCGAAGTTAGAGCATAGCATAAATTAGAAAGCTCCAAGCTTCTCTGAAAGTCAGTTTTTGTCATTGCAGCCTGCTAATATAGGAAGAGGGTCAGCTATTATGTTTTCATGCAGTGCTTTTTGTCAGCTTGAGCATGAGTAATGTCAGCTCACTGACATTTTCATGCGTCAATAAAATGCAACAGTTTGGGAAAAGCATACATTTACATTTTGTCTCTGTCTCAACCACCTTAAAAATTAGCTGTACCAAATGGTAGGCAGTTACCATGACCAACTTGTGATAAACCAGATAGGAGAGAGAAAGCTGTTTTCTCAACACTACTTCTATCTCATACTTGAAACACCCATCAAATACATATTTCTCTACATATTACAACTTGTTGTAGGGGCTGGACTTGGATAGTCTTTTTACTTAATTGCTACTCCACTTTATATTTTATTTAAAACACGCTAGTCCTAAGAAGCTATGCTAGGAGGTCATTGTCAGCTATGTTTTCATTTACTCCTTTATTTCCTTTTTTTCATTACGATTCTCCTTCAGGCCATTCCCTGTTGGGATTTAGAGCCCTTGAGTCTCTTTTCCAGCTCTTTACTTGCCAGCTGAACATCCTAGTATCCTTACTGATGTAGTTCCAAAATGCACACTGCTCTTACAGCTCAGATAACAATCTTTGGGGTTTTCTTTGAGTAGTCTCTCTTCCTTTGGCCTCATGTAAAAATGTTGCCATTCACAGGCAAAAGACCTGCAACACTTTGATTCACAAATTCATCTCCCCTGTTCCTGTGGACCTAATCCTGTAATTGGATCCAGATACAGAAGCTACATGTACACTGATAAATTAAACATGCCCAGCAGTGTTCCTGGGCATTACGGCCAGTTGGCATGGAAAAGGCAGTGTCTGCGCTAGTGAACTGCCTCATTTAAAGTGTTCACATGGTAATTGCTCACTGGAAATGGGCCCTGGGCTGGTCTAAGTGCTGTGCCCAGGATCATAGTTAGAATGATCCAATTTCATGTCAGGGGATGTTCTAACAGTGTGCTTGTGCAGGCAGCCACAGCCCAGCAGCTGGGGAAGCTACCAACACACTTGAATTTACTAGTATAGCTGTTGCTGCCTGAATATCTTGCTACACAGACAGTTCTGTGGAGTCAGGCTATAAAGATCAGCCCATGACTTTATCTGGTTGAAATGTTAGTACCATGGGGCAACTCACGTCTGCTGTACATGACATCGTACCTTTGGTGGTTCAGTTGAATGTCAAGGTACATTTGCCTCAAGTGTACTGTGAAGCTTAAGCCACTGCTACATGACACACATTATCTGGATACAAAGGTAGGCAGGTAGATAGATCGATCAATCAGAATGTTTCGCCCTTTGGCTCTTCTCCCATGCCTAATTAGGAAGGTGAGGTGGAAGGGATGTCAAAGGGATCTCAATCCTTACAGCAGAGCATCAAGATAAAAATTCTTACACAAGGGCACCCATGGGTCCAAGTGCCCCAGAATCCTCTTTCAGACAGTGACTGGCAGCAGGTTTGTAGAGTGAGTCCAAAGCAAGGGATGATACACTTATTCTCCTGTGGGTACAGCCTCCTCCCAGCTTTTAGCAATCAAAAACTTCCTAAACGTTTGCATTCAACAGACACTAAAGGAATTTTTAATCATGAATGTTTCTATTCCCTTTCTGAAACCAGTTACAGCCTTGGCCTTCATAATGCCCTGGGCAAGGAGTTCCCAAAATCCATTAGATGTGGTATGTAATAGTATTTCTTCTTGTTTGAGTCTGCTGCTCAGTCATTTCTTTGCATGTCTCCCAGTTCTTCTATTCTAAGAACATCTGTCTGTATTTACCTTCTCTATGTCATTTGGGATTTATAGCACTTTTTCTTAGATGTTGCCTTTCATCATCACTTTTTTCCATACAGAAGATTCCATTCTACTTGTTCAGCCTTTGCATAGAAGTTATTACTTTATAACTATCATACTCTATTCTATCACAGATACAGATCTAGTCTAGTTCTACTCTGTACTTCTGAGATATGGTGACCAGGTCCATTTGAATGCACTTGAATTTATGTAATGGCTTAATAATATGTTCTTTTTTTTTCTGTATTTTTTTTCAACAGTTACTAACATCCTATTTGCCTTTTGGACCTCTACTGAGCACTGATGTGACAGTTTCATAGGACTGTCCCCAGCAGCTCCCGTTTCCCTTTCCTGATTCATAATAGCTATATTAGAAGTCCTTGTACATATGTAATATTTGGATTGCTTTTCTCCAAAGTGCATTACATTGCACTTTCAAACACTGAATTCCACATACTGTTTTATTATCTGGTTACTCAGTAATGACAACCTCTTCTGCAACACTTCACTGTCAGTTGTAGTTTGATAGCCAGGCCCTACCAGATTCTGTGGAAACCCCCATGATGCTTTTCTTTTTTTACCTAGACTCCTCTTTTTCGAAGAAAGTCAATTCACAGAGAATCCCATCCATCCCTTTGCAGACCCTCTGCAACCCACACACTATTGCTGTTTTCCTAACAGAAGTCTTTTCATAGACATGCCATTCTTCTGCAATTGATGTTGAACTAAAGAACTAAATCTCTTTATGTACGTTGCTGGGAATAACATTGGACTTCTCCTACTCTATAAGCAATACACTGTGCTCTATTAGCCCCCTGAAGTAGTTTTCATCTCTACATATCAAAGTACTTGCAAAGATGGAGGAGTATCAATGTCTCCAGGTGACAGCCAGGGAAACTGATACTCCTTTTAGCAGTAACAGTATGCAGTGTTCCAGAGTAGCCTGAATGCTATTTGTTGAATAAATTAGTTAATGAGTAACGCAATAGTTGCTAATTAACATACCCAATGAATATTTATGCTGGCATCTTGCCAGCTGTACATCTTATACAATGTGTCTTTCACTCTCACTTTCCCCCTATTTATTTCATACCATTTGCTCCCAGCAGAAGCAATCTATTCTGGCTCTGCCTCGCCAGCATCTGCCACAAGGAAAGCCAACTTCTTTCCAACCTACAATGGCCAATCATGAACAAACGTAAACCTCAAAAATCATCCCCAGTCTCACTATGTCCCTGTTTCCCAATGGAGCAGTCGATCGATGAGCCCTTCACAGCACAGTTTTACAGAGTCAAATTGTAGAGGGGAAAGAAGATCCCAGCTTATGGGATCATAGAATCACCAGACCCACTGGATCATTGAGTCCAACCATTTCCACCAATCTCTAAACCATACCCCTCTGTACCTCATACACCCGCACCTTGAACACCTCCAGGGAAGGTGAATCAACCACCTCTCTGGGCAGACCGTTCCATTGCCCAATGACCTGTTCAGTGAAGAATTTTTTCCTTATGTCAAGCCTGAACCTCCCCTGGCGGAGATTGAGGCCATTCCCTCTCATTCTGTCCCCCGTCACTTGGGAGAAGAGGGGAGCTCCCTCCTCTCCACAACCTCCCTTCAGGTAGTTATAGAGAGCAATGAGGTCTCCCCTCAGCCTCCTCTTCTCCAGGCTAAACAACTCCAGCTCTCTCAGTCGCTCTTCATAAGACATATTCTCCAACCCCTTCACAAGCTTTGTTGCTCTTCTCTGGACACACTCCAGAGCCTCAACATCCTTCTTGTGGTGAGGGGCCCAGAACTGAACACAGAATTCGAGGTGCGGTCTCATATGTGCTGAGTACAGAGGCAAGATGAGGCAGGATTGACAAGTAACCTGTGGGTTTCAAGGTTACACCTGCACATTTTGTGCCACTGTCTCAGATCAGCATCAGAAGAGGTGTGCCTTCAAAACATGAATGTCCTGGGATATTTAAAGCTTCATAGAGAAAATCAATAGTTTAATTTCAACCTAGAAATCAGTCTGCAGTCTGCATAGCTCCAGGCCTATCACTGTACCCCGCAGCCTGGATTAGCTCCAGTGCCTGGAATAGCCCCAAGTGTGTGCATTACACTCATCTCACTAATCAGGCATTTAAACTCTGTAGTCCTTCTAGAAAGATGAGGTAATTGGTGTTTGTAATTCAAGAAATGGGGTAGTTTGTTGGTGTCATCTCTCCTTTTGAGATGTCCAACACATCTTTAGTCCAGAGAAGAGCATCAGAGAGGCACAAAACCCAAAGCCAGATGGCTTGTATCCCATGCCACCCTTAGAGATGGGACTCTAAGCATTAGCCCTATATTAATTTTGTCCAGATTAGTAAAAAAATAATCCTAAGTGTGACTAATAAAACAACTAATGTTGGTTGTGGAAAGTTGAAGAAAGTCTCACTCCAGCAGTGACTGCAATCTCACATTAGCGAATGATAATACAGCAAATAAATGTTTCATGATAATAAATGCAAACTCTTGCTTACAGGTGGAAAACCCACCCTAACAGTGTTTATACCATCATGGACATTACATTAGCTATTACCACTCAGGAAAGACAGCATGCAATCACTGCGGGTAGTGCTGTAAGTGTATAACTCAGTACATAACATGGGTACTTAAGTCCGGCAGCATTCAGAAAGAAAAGCTGAACATCAGGAACTACTAAGAAAACAAATAGATGTCTGCCCTCATCCCTGTGTTGCTCTGTACATTGATGGAGTGTGTCCTCTTCACCACTGCAGACCAAGTTGCTTGCTGTGCCTAGGAAAAACAAAGTAGGATCAGAAAGGTTCACAGGAGATCCCAAGGAAGATCAAAGCTATGTAAAGCCTTCAAAATAAAGAAGTACCATATAGGCTGGGATGGTTCAGCTGGAAAAGTAATTCCTGGAGAATGTGATAAAAACAAGTCTTTCATAGTGCAAGGACTGGGGAGCATTTATATGATTAAATGTCAGTTTTAAAGCAAACACACCCAGTGCATAACCGTGTTGTGGCACTCATTGCTGCAGGATGTTGTGGAGGCCAGAAGTATAAATGGGTTCAAAAAGCAATTAGAAAATTCTTGAAAGAAAAGAAAATCAAAGGCTCCTAGACTGCAGAGATGAAGATACAGCCCTGGCTCAGGAAGTCCCTAAACTCCAAATTGCTAGAAACTGGAAGGATGAGGTAGAGGAAATATTGCTGTACTTGCCCTGCTCTTGTACTCTTCTGCTGAGCATCCGCTATGGACTGGTCAGAGACAGGATATGATCTAGGTGACCTCTCAGCCTGACTCAGCACTGTTGTTCCTGCAGCCTGTCTCCTTTCCAGCTGGGCTAATTCACATGATGGTTGCTTGGAGGCTGTATTTCTTCATGCCTGCTGAAATGTGTTATCAAAGCTACCCAGAAGAAACGGTTGTCTTTGCCACTGGGGGTATTCCCTCACTGCAATCAACACCAAGGGGCAGAAGTTTTCAGACACAAAGACCAGAGCTGAGGAACTTAGTACTATGAGGTCAAGAGTACTGGCATAGCTCCAAAGGAAAAGGGATGACAAAGAGCTGAAACAGACCCTGGGTCTGCCGTGGCCAGAGCAGCACTGGTTGCATCACCCTGGCAGGTTCTCACTGGGGTGTGGAAAATTTCAGTCTGATCCGTTTCTTCTAAGACAGGTCCAATCTCTAAGCTGTGCCGCACAGGGTGGCAGTACAGATGGGTAATAGATTTTGGATCCACAAAGCACTTAAACAGTTTCTGCCTTCTACCAGGGCATAGCAGCTCTGGGTTTTGCACTGCAGTTCTTCACCAAATAAAAGAGCGGGTGAGTGTTGCTCTGGGCTCCTGCCAGGCTCTTCTCCCAGACTTCTCTGTTTTCTCAAGGCAGATACATAGAGCTGCTAGAAGTTCAGATAAGGCCTCATTCCAATAAAAACCCCAAAAAACCCAAACCACTTGAGCACTCAGGGAATGAGAAGCACCTGTGCACCTCTAGGCACTTGGCACTTCCCAGCAGAGCCTGTATAGCTCCTCCACATGCTGGAAATTATGTCTATACTTCAGTTTTTTGCTGTATCAGGCTGTAAAATTGAGTAGAAAAGCTTGTCTTTACCTCACTTTGCAAAGCTATAGTATTTGTGAATGTCTTGCTGCAGGTAAGTAGTTTAATGCGTTGTAGCAGTGTGGCTGTTTTTAAATTACTAAGATCCCAGCACTACAAGCTTTGTCTGTGATAAGCCTAATCTCTTCTTCTCATCATTCTCATATTAGAAATCATGCTGGAGGCTTCTATAATCTGACTTTATTTTTCATTAGCCATAATTATGAGAACTTGCTTTCTGCATGCATGTTTGGGCAAAGATTGTTACCCAATAATTTTATACAATTATTTTACTCCCAGAAGTATGCCAGAATTAATTTCTTTTGCTTGACTGAAAAAATAAAAAAGGACTTATCCCAGAAGAAAAAGCAAACAAGAACAAAAATCCCTGTTGTGTAGCATGACTCTGAAGTGTACTATAATAGCCTTAGTGACATAAATTACAAAGTGAAAGATACCAAATAACCAGGGTATGCCAGTCAGCTTGGTGTATGTTGCTTCGGTGAACATTGCTGTGAGAGATGAAGTCCCAGCACACCAGCTTTCAGTGCGTGAAACATGTAACTACATGTATTTCAGAAGTATCTACAACTTTGTCAGTGTCTAATTAACACAGATATAGTGTTGGGTTTGAACATCCTTTTTATTTTTTCCCCTTCCCCTTTTAGCAAAATCCACACTCTATTCACTCCTTATTTTTTCCTTTTCTTTACAGGCTGTTGTGAGTTTTCCTTACCTTTAGGAACCCTATTCCTATTAAACCAACCAAAGACCTCACGCGAGATGTGGAACGGGGGCAGCAGTTGGGATAGGAGCTGCAGAGGAAGCTTTGCACTGCAGGGGGTGTGGAGCCTAAGCACAGGCTAACAGCTCTCTAGAGTCAGATAGGAGCCATAGGGCTCAAAGAGCAAAGCAAATTTTTGCAGCTGCAAAGCAGACCCGATGTTGACCTCAATATTTTAGATCCCAGTCTGATACGAGAAAAAAATTTTATCATCTTTCAATTAAACACTTTATCAGCAATATTAAAGCATCTGTAGTCACTGAGTGCTAAGGAGGAGACACTTATCATGAGAGAGGTTTATAAAGAGGAACACCTAAGAACATGAAACCAAAGAAGTTATTATGGCTAATGAAACAAAGGCATTTGATTAATTACTGATATTGCAGAAGTACAGTTTTAGAAGTGATTATTATAACTAGAGATGTCAAACATGATAAGGTGCACTAAACAACATACGATAGAGCTGGAGAAGATTTATGACACTCCCTTGCACCTTGGCTGCAATAGAGTAAGTTCACTGAGTCCCAGGAGTTCACAGGAAAAGACCTGAAACACCATGAATGTTCTCCAAACTCCCAGAGAGCCACATTATCTATCTTTGACTGTCAGTGATAGTGATACAGTGAAGAGGAGGAGAAGGAGGCAATGCTGTTGGCTGATGGCCTGTTCCCAGTACAGCTGGTACAGTGACTTGGCCTGACCAGGCACAAGGGGCACTCACAGTGGTTACTTACACACATCACTTCTTCCTTGCAGTCCACAGAATCATAGAATTTTAGAACAGTTTGGGTTGGAAGGGACCTTAAAAATCATCTAGTTCCAATTCCCCTGTCATGGGCATGGACATCCCTCTAGATCAGGTTACCCAAGGCCCCATCCAACCTAGCTTTAAACACCTTCAGGAAGGAGGCATCCAGAACTTCCTTGGACAACCTGTGCCAGTGTCTCACCACTCTCATAGTGAAGAGATTCTTCCTCATATCAAGCCTAAATCTGCCCTTCTCTGGGTTATACCTGTTCCCCCTCATCCTATCACCGCAAGCCTTTATGAATAGACCCTCTCCAGCTTTCTTGTAGGCTCCGTTCGTGTACTGGAAGGTCATTATGGGGTCTCTTTGGAGCCTTTTCTTCTCCAGGCTGAACAAGCCCAACTCTCTCAGCCTGTCCTTATACAGAAGGTTCTCCAGCTCTCTGATAATCTTTGTAGCCCTCCTCTGGAGCCATTCCAACAGCTCCATATACTTCTTATGTTGAGGATTCCAGAACTGGACACAATATCCCAGATGAGCTCTCACAAAGGAGGAATAGAGGGGCAGAATCACTTCCCTCAACCTGCTGGCCACGTTTCTTTTGGTGCAGACCAGGACACAGTTGCCCTTCTGGGCTGCAAGCACACATTGCCAGCCCATGTCGAGCTTCTCATCGACCAGCAACCCCAAATCCCTCTCTGCAGGGCAGCTCTCAATCACATCATCCCCCATTGTGTACTGAAAACAGAGATTGCCCCAAGCCAGATGTAGAACTTTGCACTTGGCCCTGTTGAACTTCATACAGTTCCCATGGAGAGGTTTGGAGGTAGCAGGGTATTCTGCCATGGAGGGACAAAACTGAGTCTTCTTGAAGGGCTTCACATAGGAAGATCTCCAGCACATGGGAACCTAGCTGTCTTTTTCCCACTGCCCTGGCAAGGCATGGTGGAATCACATGGCCTCCCTCTTCCTTTACACTGCCTTCCAGCACTTAGTCCTGTACAGTTTGATTGAGAAACACTACACATGAGTCTTATCTGCTGCAGGGGAGGAAATGTATCCTGTCTCCATTTGCTACTGCAACCCCAAAGAGACGGGGAAAAACTGGCCCAGAGAGGCGAAACCTCTGAAGTAGACCTCTTGCAGCCTCCTGCTCCTATGTTAGAATGTCTCCAAAAGCTGAGGGCTGTCATTTGCATTATGGATGTAAGAGTTGGAAAACTAGTAATTTCTCATCAACATCAACCAGCTGCTGGTTTGGGGTCAGATCAGTCACTGGTGGTTAGCAGAGCAGTCTGGAGAAATACCACTATCTACTGCCCTGTTATTATCCTCTTCCACAGGCACCAATACCTGGCTGCTCTCAGAGAGCATCAACACGTAGCCAAAATTCACGTTACATATTTCATGTTAATTTGTACTCTAATTTTGCTCTCTTTGCTCTGTGCTCTGGCTTTGAGTTCCTGCTCATAGTTAGAACTAGCCGTGCATATTTAGACAGTGACAGTAATGAGGGAATTGCTCAGGACAGGTAGGCAGCCAAGTTTTCAATATTTCCACCTGTGCTCAAGTTGAGGACAGGATCTAGAAACATTGCTCCTCTCTGCATTCTGCATGGAAATACATCTTCACTGATTACAGGTAGGGCTGCAAACAAACCATTTCTGAAATGGCAAACAAATGGTGATCACAGAAAGAAAAACAAGCTATAAAAGAAAAAAGAATCAGATATGAGAAGGCAAGTTGCAACACTGAACACTGGGGATTTGTCTAAGGGCCAAAACCTAACCCTGTGCTGGTAGGTGCTCTTAGACAACTGCAATGCAAAGATTTGGAGCCAGATTCTCTGTCAGGGTAAGCAAGCAATGAAGTAATTTGCGCTAATCTGATTTATAGCAACTGAGACTCTTTGCCATTAAAAGCACAAATCCCTCCAGAGAGCAAAGGGTATTTTTTATGAGTTTCTGCATGACAGCAACTCCTTACACACTGGAGAAATATCTCAATGGTTTCGTTGGCAGACATATGCCCTCAGGGATGTTTCAAAAGGTGAAAAAAACACCCCAATATCCTTATGCTACCTGTAACAATTGCTAATTTCCAGCAACCTTACTTTTTAATCATCCAGAGTGGTGCATGTTGACATTCCTTTATTGTTGCTATTAATCAGATCTGACTATCTCTGTTTAACTACCACCTTCATATGCCCCATGGCACTTTTTTGCACTTGTATGACAGCTCCATAACCTTAACTGTGTTGCCCCGCAATAACGACACTGAATGTAATATGATAGGTTCTGATAAAGGTGCTAATAATACATACTTGTAAATGCCCATCACGTAATGGTGCTGAAGGAAGAGTATGGGTCCTGCCCTTGCCAGCAGAGGTCACTACAGAATGGATGTGTGAACATTCACCTAGAAACCATTTTAAGTCAAAAATACAGAATGAGGGTTTTTTTCCCCCTCTTAGATAAACGTATGAACTCACCTAAGTGATTTAAAAAAAAAAAAATTAGACTTATGGAGGTCTGAATCTAAACAGTGCTAAAGCCTACATGTAGCAGAGTGGATGTCCTCAGAGCTCAGGTGACGAGACACAAAGTATTTCTAATGCTGACCCCTCTCAGCAGGCCAGATCACACTGGTTTTAGGTGAGGGTACCAACTATAACCAAATGCAATACAGCATTTTCTCAAAATAGCAACGTGTTTTAGAATCATTATTAATCTAAGTTTCTGAGGCCCTAATGTTAAATGCTATTATCCCAGTGAGGTTTAAATTTGATTAACCAGCATGGAAATATTTCTCTCATTCATCTCTCTGGGGTATATAAACACAATGTAAATGTGGACCATATGGACCCAGTACACCCAGCATCACCCAAGGGTCATCACCCTGAAGATTAAAACGGATTGGCACAGAAGCTCAACTCTACTGGATGTTCAGTTTCATCACTAAATTTCATGATGATCATCTGACCTGCTGTATAACCCTAATATAAAATCATCTCCCATCAACAATTCTCCATCTTCAGTTGTTGCAGAGAAGATTTTGGGAGTTCATTCACCCTTGATTTAACTGAGAATACAACTTCACTCTAGTAAGTAGTCCTTAATTACCTTCAATTTTTTTTTTATTTGAGTTCTGTTCTGGATCAGTCTATCATCAACAACCAACCACTGGATTTTATTATGGGTTCATTTTCTTTTTGAAACATCTGTTGCATTTTCCCCATGCTCATACTTGTAGACTGCAATCAAGCCACCGCTCTTTCAAACAGACAAATTCCATTGGGTTCTCAGTCTCCTACCATAAAATTTTCCAGGTCTCAAATTGTTCAAGTACCTTTCCCTGATGCCTTTCCAACATGTCAACATCCTTTTTGAAGTCTGAACCTGAAAGCAGGACAGAATGTTCCTGCGGTAGCACCATGCTTTTTCACATCAAAATAAATCCAGGTCACTGCTACTCCTGTGCATGTTCAGAATATTATGCACAGCAGCAATGCACAAGCTGCTGACATCTATCTGGTTATTTCCCATCACCCCGACATCTTTACAGGTCCTCTGTGGTGCAAAGAATGGAGTCCTTTTCTTTTTGGAAGGATCTTTGACCCCATCTCACACTGGAGCTACACGCATGGTAATTAAAGGCCAGTCCTGAGCTCCTGGGAAGAAAATATTTCCCCTGATCCTTAGACCATTTGGCTTAGGACCAACCCCAGGTTTAAGTCAGAGCCTCAAAGGAGGCTCCCCAGCTGCAGTAGCATAAAAAGGATGGAGCTGGGAGCAAGGGTGGAGCCTGCATTCCTCCACCTAAAAGGAGACTTCTAGTCTCTTCCTTGCCTCCCTTTCTTTGAAATATCTCTCAAGAGATGGTTAGAGAACAAAGACGAGGAATGAATAAAACATACATTATCAGCATTTTGCATGAGTCCTGTGGGAAAAAGCGGCAAGCTCCATCCTTTTCTCCCCACTTTCTTGTGCATCCTTTGCCATAGTGACTCTCCCAGCTGTGGCTGGCTTGGCATCCTCCTTGCAATTCTTTGCAGATGTGCCCTTGGAGTCATAGAAGGTGCTGGCTCCCTGTTCTGTGGGCCTCACTGCTTTCCTGCTGTTTGTTAGCATCTCAGTTAAGATTGCCTTGACTGGAATGGCACAAATGGCAGAAGTGGAGGGAAACTCAAGAATGAGAACAAGATGTTACATGATGATAAATGAAAAGCCATAACTGTTGGGAGGAGATGCACACCACTGGCTCACTGAGGTGCAATCCACAGCCATATCACTCTTTGCCATTAGGAAAATCTGTAATGACTAATGTTACATCATAGAACAATGACATTTTTAAAATTAACATAGACTCTTTTCTGTCTCTCGAAGCATCCCTGTGAAAATAAACTTTCGAGCGCTGCAGCATGTTTGTTTTTTCTACATAGGAATTTAATGGACATTACTTCCTTTCAGGTCCATGGAGATTTACACAGTTTCTCCAAGTGCAACTCCATTAGTGCCATGTGATGGAAAACCAAGCTCTGCATTTTGTCCTAGTTGGTCAGTTCTTTGCATAGGCCAGAAAATCTTTTGAATGCATTCTTTTATTAGCTATTTAAAGTGTTGTGCCTTTTCCAAGCAAGTTCTGCAGAAGATGAGCATTTGCTAGCCTGCAATATGTCAGCATAGTTCTATGTATGATACAAAGACAAATCTGAATAATGACATTGGTATTAATTTGCATGACCACTTAATATAATGACAGTAAAAATAGATAGGGATGGATTGTCCATTGTTTTTTGCTGTATATTAACTAGATAAAAATAAAAAAGAAGTGGTTATTTTGCATGCAATAGATAGTAGATCTATGGAATTGCTTGCCAAGGGATGTTGTGGAAGATAAAAGTTTGTAAGGTTTTAAGCAGTGACTGGACAACTTTACAGTAGAGAAATGCACCGAGGTTACTAAAAATACAAAAACCACACCCGGCTCAGGGAGTCCCTGACCTGAGAATAGCCAGCTGCTGGAAGAGTATCATGGGAATGCATCTTTATGTTTGACCTTTCCTAACACTTGCCAAAGCATTTGTTTATGATTAGAGTCCAAAACTGGATGCTGGACTAGATGGACCTTGGTGTGACGTGGTATAGCTACTCTTTTCTTTTTATGTTTGTGGTACAGATAGTGGTGATAAGGAGACTGTAGTTGTGTTAGCGTTTCCTGAATTGTTTAGGTCTTATAAGAAAAATAATTTAGCTATTTGTATTTATTTCTACCATTACCATATGGTGTCGGATAGTAGCAAAATTACTTACATTTTCTGCACATGAGCTGTGTCTTCTTTATTCACAATCTCACAAGAAAATCAGGACAGAAAAAAAAGGGAACATTAAAAATGAAAAAATGGAGTACTTAGATTATTTTGACCCCAAACAAGTCCATGACAGCTTAGTATACACAGATATTTCAACAGGCATGTTGGCTTTATAATTCCATTTTTTGGCGTCAGTAAAAGTGATGAAAGGTAGCCATGTGTCCAGATAACTCCATTTGGCTATTAGAAAAACTGGTCAATTTTCCAATGGCACAGGCACCTACCTGCCTTTTTAAAGACAGCCTTCATGCCAGATGCTTGATGAAAGCCAGCTTGCTGCAGTATTGTCAGTAATGTCATACACCTGCGGAATATGCAGCCCAGGCCTGCAAAAACCTTGTGCCAGGAAGAGGATGAAAAGCAGTCCCAAAAACCTTGAGTACTCCAGATGGGCAGACTGTCCCCAGGGAAGAGCTCTCCTCTTGTTTCTATCAGCAAGCAGAGGGAAACAGTTAAAAGAGACAGGCCGTGTTTGCAGTAATATGTAGAGTGTTTTGGGCAAAATGTAGCTAAATAATGAATCTGAAAGTACTAAACACTGTTGTGTGAAGCTGGAGCTCAGACCAAACAGGGAAAGAGATGTAGCAGGAGAGCATCTTGGGGAAGCAAAGGCTCTGTGGGCCCTGTGTGCCACAAAGTTTTCCCTGATCTCCACAGAGATCAGACTGCAAGAACCTGACAGAGACCTCAGGAGGAAACATTGGTGCTGACTTAATGGCCACTGGAGAGCTTTTACTGAAGCAATTAAGGACTGCAGCTTAGCTGAGAAAATCCAGCAAGGGCTTATCTCCTGAAAGGAGATTGTAGAGAGGAGGGAGCTGGCCTCTTCTCCCAAGTGACAGGGGACAAGACAAGGGGCAATGGCCTCAAGCTCCACCAGGGGAGGTTCAGGCTGGACATCAGAAAAGTATTCTTCACATAAAGGGTCATTGGGCACTGGAACAGGCTGCCCAGGGAGGTGGTTGAGTCCCCATCCCTAGAGGCATTTAAATGACAGATGTATGATGTGCTCAGGGACATGGTTTAGTAGTTGATAGGAATGGTTGGACTTGATGATCCTGATCCTGGTGGTCTTTTCCAAACTAGTGATTCTGTGGTTCTTTGCTGCTAGGGGTGAGGAGCAGTGAATCTCACTTAACATCTGTAGATGAGAATTAGATGTAGATTTATTTGTAGATTTATTAATGTGCCTATTCTCAAACTGGGTGTCACGTGCCCCCAGGGGGCTGGAACCCATAGGGTTGAATAGTTTACTTCTACAAGGGTGAAAGCAAGTCTGAAACACATCTCCTTTCCCCTCTGTGTTACTGCCCAGAGCAACCAGACTTGCTCTTCCAGGATGCCAAGACCCATGGGCCACATCTGACACCCACAGGCCAGACAGTGCTGGGTTGCAGAGCCACATCGTGGCCTTGGCACTGTCCTGGCCACGTTCCCTGCACCACGAACTGCTCAGTGATTCTCCCTCTTCTCCCCAAATTATGGTATTTTCCCTAGGAACTGCTGTCTGTCAGTTTTTTGAAGTTCATGCTATGCCAGGTTTTCATTTCCTTTTCTTTTTCTCATTTTTCAGTTACTGGTTGGCGGTGGTCATCGCATGTGATGCAAACACAGGACATTTAAACCCCTCCCTGCTGTCACCGTGGCAGCTGACAAAGGGGCTGCAAAATCAGGGCATGCAATAGCATTTTACGACAAATGAATATCGTATAAAAACTGAATGAAGATTGAGCTTGATGCACATAGTTGATCCCACTGCTGAGAAAGGTAGACAAATTAACCAGAAATCATGACCTCTTTCATTCGTTGCCACCCATTGTACTTCCGTTCATTCAAGTATTTGACTTCAAACCTCTGCTTCTTGTGCTGTGGTACAAGAGGCTGGTCCTGGCTCTTGCTCAGGAGAGTGTACCACAGCTGTCTTCTCCTCTTTGCCCAGGGTAGAGCCAGAGAGCGAATCTTCACTGTCTTGGCACTCTAGTCATGTAAGAAAAGCATGGACAAGCACCTGCCCATGCTGCATTGGTCACTGATATTCAAAATACTCCTTCAGTTCCTGAGTCATTTGGAAACAGTGTTAGTGTAGAAGAGATGTGAGGTCAGCTCAGGACAAAGTTCTTTCATTTCCAGTAGCTTGAGGCTCACTGAGATCCCGCAGCAGCCCTCAGGGTTTTTATCACAGCCTAATGGTTGGACAGAAGCTGCCACTGGATTGCCTGATGGAAACTGAAGACAGATGTGGGTTGAATGACCAGTGATCAGATAAACCCACCAGGGCCACAGCAATGGAACTGCATTAGTCATAAAATAAGATCGTCTAATGCTCGGAGAAAGGGAGAAAGATATTCTGCCTTAGCCTCTCCTGTGGATCACCACAAGTCTACGTCCAGAGTGTAGGTTCAAAAAGGCTCTTAATTTTGTTATGAGAAATGCAGAGATTTGATTTGATCCTGGAGAGCTGTTGTCTTTGAATAAACACCCCCTGTCATCAAAGCCTGATACAGCTTTGCAAAGAGCTGAATTTCATTTTATGTTGATATATTTCTTTTGGAAAGCTGTCTGTAAAGGCAAACATGGTGCAAATGTCTTGCTGGCAGTGAATTTTCTAGCAGAGTCCCTCTTGGCATTCAGAAAAGTTATGAGTCCATCTCTGTCATTCACAGTGGTCCTGAATCACCAGTGTGTTTCTACAACTTAGTGCTGGTACCAGAGAAAAGAGTGAGTGGCACTGGAGAGCCCCTGAGCTGACTGTGCTCCTACCTCCATGGCAAGCACAGGGATGAAGCTGCCCACCAGCAGCTTCCCTGCAGGAATGCTCCCCTGGCCACATCAGGATTCCCTTGGTGTCATTTGCCACCTGCCTGTCTGTGTGTCATTTTCTCTCCTGGTCCTACATTAGGCTGTGTGGCCAGGGAGCAGCCCAGTGAAAGGGATAAGTGGCAGCTATTCCTTTCTGCAAAAAGAGAGAGCTGTGTCCCAACTGTGTTGCAGAGTGACAATGACAGCGATGCTGTAGCAGAAATTGCAGGGAGAGGCACAAAATTCCAGCGAGGTTTGCATCGAACCCATGCCCAAGGTGAGTAATGCCCTGCTTTATTGGGGGAAATAGTCAAGTGGCTTAGAGTCTGAGGGTACATAGAGACTAAGGATGTTTTTTGCAGTCAAGGCCCTAAATGAAGCCTTGAAATATTAGGATTTAATTCTCATCACTGTTGCCATGTCACCAAACCCTGTTATTTCTCCAGGCTTCAGTTCCTTCCCTGTGGAACGTAAGGAGTAGAAACAAGAACTTAGGACTTCTTCCTACTAAGAAACCTGCTCACCCAGCAGGCTGTGTCTACCAAGTGGCAGCATATGTGGTCAGTGCTTTGAGAAGCATTAATCAGAGATTTCCTTCTACCCTCAGCCTCTTTGACCCCATGTGCTGCCAGACATCCATGGCTACAGCAAGTCTCCCTAATCACTAGCTGCTGGCAAAGACACAACCAGTCAGCAGCCACTTCTGAAACATGCCAGACATGCAGTAGAATATGTGCTCCTCTCAACCCATCTGCACAACAGGCTACAGATGCCAGATGCTTTCCTTGGAGTGACATGGATGAGAAAGAAGGGAAAAGGAGAAAACAGAGTAACTGAAAACCATATTCTCCTGCTACTTTTAACTCATTTCACTCTTGCCTGCATACTATTGTCTTGCCGTACCCCCAGTTTTTCTCTGCTTTCCATTTTCCTATTGCCTAGACTATCACTGAGTTAATAAGGTTAGTGAGTTTTTATTGCATGACAATAAAACATAAGATTTTGCCAAATGTCTCCACGCTGGCCTTTCAAACTATAGAACATGTTCAATGTGCCCCCAGTTCAACAGATTAGATCATTTGAATATACTGACAAGAGCAGCCAGTTCTGAGAACACCTCAGTGTAATTCCCTCTTCCTTTGCAAATAAAACTGGCACTGCAGTTTTCCTGGGGAATATTAGGGATTGCAACAAAAGGGTAAGATACAAAAGAGCATGGGAATAATAAATCTCTCCTTATTCTTCTTTATACTTCCCCAATACTGTTCCGAATGCACTGACCATGATGAAATTACTCCTGATTCACGCTGGCCAGCTGTAGTTGAAATGGAAGCTGGGTAGTTTGAAATTAAGTCTAGCTGGTCTAGAGCAGGTACACATGAAAATGTGAATGTGCAAATTCTGAACATGCTGGTATGGCAGACTGCTGTGAATAAGACCTGATCTTCATATTGCAACAATATTAACAGATAAATAATGTCACTATGACTCTTGTGCATGATTCTACATATTTTGTACCAATACTTTAGGAAGGATTTTCCTAGGATTTTTCTCCATCCGGTACAAATCTACATGTAAATCCTCTTCTTTTAAAAGAAATATAACTGGGTATGAGTTTGCACATAAAGGCACATAAGCATGGCTGCAAGACCAGAATGAATTCCCATTGAACTGGTAATACTGGTCCAAATGCGCATTGAACCAGCTGGATAGAGGAAAAAAGTAGAAAGAGATCCTCGCTACAACTTTTCCTTTTGAAAAGTAAATTAATGAAAGGAAGCAAAGGTTAATCATTCCGTGTGCCCTCGGATGAAAGGTGGTTGATGAAGACAAGAAGTCGTTTTAGGAATTTGATTTGTTTAGCATGCAAATTTTTGTGAAAATCTGAATTCAGTCAGGGTCTACCACATGAAGCTCCCCATCTTACCTGGGGTTCCAACAGAACCTCTCTGTGTGTCTAATAAATACATAAAGATTGTGAACAGCAGAAGCCATACTTCTTCTGAGTGAAGTCTGTCTGTACAGACACACCGTATGAATGAAACCATTTTCAATTCACAACTCTTGTTAAATTAGGGGCAGAGGGGGAGAACACAAGACTTGTGGGTACAATGAGCTTATTGGATAAAAGGCATGTGAAAACACTATACCTATAATTTACCTTGTTAGCATATGCAAATGAGGTAATTATATCACAGAATCACAGAATCACCGGGTTGGAAGAGACCCATCGGCTCATTGAGTCCAACCATTCCCACCAAACACTAACCCATCTCCCTCAGGACCTCGTCTACTCGTGCCTTAAACACCTCCAGGGAAGGCGAATCAACCACCTCCCTGGGCAGCGTATTCCAATGCCTAATGACCTTTAGGTCATTATATGGGCTGATAGCAGTTAGGCACAGTAATACATAGTCCATGTAGTCCCTGTGAACTGTCCACAAATACTTTTGAGATCAAGAAATGAAGGTAAATTCTTTAAACATCCTAACTGCTTGCCAAAAGGAAATTAATTCCAGCTAGAATTTAATTCAGTGCAAAGTAACATAACTCATTTGATCTCAATGAAGATCAAAAAACCACAGCCATATCCAAGCAAACTTGGAATGAGACACATTGTTTGTATATATTTACTACATAAAGTTGTTATGCAAAAGCAACATAAATGAAATGAAGACTCTGTGCAATCATTCACTACTATTTCTTATGTGTTATTAGGGAGTTGAACACTGTCTTGTTTGTGCAAGGAGACATGAGATCTTCCTAAAATTTGGGTTTGCGCACAGGATTTGTATAAGCCAAATGAACAGTCAGATGTTTCTCATTCCCTCAATTGCACTTAGTGACTTTGCACTGTAGTTGCTTTTTTTCCCACAAATTTAGGCCTGTCTCTCACCTTTCAAACTCTTAAATGTACCTCAGAGACATTTTCTAGGGAATTATTCAGGTAGACAACATTTTTTCTACTTGATTTGCTATGAAATGACAAGCACTGTTAAACCAAAGGTTAATCATTGATTAAGTTTAATGACACTAAAAGAAACAGGTCATGTGAGAAAGCAATTGCACTTTCATTTTTGCTGTCACAGGTCATTTATAGCTTTTGATTCAAATTCCACCCCACGCAAAGAGTTGCTAACAACATCCTACTTCAAATTCTAATGTACTACAACTGCAGAGCAAGCATGTGAGCTGGCAGTAAGCAGGTCATTTGTAAAGCATACACAGATTCTTTCATTCATCCTGGACATTAAACGATTTGAAAAGATTATTTCATTGTTCCACATTAAGAGGCAGTGTTTTTGACAACTTCTTTTACAGAAAAGTGCCCCGTTCTGTTTGCACACAAGACTATTCTGTCATTTTTGTGCATTTAAGAACCTCAAATTCATTATCACCTGCAGTTCTTCCCACTTTGGTGAAGGCTCAAAACAAAAACAACAATGAAAAAAGGAAACTAGCTTGAAAAGAGCATTTATTTTTCTGTGACAAATAGGTTTTGTGCCCACAAATAAATGAAGAGCTGAAAAATCAACTGTAACTCTCTATGATTCATTCAAGGATGAACATCAGCAGGGAGCTGCATAGAGCAGTTATAGAGCTTGCTTCTGATCTCATCCTCCTTTGTACCACGGCATATCCATTTGGTTCCAGGATGTGAATCTTCCTATACAGCAGCATCAAGGACACCAGAATCAATTTTTCCATCTGCTGAGGGAGAATTAATGGTCATTGTTAATCCAATACACATCTATGTTTTGGCCTGCTAGTCAAAATAATTAGCCCTCTAACAAAGAAAGGAGTCTTTGAGAACTTAGACATGGGCAGGAAATAGGTAATAGAAGTAGATCATGAGGCTTATAAGGCTTTATAAAACCTCCATAAGCTTTCTTTTTTACCTTTTCATCCACATAATATGAAAAAGAAGGGACTACAGCTCTAAGCTTTTGGGCACTCACATCAGGACCCACATATTTTATGCACAAATATAAAAGAATTTTCAAAACCCTGATTGAAAGAAAAAGCATAAGACTGATATTGGCTTGACCTAAAAAGTCGAGGTTTCTGTTACAAAGAGCAGCTACAGGCAAAGGGAACTATGCTTTCAAAAAATAACAGTGGGACAAAAGAGATTAAATTGCCTTTATTTGTAGATTACACATGAATTAATGGTTAAGTCTGAGTCCTTGGAACTAGACCACTGGCAGATGCAAAGCTGTAGAGAATGGCTCATCTCCGAAGTACTGAATCTTCATTCAGCGGGCAAACCACTCCAGAAATGATTAAATGAAATGGGGCTGTTGGTGTAGATCAATTCCAGACTATCGATACTGTACTACACAACATTTTTGTCTCTAAATTGGAGATGAATGGATTTGATGGATGTACCACTAGCTGGATAAGGAATTGGCAGAATGGTCGCACTCAAAAAGTTGTGATCAGCTGCTCAATGTCCAAGTGTAGGTCAGTGGGGAGTAGTGTTCCACAGAGGTCAGTATTGGGATTAGTGTTGTTTAACATCTTTATGATGGACATGAGCAATACAGGTTCGGTAGAGAATGAACTGGGGACTTGGGGGTGCTGGTGAATGGGAAGCTCAACATAAGCTAGCAATGTGAGCTTGCAGCCCAAAAAGCCAAATGTAATCTAGTCTTCATCAAAAGAAGCGTGACCAGCNTGATTAGAACTTAATACGAAATTTTTTATTTTAAGGGTGGTGAGGCACTGTTAAAGGTTGCCAAGAGACGTCGTGGAGACTCCATCCCTGGAGGTGTTTGAGGCCAGGCTGGATGAGGCTTTGAGCAACCTGATCCAGCAGAAGGTGTTCCTGCCCATGGCAGGTGGGTTGGAACTGGATGATCTTCAAGGTCCCTTCCACGCCAAAACCATTCTCTGATTCTATCATTCTGTGATCACTGGAATTTATATGAAGAAATTTGGTTAAAATTAGTAGTAGGACTGATCCAACAAAAGGAACACCTTGAAACATTACTTAAAGGGTATTCCTCATTTCAAAGAATGCAGTGAGTATTGTTCAAATACATAAAACAGGAAGAGAGCTCTAGTTCTGCAATATTAACATGATTTTTCTTTTCCTTTAAATCTACTTGAGGAATGATGATAAAAAAGTCTTCATTTAAAAGTCTCATTTTTACTGCTGCAGAGTTGGAGCATTGCTGTGGGGTTTTTGAAGAATCACTCCACATCCACATCTATTTTCACCCTTTCAACCCTATTCTGTATTGTTACTGCTGAGTGGTGGAGCTGCCTTTGAAAATATACAAAGCAGGTGATTTTCAATTGTGTAAAGCCATGTTTGGCTTTAGGCATTTGTATTCATGGGAATAGCCTTTCAAAGTGCCTGGTCCAAAGCATAGTGAAGTCAATGGAAAATCTCCAGGTGACTTCAGTGGGCCTTGGATCCAGTCCAGACTCTGGAGCCTCAAAGTCTGGAAGTCTCAACTGGTCTTGAAGTTGGTTCTAATTGTTCAAAAACAAAATAAGAATTTTGCAAGGTCAACCTCCTCCACACACTCTGGGTCCAATATTGCAACGATTTAAGAGTCTCCTTGAAGGCTGCAGGCATTCAGAAAAACAAACTGCCACCTTAGGATAAATCTTCTTTAAAAAGTCACCTCATCAGATGTGCAGTGGATGCATTATGTTGTCTCAGTCCTTCTCCACCAAAATTCATCCAGCTGTGTATTTTAGTCATCAATGTGTTGTGGTTGCAGGTCATCTGCTGAAATTAGAAAGCCACATGGAAATTCACTTCTAGGAGACTATTCCCTCTAGGAATCACCTAAGGAAAATAAATAAATAAATAACAATAATGAAAAATTTAATTAGAAGTGTGATCTGATCTCCTAAACTATTCTGTACTTACGAAGTTCCCACCCAAGGAACCAGTTATATGCGTGTTTCAAGGAACTATATTGTTTAAAAAGGCTGTAAATGTCACAGAGTTAAAAGAGAGAGATGCATCTAGATTTAGTTAAACAATTGACTAATAACTCAGTCAACAATATTCTTATCCTAGGTAGTAGTTATCAGCTTAGACAGCTGTTAAAATCTTTCACTGTAATACTTAAAAGGCAAACCACCAAATTCAATACCATATTGTTTGTGTAGTAGTGTTTGTTTAAAGGTAAATCACTCATAAAAGTGTAATTTCCTGCTGATACATAATGGCGGATAGTGGCAGGAAGTCGGTCCAAGCTGACTGAGACCCTGAGATACGCAGCACTAAATTGCCATCAGTACTTTACCCCAGCCCTAAAACGATTGTGTTTTTACACCCAGTTACAGCTAAATTAGTGCGAGTATATTCAGCTTCCCTGCAGACACCTCTTTTCTCTTTGTGCAGCAGCACAAGATAAGAAAATCAAGTACAATCGACACAATGAAGCTGTATTTCTCCAAATAAAGATTCCCTTCCTGCTAGGGAGACCCTGCTGGGCAAAAATCCCTCCACAGACTGTTTTTCTTATTGATTTGTTACAGTATCATACTTACATTTTGGCTTTAAACTGAGGGGAGGAAGATTTAGACGTGACATTAGGAAGAAATT
>WAAB01003879.1:830-21317 GCA_013389865.1 Piaya cayana
ACTTACTGTACAACAAGGAGCTTGTCCGATATCTGGAAGAGAGCAAGTTTGATGCTGTCTTTACAGATCCTATACTACCCTGTGGACAGATCCTGGCTGAGCATCTTTCTCTCCCTTCCGTCTTTTATTTGCAGCAACTGCCATGTGGTTTAGACTTTGAAGCCACTCAGTGTCCCAATCCTCCTTCTTATATCCCCAGGGGATTTAACAGAGCTTACAGACCACATGAACTTTCTCCAGCGGGTGAAGAATCTAATCTTTGGCATCTCAAATTTTTTTCTTTGTGATTTTTTATTTGAATTATACTCACAACTGGCATCTGAGTTCCTCCATCGGGAAGTGACTACGCTGGATCTCTTTAGCCAGGCTTCCATTTGGCTCATTAAGCTAGACTTTGTTTCACACTATCCAAGACCATTGATGCCCAACATGATTTTTGTTGGAGGAATATCCTGTGTTCACAAGAAACTGCCTCAGGTGGGTTGTACTCTGTTTTTCCCTTGACAGTCTTACATACTTTTACATACTCTGAAAATTTATAACTAGGTTTTGCTAGAAGCTATCTTCCTGGGGGTGACAGTAGGAGGGTTTCAAACTGCTTTTGGTTTTCAGAGAGGTGTCAGTGCTTGTTTCTGTGAAGGCATCTGTATATCACAGTATAAAGATGGAGGTGTTGTATATGGAATTAGCTCTGGGACACTCCCCATGGGTCTCGTGCTTCTGCTCAAAGGCAGCTTTGACATTAGGGTAGATTGTTCAGTGCTTCGCTCAGGGTTGGTTTTGTGGTGCAAGGCAGGCTTTCACCTAAAGAGACCCTCTCTTATCCTTCTGTCCAGATTGTCATTGCTGATTTCCTCTACATTGCTGTCTTTTGTTTTTATTTAAAGAAGTATTCTCTATGTCATAGACTCATAGAACACTTTCATTGGGAAAGTCTTCCTTATGCCCTCCTGTTAAGGGAATTGAAAACAGGAATAAGATCTCTTATTGGCCTTCTCCCCTCAATCCTGAGCAAGCTCATCTTTCTCAGCCTCTTTTTGTACATCATGGTCCCCTACTCTAACCAACTATCTTCTTGGCTTTTGCTAGACTTCCTCCAGCACATCAATTTCTTGTACTGGAGAGCTCCTAACTGGGTTTGTGTCTTCAGATGTTTCCTAGTTGCTGAACAGAAGGGAAGGATCACCGCCCTCAGCCTGCTGATTGCACTCTTGCTCATACAGCCAGGATGCTATCACCTTCATGGATGCAAGAGCACATCTCTGATTCATATTCAACTTTGTTTTCCACAAAGAAACCCAAGTCATTTTCTACAGAGTTGCTTTCAGTCCAGCTGGAGTGCAGCTTGTCCTGTGGCATGGGGTTGTTCTATCCCAGCAGCTGTACTTTGCTTTTGTCTTTGCTGACCTTCCTGATGCTCCTGTTGGCCCATTTCTTCAACTTCTAACATTCTTTTTTGCATTTCCCAGGCCAGTTATGCCCTTTCTATGAAGGATCACCTGGGATATATTTCAGATTACTATTTTAAAATCTGTATTCAAATATATTTTGTGGTTTGCAGAACAACTTCATAGCTTCAAGTTTTCTTCAAGGCCAGGTTGGATGGGGCTTTGTGCAGCCTGGTCTAGTGGGAGTTGTCCCTGCTCACAGCAGTGGGGTTGGAACTGGATGATCTTTAAGGTCCCTTCCAATCTAAACGATTCCATGATTCTATGATTCTGTTATGTTTTTCAGATATTGAATATGCAAAACATGGAAACAGGCCTTATTTTTCAGGAAAAAAGTTGACTCTGACAGAGTAAAATTGAAGCATTTTTAAGAGGATTGAAACCTGGTACTCAGTCTAGAAAAGCAGAGATGGAATAAGCTGCATAGATAAAGTGATGAAAAAAACGATGCCAGCGGGTTTATGACAGAGGTGAAAGGGGAGCTGATATGCAATTTCTCCCAGTATCTGACCTATGGCTTTCACTGAAATGAGGGAGTAGCAAGCTTAAAGCAAACAAAAGGGAGCTTTTTTCATACCAGGATCAAACCCCAATATTGCCTCTCAACACCAGCAGATTTTTTTGTGGTCAAAAGCTATGAATTTACAAAGGATGTGGGTGGTTAATAAGAGGTACCTTCTGCTGCTAGCATTTGTAGAATTACAAAAGAGGTAATCACATGTTCCCCTAACTGGTGATATTTGCTGTATCCTTTCCAGCATGCAACCTTGACACTCAACTCTGCACTTTAGCTTTACTCTCTCCTGGTAGATATCTCACTTCATCTTTAACTTTGGAATGAACTGAACTTGTGGACTTCAGTCTCTGCAGTCATATAAACATAAAATGATGTGTGTGTGTGTCTGTGTTGGTCAAAAACCAGTGGCACAACTTTTGAACTCTTATGAACCTCCCGTTAGCCTTAAGGAGCTTTTGCCTTTTGCTTTTTTACCTCTATAATGTTGTTTTGCTGCATTGAATATTAGTGTTACACAGATAATACACATTTGGCTGAGACGTTAGCAGAACTGAAAGACTACCCGGGATTTGCTGTGTATCAAATGTGAGATTTGAGAGCCCAGTACTGGTTAGCACAGGGTAATGTAGACCTGCAGCCTGGGGTTAACTTCCTACCTGAGTGTCTGCTGCCACCTTAGGGCACGTGTAACGTGTCGCCTTGTTGCATGAGATCTTTTCCTCTTTTTCACCAAAACAACGTGCAAACACAGGGTTTGCAACTATTCTCTGGCACATGAGAATGCCTTCTATGCACCTCCTTTAGTTTTCGGGCATTAACGTCACCTCACTGTCAGCTAGAAAGTTTTGAGTGAACAGGCTGCAAAATTGGACTGTTGATGTCTGAAATTCCTCCTACTTCAATGCAGTTTCCTTAGTGGGTACAGTCCTTCCTGCTGTCCTGAGAATGGCTTATGAGAAACACCTTTTTTAACTCACCACATGGAGAATCTCTTGTCAAAATAAACTTTCTGGGATATCCTTAGCATTGGAACACGCTTCTCATCACTCCCAGGTACCTGCATTTAATGAAGCAATTTTCCCATCACTCTTACCTGTGCCAAGACAACTATTTCAGGCCGCTGCACAGCACAAAGAAACCATTCAGAGTTCTCTCCAGTGAGGCAGGCTTTGTTGGGGCCAAGTTCTCTTCTCCAGCCTGCAATTGGACTTCTTCAGCTGCTGTTCCTGTATCTTATTTTGTGTTAGTTAACCTGCAAACTTTTGTCATCCACCTTTTCCCTTTCCATGAAGTATGTTCTGATGGCAGATCAAGGTCAGATCCTATTTGTCAGGCACATCTGTTAAGCACAAACTGCAGATATCCACTTTTCCAAGTTTATCTCAAAAGTTTTCATGTGCCTTTTCATGTTCACCCTACCTAAGGACGTTGCTTTTTTTATAGTGCTTATTTCTTTCATCCATCTACTCACTGAGTTTCTGTTGCATTATTTGCTGCAACTTCAACCCAGCTTCTCAAGGATAATTAGGCACTTAAATCCCATTCAAATCAGCCTGATTTGGATACCTAAATAAGCCCTTGGAGTTGAAGTGTCTTCCACACCAGGCCATATCAGCTATGCTGTTACACCAGCAAACTTTCNAATACCCACTTTTCCTATTTTATCTCAAAAGTTTTCACGTGCCTTTTCATGTTCGTCCTACCTAAGGATGTAGCTTTGTTTATAGTGCTTATTTCATTCATCCATCTACTCACTGAGTTTCTGTTGCATTATTTGCTGCAACTTCAACCCAGCTTCTCAAGGATAATTAGGCACTTAAATCACATTCAAATCAGCCTGATTTCCATGCCTAAATAAGCCCTTGGAGTGGAAGTGTCTTCCACACCAGGCCACATCAGCCATGCTGTTACACCAGCAAACTTTCAAAACCTCAGAGGTAAAATGTTTTTTTTCTGAATGTTCAGTTGGAATCTCTCAAACTGCCCTTTGTGGCCCTTATTAGACTGTTTACTGATACTCAGAAAAGTTTGGTTCCTTTGTGGTTACTCTCCATCAAGTAGCTGTAGGCTGCAATTGTGTGTTATAAAGAACAGGGCTTCCAGTGTGATTTGGGGTTTTTGTTGGCTAAAAATCTTATCATAGCACAATCAGAAGCACTTCAGAAAGTCTGTTTTCCCTTCTTCTGGTAACGAGGACACAAGTGTGGGCTTCCTGTTGGCTCCTATCACAGCCAAGCCTTTTTAACTTAAAATCATAGAGCAGGGTCATAGAATCATTAAGGTTGGAAAAGACCTCTAAGATCTTCAAGTTCAACTGTCAGTCCAGCACCACCATATCTATTAAACCATGTCACCAAGTGCCCCATCTACATATTTTTTTTTCATACTTCCAGGGGACTCCACCACTTTCCTGGTGGCTACTTTTGACAAGTAGCTGTTATTAAGAACTTTCAAAAATGTTCAGTTTGTAGCTTCTGTCCTATGAACTCATATGGCCCTTCTTGAGCAAGGACCACATATTCTGCTGCATCATTGCTTTCAACAAGATGTTTGGCATGGAGGCTTTCCTATGAACTCTTATGGCCCCTCTTGAGCAAGGACTGTAGTTTGCTGCATCATTGTTCATATAAAAAGGGGGTTAGGTTAATATGTTACTCAAACTTTGGTGACACCAAGACTTGGTGCGCTGGCTCATGCTTGCCACCCACTGTGAACTCTAGGCACCTTTCTGAGCAAAGGTATAAGAGCAAGTGGGAAGTTCAGGTCTTTTGTGTCAATATAATTATAATTTTTTCTGAATCATTTCAGATAACGTAAATACATGGAAATGTTTCTTGCTTTAAACCCGTGCTAGTGCTCTTATCAGTGCTTTTATCACCATTTAATGTGATCTTTGAACTCAACATCTCTTAGCAAACAATGTGTAGAGGTAAAGATGAAAGACCATCAAGTTATAAATGAGGTACAACTATTTCTTGCTTTCATACGCTGCTTGGAAGAAGCAAGAAGGACCAGCTTATTTCTTTTCCTGCCTACAGGCCCATGACAGTTATGTGGAGGTACCAGATACACACTGGGCTTGTTCTTTTTCTTACTTTCTGGAGTCTGGCAGAAGGAGGGAAGCTCTTGGTTGTGCCTCAGGATGGAAGTCACTGGCTGAGCATGCGCGTGGTTCTGGAGGAACTTTCGGAGAGGGGACATGAGATCATTGCAGTGATTCCTGAAGCCACTTTGCTCATGAAAAGCTCTCAATCTTTCACCATTAAAACGTACCCTGTGCCTTACACACAGGAGTTCGTGGATAGATTCTACAAATCCATCGGTGAAAAAAGTTTTGATAACCCTCCCCTTCTAGAAAAAATTACAATTTTACTCAGCAATATATCAGACATGACCAGCATATTCTCTTCTGCTTGTCGGCATCTCTTATATGATGAAGAACTAATGAATTACCTCCGTGACAGCAAATTTGATGCCATTATGATGGATCCTGTGTTGCCCTGCGGACCGATTATTGCAGAATATCTCTCTCTTCCTTCAGTATACTTCCTGCGTGGTCTTCCATGTACCTTAGACTACAAGGCCACCCAGTGTCCCAGCCCTTTTTCTTATGTGCCGAGGTCTTTCACAACCAATACAGATCACATGACATTTATGGAGCGTGTGAAGAACCTTCTGGGTGGATTTTCAGAGCAGTTGCTTTGCTATCTGTTTTATGTAAAATATGAGAACTTAGCCTCTGAGTTTCTTCAGAGAGAAGTAACAGTACTGGAACTCTTTAGCCAAGCATCCGTTTGGCTGATGAGATATGACTTTGTTTTTGAGTATCCACGCCCGATAATGCCAAATATGGTCTACATTGGAGGCATCAACTGTAAGCAGAGGCAGCAGTTACCAAAGGTTTGTCATTGTGTACATTGAGGGTATTATCGCATTCATTAACGATTATTTAAGATTTGCTTTTTTTTTAAGTACTTCCTTTAGTAATATTTGTGCTTGAGCAAACGTGTAATCCAGATGCTGTGATTCGGAAGGGGGAATCTCAGGCTCTGCTAGATGTTCACAAGACTTGCAATGCATGCAGCTTAAGAGTTTCTCTTCAGGAGAGGTCAGGTGAAGTTGTTTAAGTTATGTCGCTGCCTGGATATTGCTTAGCTCATTGTAAGTGTGGTATTATAATATTAGACAATCATGGTCTGGCTACATCTAGATACATAAAAAAATAATTCTAGGTCATATGATTCAAGATCCCTAACAGTTGTGGAATACTGATTAATTGCAGACTTGATTGGACAAAAGGAAATGTGAGATTAACTCTTTGTTTGTACCCAGGCACTTACAGTGGGCCATAGAGGTTGATAACGGTAGTAAATACCCCAAAACCAGAGGTATGCAATCAAAGATGGTAAAAGGAACACTTTTGCCTCTGACTTTGTGTAAGAAGCAATGTCAGATAGCAAATAAGATGACTGGAAAAAAGAAGCCCTCAGGATTGTATCTACTACCCTCCCTCCCTCACTTGTTTAGATCTCCCTAATGGACTGTGTAAATAGTGCAGATGCCAGCTGTTTTGTTCAGAGTGTAGTGATGTTGCAACAGCAGAAGTTATCACTGAGCTTAGACTCTGAGAGTGCAAGGAAGTCCAAAGACCAGACTTTGATTCCAAGTTTTGTGTCCACTCAGCAGAGCGGACTCAAGGCAGGGAGTTAATAATTAACTAGGTGTTAATAAGACAGTGATGGCTCAGTCGGGTGTTACCTCCCATTCATGAGACTGTTCGGCCATTGGGCACAACACATTGCCAGTTACCTGATACTTCTCCCTTAAGCATTTGAATCCTTTATCAATGACCTGGATGAAGGCGTTGAGTGCACCCTTAGCAAGTTTGCAGATGACACTAAGCTGGGTGGAAGTGTCGATCTGCTGGAGGGTAGGGAGGCTCCAAAGGGATCTGAACAAGCTGGACTGCTGGGCTGAGTCCAATGGCATGAGGTTTAACAAAGCGAAATGCCGGGTCCTGCACTTGGGGCACAACAACCCTGTGCAGCTACAGACTAGGAGAAGTCTGTCTGGAGAGCTGCCTGGAGGAGAGGGACCTGGGGGTGTTGGTTAACAGCGACTGAACATAAGCTAGCAGTGGCCCATGTGGCCAAGAAGGCCAATGGCATCCTGGCTTGGATCAGAAATGGTGTGACCAGCAGGTCCAGGGAGGTTCTTCTCCCTCTGGACTCAGCACTGNTTAGGAAAAAAAAATCCACGGAAAGGGTCATTGGGCACGGTTAGAGGCTGCCCAGGGAGGTGGTTGATTCACCTTCCCTGGAGGTTTTTAAGGCACAGGTGGACAAAGTGCTAAGGGACATGGTTTAGTGTTTGATAGGAATGGTTGGACTCGATGATCCAATGGATCTTTTCCAATCTGGTGATTCTATGATTCTATGATTTACCTTTCACTCCCTGTTGCTTAAAGCTTTCGCTGTGCATAGATGATAAATGCATAATTTTTAACCCACAGTTAAAAATTATCCTATTTTCTGCCCAACAAACATGCAATCTGTTAAAAATTAAACACTTGCCTTAAGACTAAAGTGCAAAGTACTCCATGGTTCAGTCCTCATCCCCCTGCAATAGTTTTGCAGCTGTTGAAATCTTTGCTGACCACACAAGGAAAATGACTTCTTCAAATCCAGGATTTACTTCTCTTGTCTCCCATGTTGTGTTTTTCTTGCTCCTGTGGACTTTTTCTGAAGGTGGAAAGCTTTTGGTGGTGCCTATCGATGGCAGCCACTGGCTCAGCATGCGTCCGATTGTGGAACAGCTCAGACAGAGAGGACATGCAATTGTGGTGCTTGCGCCAGAGATAAATTTGCGGATAGATTTGTCGGGGCTTTATACCATGAAAACGTACTCTGTGCCTTACACCAAGGAGTATGTAGAGGGAGAATTTAAAAAGCTGGGGCACAGGAGTTTCACACCTCAGCCCTTCTTGGAAAAATTCTCAAAAATGGCAAATATTACAACCATGTTCTTTGATTCCTGCAAACGCCTTCTGTCTGACAAAGGGTTGATGAAATACCTTGAAGAAAGCAAATTTGATGCTGTCTTTATGGATCCTTATTTTCTGTGTGGACAGATAGTGGCTGAACATCTCTCCCTTCCATCTGTGTACCTCGTACGGGGACTGCCGTGCAGCCTAGACTTCCACGCCACCCTCTGCCCAAATCCTCCCTCTTACGTTCCTAGGTTCTTCACTCGCTACACGGACCACATGACGTTCTTCCAGCGTGCAGGCAATCTCATAGCTAGTCTGAGCAGTTCCCTGGCTTGCGGCTTTCTTTATTCACCTTATGATGCTTTGATCAAAGAATTCCTCCAACGAGAGGCAACAGTGCCTGGGCTGATCAGCCACGCGTCTATTTGGCTCATGAAATATGACTTTGTGTTTGAGTATCCCAGACCCCTAATGCCTAATATGGTCTTGGTCGGAGGCATAAGCTGCACTCAGGAAAAAGCATTATCACAGGTTAGTTAACTTTTTCCTCCCTAGTTTAGCTATGGCTGCACTGTTTGCTCTCACCATGAGAGGGCGCTCCAGGAGAAAGAGTGAGGCGGAATTACAGACTCATAGAATCACCAGGTTGGAAAAGACTCACCCGATCATCGAGTCCAACCATTCCTATCAAACACTAAACCATGTCCCTCAGCTCCTCTTCTACCCGTCCCTTAAACACCTCCAGGGAAGATGACTCAACCCCCTCCCTGGGCAGCCTGTTCCAGTGCCCAATGACCCTTTCTGTGAAAAACTTTTTCATAATGTTCACCCTAAACCTCCCCTGGTGCAGCTTGAGGCCATTCCCTCTTGTCCTGTCCCCTGTCACTTGGGAAGTGGTTAGGAAAACACTTCATGTCTCTGCATCCCTGTACAGTGAGGACTGCAGTGTTTTGTGGGAGGCCTTCAGGTGTCTGGACAAATATGCACAAAAAGTTGGGCTTTCCCTCTCAGTATTTTCCAGCAGTCAATTTTCAGCAAACTATTTCTGTGTGCCTGTTTAGAAGACTTGGTGCTAGCTGGGGTAATGGGCAATTAGAGGACAATTCCTGCAGGAATTTCAGACAGTGGCTGACTTGAATGAAATCCCCACCCAGGAAAGCAGCAAGAGATCTTGGTTTGTGTAAAACCCTGTTCCAGATCTGGGCTGCAACCGCATTTTTCTTGAACTATGCCTAACTTAAATAAATATGGGATATCAGCCATTTTCCACTAAGAAATCCTTCTAGATCTTAGTGTTTTCTCTTATTTTTCAGTGAATGTCCAGTGGTTCATAAAGGTTGTGCATAGCACCGACTGATACAAGCAGATGCCAGTTTAAAAGATTTCAGTGGAACAACCCACCTATTCCCAAAGCAAGTCTACAAAAAGTTTTGTAATGGTAGTGGTGTTTCTGAGCAGAAAGTCAGAACCTGGCCCATGAAAACATTTAAAGAACAGAGAAAAACTGATGTGCTAGTCCCACAGAAAATAAATAAGACTAAATACATCCTGAAATAGCCATATCTGTTCCACTGCATCAGGAACTGCCAAAGAATTTTGAACTAAAAACATATTTGTAATTTAATTGGGAGGGGACTTTGCTCATTCCAGATGTCTGTGAGTTTATACAGAACTGAGCCCTGAGCTCCCAACCAGATGTCTATAACACCTTAATGGAGAACCTGTCTTTGGAGAAAGCTGGTAAGGCAGAACCAAGCCCTGAACATTACAATTACATTGCAGTTTGTTTGCCCCCAGGGGAACATGAGGTCTGCTGTTCAGGGTGCAGCTATCCTGAAACCCCAAACCATCGATGGCTTCTTCTGTTTGGGATCCAGCCTCAAGAGAAGGGCCACAACACTCTGGGCGGCCACAACACTCTGGGCAGCCACAAAAATGCATAACGGAGTGTAAACTAAGGTGGTCAGTCTTGGTTATGCCCTCAGACTCTTCAGATAGCATTTCAATTGCCAGACATATGGGAATATTTGTCTCATTTTATTCCTTTCAATTAACTCTGATGCCTGCAACAATTCTCCCCAGTTTTGTGTCTCCTGCCCTGGCTTTATCAAATATTTCTCTATGGTATCAGATTTTTGCTCCTGCCTTTGGCTGTTTTTATGCTTTATCAGAATCCTTTTGTTCTTAGATTCCAGCGACAGATCTCCTAGTCTTTCTTTTATTTAAATCAAGCAAACAATACAGATAAAGATTGGCAGTGGTTCCGTATTATCATTCTCAAACGAGGCCAAATGAATCCAGATCATAGAAGTTAGAGCTATTTGCTGTCAGAACACTTTTCGAAATCTTAATTCTTTCTTGCAGCAACACGTTCTGAAAAGAAGAGCATCAACTCTAAATCCAGAGCATCTGACTTGCAATAAATGTGACAATAAAACACATTTACCTGGAGATAATCACAACATCTTTTTTTACTACACAGAGACCAATGTCTTTGAGCAGGCAGGTTTTGCTACATGACTGTACTAAAGTATTTTTTTTCTCCTTTCCACTGAATCTCAGTTCAAGCCTCAGTTCTGCAAATACTCATACATCTCTACAACTTTGTTCATCCACCTGTGGTTATGTTTTTTCTTAGGACTCGTTTTCATATAGATAGCTAATCTTCCTGATCGTCGTTGTTGTGTTGAGTGCTCATTTTAATGCCTTGCCAGAGAAGTTTTTGGGATTGTGACAAAAATCACAGCATACAATACGGAAAGGGCTTTGACTACGAGTGTGCTTTGTTTTGGCAGGAATTTGAAGCTATTGTGAATGCCTCTGGAGAACATGGCATTGTTGTCTTCTCTCTGGGTTCTATGGTCTCTGAGATCCCTATGAAGAAAGCCAAAGAAATCGCAGAGGCCTTGGGCACAGTCCCTCAGACGGTATGGTTTCCATCTCCCCCTTCCAGCACAGCAATTCAACACTGTCTTCAAACATGTTATTACCTTCAGCTTTCACTGTGTTCAATCTTCCCCTCTTTCTCCTGCTCCCTGATGCCAGAATAATCTATAACCCCAGCTGCTCTGCATGGCGGAACAGTTTTTGTGCACTGTGGATATTTTTTATCCGCGCTTTTCAAAGCTGCTGAGGAGCTGTGAGATGCTGGTTGCTGAGAACTGACGGCGCGTTTACTTCTCTTCAAAGGTTTTGTGGCGATACACGGGAGAGGTGCCCCCCAACCTGCCGAAAAATGTGAAGCTCCTCAAATGGCTGCCACAGAATGATCTCCTAGGTAGGTCTGAGATACCTTGAGTGATCCCAGCGTGTTTCTTTTAAGCTGATAATACTGTTGTAAGGCCCCATTAACATCATCTGTGCTGACCCCCTGTATCGCTGGGTCACAGGACTTCCTTGCAGATTTTCCTGTTTGAACGAGAGCTCGTCTTTTAGAAACGGATCTCATTGCACCTTCAACATTGCCAAATCATGAAACAACACTGTTTGGAAAGGTGTTCCAACATTTGAGCACCCTTACTGTCAAAAATGGAAGGTCTTTATCTCTGGCTAGTCAGTCTTAACACCCAACCATGGGCTTTTGTCATGTTATTGTCTACTGGACAGAAAAGAAAATTTAAGGTCCCTGAGTGAGCATTTCCCAACAGGTTGTTGGGCTTTTCAAGTGGTAAAATAGTACATGTTGTCACCAGGAACACATTTGTTGGTTAGACAACGGAGCTTGGCTATGGGAGATCTGCAAAGCCAGCAAATGAAAGACATGGTAAAAAACCAAGAAACAGTAACATCCTCTTTAACCTCACTTGGCTCTGATTTCATCCTAAAATCTGAGAAGCTTTGGAGGATTATCCAAGGCTTTCCAGAGATTACCCAAACCAAGACAGAGCTCTACAACCCACGGTTCTTGCAATCCCCTGTAATGTCCTGTTCTCAGCATCTCTAAGTCTGTCCATAGGTAATGATACACATGACAGCCCAAAGTTCTTGATTTATACCTACTAGCGCCATTTTTGTGCAAGTTTTCCCCCAGAGATGTGTTACTGTGACTTAACAAATGAAATGGCTAAGCAAGTCTTTCTTTTCTCCACAGCTCACCCTAAGGCTCGTGCCTTTATTACCCATGGAGGCTCACATGGTGTTTACGAGGGCATTTGCAACGCGGTTCCGATGCTACTAATGCCTTTATTTGGAGACCAGATGGACAACGCCAAGCGAGTAGAGTCACGGGGAGCAGGACTGACACTGAATATACTCGAAATGACTTCGAAGGACATATCCACCGCCCTGAAGGCAGTTATTAATGATAAAAAGTCAGTAATAGAAGCACAGCTTTTCTCCTTGTGCTGTTGCGTAACGCCAGCACTCTAGCTTCCAGCTTAACGGAATACTAATCTGTTCTTATATGCCTGCTTATATCAAAGTTACATCATTGAGAAGCTGACGGTTGCCCTGGGTTAACCTCATCCTGTCCCTGTAGCAGCTCCCTTCTCACTGCCTGGGATTATAATCATCAGGTGATAAGAACTGGCTGATCTGAAAGGATGCAGGTTATCAGAGAGATGGTGTATAAGTGCAATGGAAGAAACCAAGGTGACAAAAGATGTGTCACCTGCTTAAAGACAAATTTACCAGGCAGTGATGTTGAGGACTTTGACACAAAGTGGTTTAAAAGGCAATCAGTGAAGGGAGATGTGGCAAACTGCTTTTGTTCCCCCAGTCAGCGGTGACATGAGGCAGTGGGGAAACTGTAAAGGTTGAAGGGCTCAGCTGCCTGGCTGATTTTCTTTGCGTGAGGATTGCCCAGAGATGCTGTCTGCAGCGCAGCAGGGGGGGGAGGAAATCAGTGTCAGTGCCTCAGTGTAGTCCAGAGTCTGTACTTCATCAGGAAGCATTGCCTCCCAGCTGGCAGGATTTACTAAACACAGCTATTACTACGCAGTTATTTCACAAACTACTTTTCTTAGTCATATTCCCCACCTAGTGCTCATAAGGAACTCCATGAGCACTGACAGCTGCCGCCTGGCTCAGCAATGCCAGACAATTCCAGCACAGACCAGGAAAAATATGCATAGATACGCTGAGGTGGTACAGGGAACCATGCTAGACATCATAGTTTTGCAGTCAACGTGGCCCAAGGTGTTTTAAGGAATCACAGCAAAAGGGATATTTTAGGGATACCCTCCTCTGCTCCCATTCACTAGCACCTCTCACTCCTTGGCATCCTCTTCCCCATGGTGTTTCTGTAAAACAGCACCTTTCTGCCATCGATTCCCAACCACTGTTGTTCTTCTTCTTTGAATAATAATAATAACAACAATAATGATGCATCTTTATCTTCAGCTGGACGTTTTTTCTATACCCGTTCTCATATTTTAGCCAGAGATTTTGTTGACAGCTCTGACTAAGCTTTATCTTCTTTTCCAATACCTTTTCCTCTTTTCTTTTGTAATTTAAAATAGCACTTTTCTGGGCCCATAATGTTACTGGTTTCCTTCTCACGGGGTGGTGGTGTTGGGGAAAACCACCAGAGAAGCCCCCAGAGGGCCATCAGACAACTGACGCCTCATCCATTTTTCCTGGGGACTCAGTCTCAACAGCACAAGTCACTGAAAACTCCCAACATCTTTTCTTGGCAGGTACAAAGAGAACATCCAGCGTCTCTCAGACCTTCATCTCGACAGACCCATCCACCCCCTGGACCTGGCTGTGTACTGGGTGGAGTTTGTAATGAGACACAAGGGGGCCCCCCACCTGCGACCCGCTGCTCATGACCTGAACTGGATCCAGTACCACTCCTTGGACGTCATCGCCTTCCTCCTCGCTGTGGTCCTCCTCTCCCTCTTCATTTCTCTGAAGTGCTGCCTGTTCTGCTGCCGCAGGTGCTGCTGTAAGAAGGGAAGAACGAGAAAGCCAGCCAAATCAAAGTCCCACTAACAGATGAAACCAGTGGAGATCCTCCAGACCAGAAGGATCAGAGAACATCTCAAATTTCATTAAAATAATCACTGACTTTCAGTCAAGAAATAATAACATTCACTTTAAGCTAGCACCATGGGAGGGGTTGTTTCACTGATATGATTTTTGCCTTTAATTAAGAATCATTTGTTGCAAATAATTTGGATAGGAGTGCTGCAGTCACTTGGGAAGATAAAAGCATGAAGTCCAAGGCTCTTGGCTTCCACATCTTTGCATATAAAGAACTCATGGTGACATTTTTTTTAACATCTATATGCAGTGGAGATGTACAGGGATTTCAGTAAGACTGCTTCAAGGGCTTTATGAGAACCATTTCCTCTAGTGTAAGGCTCTCAGGTTTGTAAAGCACTTTGAAATCTTTGAATATCTGTTGTTATACAAGAGGCAAGTGTTATACACCGACAAAATTCTATGATTCTAAAACACGTCACATAAACCAAGCTAGACGCACATCTCAAATGGGTTTTGTGTGTGTTTACAATACGCTGAACTCGAGTAAGGTTTTGGCAGGGAAGTGGTTATAAAGCCACTGGAGTTTCACTCAGGTTCCCCCATCAGGCGTAGTGCTGTTTTCTGGAGTTTACCTGGTACGTGATGAGACCCTTGTAAACGTTGTTTATAAAACCCAACTGATCTACTCTTTGAAGTGATGCTCATCTAAAGACTTGAACCCCAGTCCTATAAATAAATGCCCAATACTAATAACAATGGCTCTTGTGTTTTTCTGTTGGAGACATGAGGGGCTGGATGCTTGTTTGATCATGGAGAGGGAGCTGGAGAAGGGAAAGATTCAGTGCCCCACAGTGTGACAACCACTTCAATGTACAAAAGCCATTTCTCAGCATTATCATCTCACTACTTGGTGACTTGGTACTTGCTGAGAGGTTACATCCTGAGGCTGTCTCAGGCCTGAATACAGAATATAGAACAAGTCAGCAAAGAAATAAAATATAAGTTATTATTCAGGTCTTAAACCAGGTTGGGCATCCCATGTGTCCCAGCACAGGCGTCCTGTGATGTACCTGGTACTGCTATTTTCTATTGCCGTTCAAAGAAGCATGTGCTGAATGCGAGCTGTTAAGTTCCAGAAGATGGTCCCTCTGCTCCTAAGCCTGTCCCCACTGCAGTGCTCGATTCTTGTGGGCATCCACACCACCTGCAGCCTGTCCATGACGTGTACCGGCTGTCACTTTTCATCTTCTGCCTTTCCCTCCCACCTCCTACCCTTGGTAAACAGATGGGAACACCTTCCTTGGGGCATGCAGAGGGAGTCACTGTGGTGCATGAGAGCTCACCTGCTTCCTAGGTGGGCAATTTGCAGCTCCACACACTCTTGAAGTGACAGCTCTGATTGTCCCCACGATGCTGGATGGGGCCAGGTGACAGCAGCGCCTCTGGAAATGAGACCCAGTGAGACCCAATGCCCATCACACCACCAACCATGCTGCTTTCAGTCTTCTCTGAGCGTGGGGCTGGCTTCCAGCAGCTGTCTGACAAGAAAAACACTTTAAAACATTCTTACGGAGATGTTATCTGAGTATCCTGCTGTAAACAGGCTCTGAAACGATCCAGTGACTTTCTCTGCATGGACAAGAGAAATAAAAATTCTTTACAAAGTCCCAGTTGCAGCTGTTCAGGGATTATTTATTTATTTATTTATTTATTTATTTACAGTCCAAAGACTCTTCTGTAGGTAGAGGAAAGGAGCTAAGGGAAAGGGAGGAAGATACAAAATGCTCATCCCACAGCTTTCATTTCAGAAAGTTCTCTAATGAAGCTGAAGCAAACCAGCAGCAGAAATCAAGTATCCTCTTCCACCTTTTCCCTCAGCTCTCCTTAGCCTCGACCAGTTTTGCCTTGCTCTTTATTTCCCCTTGGATTACTGGAAAAATCAGGAGAAGAAAGGGTTCTTTGGGGACATGCTGTGTCCCATTTCAGCTGTCCCCAGCAGAGGACACTCTGATATCACTAAGAGGAGGGAGCCAGGACAAAGCCATCCCTCTCCCCTGCGAACAGACCGGGTGGGCTGGGAGTAATCCACAACGTCTCATTTATCCATCTGTGCTCCAGGAACAGAGACCCTGCTGCAGAGAGACCCTTTTCAGAATGAATTCTGAAATGAATTCAGGGGCCAGACTGCATGGGACAAAGAGCATCTATGCAGAGATGAGAGCTGGAGGGGCTGCAGTGTCATGGTGACAAAATCTTCCCAGCTCTTCTCAAGGGAAAAGTTACTCTGGGGATGCCATCTCCTCTTAATCAGGTACCATATAGAGCCATGTTGCTCCTTAAACAAGGCAGAGAGCACAAGCCACTGCTTCTCTTGCTGGGAGAAGTAGTTGTTGCCATGACACATTTCTAAACAACACAGCTGAGACTGGTTTGCTTCCCAAACGGGGAAACTGAGGCAGGGGCATCATCACTCCTCTCCCTGAGCCGTGCAGGACCCACATCACCCCAGCGCTCCAGGCAATAGAGCCTGAGCTTTTCCAGCAAACCCTCCAAAACTCTGTTTTTAAACACCTGCCATAAGAAAACAGCAAAAAAACCTCTTCTGTTGCTCTTGGAGAAAGAAGAGGCACAAACGCCTTCCACCTTTGGCAGCCTCTCGGCATCGCTGAGTGCTCACACAGCACCTCTTCGGAGCTGTGAAAGCTGAGGAGAGCTGTTGCTTTTCTCTCTCTCTCTCTCTCACACACACACACACGAGACTTCTTTCAGTGTTTATTTTATTTTTACCTGGATTTTAACATCCAGGCTGGCAAGAGCAAGGCTGGGGAAAAAAAAAAAAAAGCAGTGTGAGATAGTTCTGCTTCTGGCTCTTCCAGTGACCCTTGGACCCTGCTGGTTGCAACACATGGGCAAGAACCTCTTTAGCTTCAGGATGGGGGTGTCCTGGGGGACACAGCAGCCCTAGATCTGTCAGGAGGATGCAGTCGGTCTCTCCGGTTGCTTCCCACCAGCCAGACCGCGGGAAATTACAGGAATTGCTGACATTTTTCTGTAGCCACAGAGTTTCTGCAGCCCCACAGCAGCCCTCTGGTCCCCAAGGGCAATGGAGAGACTTTTCCCAGCGCCTCAGGAGCTCTTGTACTCTTCCCCAGCTCCTCCCTCCAAGAAGACCCCTGGCCCAGAGTAACACAGCGCTTAGAGGGGGAATCATCCCCTTGTAACACACCGAGAAGTTAAATACACCTTTCATTCAAGGACAGAGCAAGAAACAGCAGCAACTGAGCACTCCCTCCTCCTCCCTGCACAGGTTCCCAGGGCCAGATACTCAAAACCAGGTCCCTGTATTCACTTGGATGCTCACATCCAAACCTGCAATTACTTAACTTGATTTTTAAAGATCTGTATTTTGGGTGGATTTATAGAAAACTAAATACAGCTGCTGGCAGGCAACCCTGACTCCAGTCTGGGTGGATCCACAGGAACTCCCAAACCCCCTTGCAGCTTTGTTTTCTGCTGTGGGAAAGCACTGGAAACTCAAGAGGAACAAATGTGGAGTGCATGCCCACTTCCCAAAGGAGGCCAGGGGTAGTGACTTGCTTCATTTAAAAAAAAAAAACCACAAATAAACCAAAACACACAAAATAACCTACTCCCAAACCAGTTGGATCCACAAACAAGGTTGCTTTGGAATTGCGGGTGTGATGCAGGGATGTCAGGGAGCAAGCCAGCTGTCAGCCTTTTGCTGGAGCAGCCATGTAGGGCTCCAATTAATTATCACCTGCAGAGGTGTTTTTAGGAGTTATTTATAGGTGAGTGTGATGAAGCCTAGGGAAAGCAATTGCCAAAATGAACCAGGCACATAACACGGGACAGCCTCGCCCTTCCTGGAGGGGGGACAAACTGCTCCACGCTGAGCATTTTAGCCCAGAGAACCAGATTAAATCCATGTGGCATCTGGGCTCAGTCCATAGCTCAGTCCATAACCTGCTACTGCTGGTGCTGCGGGCTGCCAGGACTGACCCAAGCATCCAAAAGAAAGAGAAGATGAAATCTCCATCCTTAAATGGTTCCTCAGTGTCTGAGGATGCTGATATTTCTGGGAGAAGCGATGCTGTGTTCCAATTAATCTTTTCCAGAGTGAGCTCCTGCAGTGCCTACAGCAGGTGTCACAGCTCACGTTAACCATCACAGAAAGAGCTGCTGTCGTGCGATTCTCCTCTGACAGGTACTAGCAAGTGATCCCAGCATCAATTCCCTTTCTATTAACGATGGGTGAAAGGTTTCATGCGATTGCTTAGGATGATAAAAGCAATTCATCAGCATGGGTTCTGCAGGCATAAGCAAATCCTAAATCCTCCCCAGCCAGATATTGGCTGGCTTATCTAACCGTGTGACCTCTCTTCAAAAGCCAGCCTGGACAAATGGAGCAAATTTCTTCCTTAAAATGCTACCAGCATAGATTATCGTAGGGAAAGAATATGGTCCCCCCTCCCCTTCATAGGGCAGATCGGGGCAGATGCTTCTGTAACCAAGTATCCCTCTCTGGCTCATCGCTCTCTCCAAGCAAGGGACCAAACTGCATCCTGGTGACTTGCTTTCCATCCCAAGAGACTTCACAGTGTCTGCTGAAACCTTTAATTAATGTTTGGTGGGTAGGCAATCAAAGCAGGGCAGGAACCAAAAGTTCATTATCTTCCAGAGGCTGCTGAAGAGGCAGTAGGGCTGTCCTTGGAGTTTTGGTCACAAATGGTTGGTCTGAACTCCTTGGAGGGCTGAGTCTGAGATGATTTCAGTGTCCCATGAGGTATACTGTGGGACAGATTTGGTGACAGGCAGGAAAGGAAGAGGAAGCCACAACCAACAGTGCTCCTGACTTTGGGTTAGTCAGTTAAACAGCATTAAAAACAACACACTCCTTTCCCCAGCCAGAGGCTCCTTCCCTTTTGTGTAGGACATCAGGGTCCTTCCACCCCAAATCAAGCAATCAGAACTCATGCTCAATGAGTGAAACTTGCCAGCCTTTTGGCCAGGCTCCTCTGCACACATGCCTTTGTATTCTGCTTTTCTCCCCCCATTATAATAAAAAAAGGCCAAATGTGCTTTTTGTTTAGCCTGGAGAAGAGGAGGCTGAGGGGAGACCTCATTGCTCTCTACAGCTACCTGAAAGGAGGTTGTGGAGAGGAGGGTGTTGGGCTCTTCTCCCAAGTGACAGGGGACAGGACAAGAGGAAATGNTTTGTTGCTTGAAAGTGCCTGGATTTCACCAATGGATTAAGCCTGCTGAGTTGTGAAGTGACAAACCTCATGCCGTGCTTTGGGTAAAGCCTGTTATCAAAAAAAAATGTTTTTGACAGGAGGCATGAGTGAGTCAGGCTATGAATACACAATGGGAGTTGCATTTCCAGGAATGATCACCATCTCTGTTAATTTACAGTCATCCAAGTCCATGTTTTATGAGGAATCAGGGCTGATGAAGTTATTAAGGTTACAAGGAAGCTCAAACCTGGAGCAGGACGGCTGAGCCAGATGTGCCTGGGATGCCTGGGAAGCCCAGCCTCCAGGGCAGGACTCCAAGAGATGCAAGACGATCTTCACTGAACACATTCTCACCCACAGCCTCATGCAAAGGAAGCCATCATGCCTCCACGTGGCACAGAGGATCCGGTCATCAGAGAAGGGTGGATGCAGGGAACAGAGTTGGTCACAGAAGAGTTGTCCTAGACCCGCCATGTGAAGGATGGGGTCTTAGTGGCAAAAGAAACCTGCCAACAAGAGAAAGACCTAGGAGCGACCCTTTAATCAACTCATCTCCTCTCAGCACTCATGACCAGCTCCTCATATTGCAAGACAGGGATGTCCTAATGGCAGATAATCCACAACGAGCATTTAATTAAGAGCTGGGAAAGAAAGCAAAGCGATTGATTTTCAGCAGGGATTTCTAGGGATGAAAACAGATGCCCAGAGACCTCCAGGCTCTTTAATCAGAGTCTCTAGTCTTCTTTGCAGACCAAGAGCTGATGAGGACAAAGCAAAAAATCACAGATACAGCAGTTTTTCTGTACAGACACCGATAACCCGGAGGTGACTTTATTTTCCCCTCCCCTTCTGACTCATCTACTTCAGTCATTTAGCACTGAGCTGACCTGATGCAAATTGTGATCATTCAGTTGGGATGGTTAAAGCAAAGGAGAAAATAGTTTGAATCCATCCCCAAGGTGACCTGCAATGAAGCAGGTCATTCGCCTGATTGGCCAAGGAAAAAAGCCAAATCTTTCTCTTGAAGCTGAAATATTAGAGGGAGTCAGTCAGCAGTGAAGCAGTTAATGGGGAACTGCCCAAATTGGATGGACGGTGTCCTTCTGAGCAAGCGAGGGCCCAGAGAGTGGTGGGAAATGGTGTTAAATGCAGCTGGAGGCCAGTCACAAGTGGGGTTCCCCAGGGCTCAGTGCTGGGTCCAGCCCTGTTCAGTGTCTTTATCAATGACCTGGATGAAGGCATTGAGTGCACCCTTAGCAAGTTTGCAGATGACACTAAGCTGGGTGGAAGTGTCGATCTGCTGGAGGGTAGGGAGGCTCCAAAGGGATCTGAACAGGCTGGACCACTGGG
>WAAB01003879.1:36518-55728 GCA_013389865.1 Piaya cayana
AAACTGGTGAAGGGGCTGGAGAACAGGCCCTATGAGGAACGGTTGAGAGAGCTGGGGTTGTTTAGCCTGGAGAAGGGGAGGCTGAGGGAAGACCTTATTGCTCTCTACAGCTACCTGAAGGGAGGTTGTAGAGAGGAGGGAGCTGGGTTCTTCTCCCAAGTGACAGGGGACAGGACAAGAGGGAATGGTCTCAAGCTCCACCAGGGGAGGTTTAGGCTAGACATAAGGAAAAAATTCTTCACAGAAAGGGTCATTGGGCACTGTTAGAATCTGCCCAGGGAGGTGGTTGAGTCACCTTCCCTGGAGGTGTTTAAGGCACGGGTGGATGAGGTGCTGAGGTTTAGTGTTTGATAAGAATGGTTGGACTCAATGATCCGGTGGGTCTCTTCCAACCTGTTGATTCTATTATTCTGTGATCTTTCAGGACAGAAACAAGCCTTGCATCTCAATACACAAACACAATACACAGTTAGGCACTAAGCATCCCAGCTCAGAAGTGCTCTTGGTTTAAGAAGACACAATCTGACATTATTATACAGGAATTTGAGGTTGTTTCATGAAGGCAAAGGTGTAGCATTGTTCTACATAGCAGCTGTAAAACCCCTCTCCAGCATGCTTTGACATACCTAGTGATGTAAAAGTACATGACCTGTGCGTTGGCTCACCTGCTCCACTCTGTACAGGAAAAAACTTTGTGTTTGTTTCCTTTTCCCCATTTTTCCATCACTACTGCCTTCAATGATGCACCCTTTGACACTGAGGCCAGCAGCAATCAGGTAACTCCTCAAAATGTGCATCATCAAAGGCTGAAATGTAAACACCCAGAGGCAGTTGAGTACTATGAGAACACAGGACCAAAATCAGCTTGATCTTGTGAGGTTTCAGATTACCTGCCTTCCAAAGCCATCCTGTTGGCTGTCCTCACACAACATGTAACCCTGCTATTTCACCTAGTGTGTGCCTCACTTACAGCCATGAACACATTAAACCAGAAGCCCACCAGTGTCTACCACCGCAGGGCTGAACTTCCACCTGGCTGTGCTGAGCAGTCTGCAGAAGACCTTAAAGACAGCCTTTTTTTTCTTATTTCTACAGATTGAATTAGGAAACTTCCACCTCCTATTCACCCTAATCATTCTCATAGCAGGGAATGAAAACCCTTCATCAGGCCCCAGACTCACCGTCATTAGCTCCTTCTGGAAAGACTTCCTCTCCTTGTTCTCAGTGTTGTTGCAGTCCTCCTTCAGCTTCTCCAAGACGGAGGCCACTCGCTCAGGCTCACTGTCCAACTCTGCTCGGCAGAAAAATGTGAGCGGCAAGTTCAAGTACCCCAGCGCATCGGCAAAGGACCGCCAGCTGCTGAGGTTCTCCATCAGCAGAGTCCTCACGGAGGCGTAGATGTAGGTCAAGAACTTGCAGGGCCTCAGGATCTGCTCGAGAAGCAGGCTAGTGGTGAGATCTGGCCCAGAGAAGTAGCTGGGCTTGACTTTCCCAACCACCAACACATTTTTTGTGTGCACAAGGCCTATCTTTCCCTGGTAGTAACCAATATACCACTCCTTGGTCCACAGCTGCCCTTTTAACCTGATCTTCTCCTCACTGAGGAGGGCTACGATGTCTCCTTTCTTGTACTCCAGCAAATAGTGGTTCTTGCTTTGCCTCACCACGGTCTTCAGCAGCTTGCCGTACTTCAAGCTCAATACCGGCCGGTCCTGAAAAACTGGATACTTGGTGGTGGCAGCCAGAGGTGAAAGGATGATTTTTCCGACCTCGTTCTTCTTGAGGAACCGCCTCTGCCCTGTTGGTTTGATGGCACTTTTTGGAGGCGGCTGCGGTGTCTGCACGCAGAATTGGGTCAAAATGGCATCCTTGTCATCCTTGACCTGTATCCTTAGTGTGAAGTCTGAGAGCTCGTTGGGGTCGTGGCACGCAATGGGGAAGATAAGGCGGCTGACCTTGCCCAGTTTCATCTGGAAGCCCCGCACAATTTTAGCTTGTTCACTAGCTTTCACCTCGTAGTTGGTCATGTTGGAGAACATGCAGAGCTTCAGGTCCTGAGGTCGGGACAGAACAAACTGATGCTTACCCCAGAGGTGGAGAGCAACGGGAGCTGGGCTGTGGGACTGCCTAGTGACCTCATTCACCAGGAGATTCTTGGGCGCACATTCATGTCCGAACATGGCCACTACAGTCTTAAAGGAAGGGTGAATGTGTTTTGGGCCATAGACGCCAACTGTGATCTTCTTGCTGATGTAATCCCAAACAGTGTAAGGGTAGAGGATGTTCTGCCCCTGAGCTACGGCTGCGATGTACATGCAAGGCTCCAGGTTCTCCAGCTGCACCTGGATCGTGTCCCCATACGAATAGCTCAGCTCCATTGGCGTGTATGGCCCCTCCTTCATGTCGCTCCGCAGGCACTGCAGTCCCACCAAACTCTTGCTCATAACGTCATTCTTGACTTCTGCTGACACCTTCATCTCCAGAATGATGAAGGTTTTCACCTCCATATTGCTGAGTTTGATCTGCAGGACCGGGCTGATGGTGCTGCACTTGTCACTGTTCAGCTCCAGCGGTGGATCCAGCATCGCTTTCATGGAGATCTGCTGCGTTTCCCCAGGGCACACGTGGCCCTCTGGCACACGGATGCTGATGTTGGTGTCTGGAAGCTGAACAGCTCCACCAGAGCTATCCAGCTTGCAGACAATGTTGGTCTCCACCGGTTGTGTCTGACCCCAGCCAGGATTTTGACCAAGCAAATCCAAGTCATGGCAAGACCGAGCCAGCTTCCTATGGTTCAGCCACGCTGTCCTAAAATCTTCCCGGCTCTGGAACTGCTCAGGGGTTGGAGACTTCAAACCACTGAAAAAACTTGAGGAAGCTGGAGTATCTGACTTGGCCTGAAGAACAGAAAGTTCAGACAAACTGTAAGAGCGTTTACTTCGGAAGAAGGGATTGTCCCTTTTCACAGGCTGTTCCAGATCCAGCCTGTCTGTGGATGGAAACTCATCAAAAATGTTACCCAGGCTGCTATTAGCAGCCGAACTGGAAACAGCTGAAGTAGGAGCCCCCGTGTCAAAGAGCAGCAAGTCAACAGCAACGTTGGAGCTGGACTCTTTGTCCAAGCTGGGCGCTGTTTGCAAATTCCCATTCAGAAATGGGTTCGTCTGGACTCCATTCAAGAACGGGTTGTTATTGTAGGTTTGCATAGAGTTTCTTTTCACATCAGTCCATTCTCCAAGGAGATCTAACTCCTTGACTCCCTCATCAGGGCTCTCCAGTAGGTTGTCTATCATCCCGCTGTCCGTCAGAGAAGAGTTGCGGTAGTTGACAGGTTGGACGTAGGAGGATGGGATATAACCCATTTCTGTGGTGTTGTGAGCATACCACCACTCGCCTCCCGACGTGTCTAAAACATAAAGGTGGTCCCCCTTGGAGAACTTCAGAGTGGTGAAATTAGTCGGACAGTAATCTTTGATTGCTATTACTTCCTTTGCATTTCCAAAGGATGTGGGATTGTCAACCAGCAAGGCACTAGGAGAAGGCACTGCAAAGACAAGAAGAAAGCAGTCCTGTAAACAATCCACAGGACAGTCGCAACTTACTTGCAATCATTTATTTCAGGTCAGCCATCCATGGTACTTTACATAGTGAATTAAGGTAGTTTTACAATCTCTCAAACCTGCAGGTATCTTCCCCCTCCTAAAATTTTGGAATAACATTTTTCTCTCCACTACTTCTGATACATTCACGTTTCCTTTCCCCAAAGAGTTCATGATCTAAAGGGACGGGCATTGACACAGCTGGGAAGAGCAGCAGGAATTGAGGCAGGAGAAGCAGCAGCTTGTTACCCTCCTGACGCCTTAGCAACAAGCTCCCTCCCCAGTGTGGGGCCCCATAGCTGCTGCTGTACGAGCCACCAGCATCCCACAGCCTCCTTAAACTCCTTGATGAACAACACATAAGAAGGTGTGTTGGATGGAGATTTGAGACAGCAAGTTTCGCTTATCAGCAATCTTTTTTACCTGATGTGTTGGGATCTAAGCTCTTAAGGACATATCCTACAAGTACAAGCATCCTCTTGAATGGTCACGTTTAAAATAACAGAAGTTAATTAGGAGGGGTTTTTAACGACTGCTACATGGGAAGAGCCATTATCCTACCAATTTGCTCAGCGGTATCTCAAGGTCTTTTGCCACCAGCTCTTTAGTGTTGCCATTGCACTCCCCATGTAGTTAACCATGCTGCTGTGGGTTAATGTGTAATGTTCATAGGCTAAAAGTGCTCTTGTTCTGCTGTAAACCCTCTCGTCACATGAACAACTTGTGAAATATCTTATGTATCAGTGTGAGAAACAACTAAGTGTATCCACTAAGGGCAAATCACACTCCTACTTTTTCATGTCATGCCAGCCAAAGCCATCAGCATTTCACTTTTCTTACAGAGCACCTGTATTTCTTAGCTCCTCAACTCATTTTCTAAAGAAGGTCCGATAGTTTGAGCCCTCAGAAAGAAGCACAGCGTTGAGTGCTGCTATGGACCGAGCAGTAGCTGCAATCCGCCTTTCAGCAGCACCAGATGAAAGTGGTTTGCCAGGGGATCCCAATTACAAACAAAACAGCTGGGTCCAGCCTACAGATTCTCACACTGACATCCTATTTATTGGTTTTGTTCTCACTTTTAGGACCTATTTCTGTAAAAAGCAGTAGGAATAAGCTGCAGATGATGTTACATCAACATTGCAACGTGTGTCATCTTGCTAGACAGACTTAAGAAAACAAGGAAAGCTGGATATGGAGCTGCAAGAGGACTGGAACAGCACCTGCTTCAACAGGTTTGAGAGCATTCTGGAGGGAGAAGGGATTTAAGAAACACAGGAAGCCCGTAAAATCTTGGAGATGAGGGGACGGCAGATCAGACTGCACATTCCTGCAGTCACTACCTGTGGGCTGGCAGCACTTCTTAGGACATGGAAACTACAAGGCAAGGGATGACATAGATTAGCAAAGAAGTCTTTAAATATACGCTATGGAACAAAATATTAAGAAGAGAAAAGTTTATACACGCCCTAAACAACCCATTGTTAATCCACTTCCCCTGCCAGCAGGTAGGCAAAGTTGTGAGGACATTTATTCTGCACAAAACTATATATAAACTCTATTTNACTTCGATATTTAAACTACTTTGCCACCCTGGTAGGAGCTCACCACTAACTCAGCACTGCAGACAGAGCTGTCTGCAGGACAGGGCATTTTTGGCCTCCCCATCCTCTTGGATCAGGCAGGCAAGTGGCTCTTCCCGTGTCTCCGCAAGCTGTGTGTGCAGCTGACACAGCAGCACGGTTAACAAGGATGTGCGGAAACCCCTTGGAGAATATGAGTAATTCCTATTTTTGCATTAAAAACAATCTAATTTGTAGCAAAAGCGTTTGATGTTCGGGTCTCTTCTTGCTACGACTGCAAAAGCAATTGCTTTTTTGCATGTTTATTTTTAAAGGCCCTTGGTGAATGCTACCTTCCACCTGGAGTTATTTCTTGGGATCTATTTGGCAGGGGAACAGTAATTCCCCCCTCACCTGAACATGGCTTTCATGCTGTGTAAGGTAAATACAGCTGAAGAAAAAGCAATAAAAGGAAGAAAAAGGATTATTCAAGCAACGTACAAACTGCCAGCTCCAAGGGAAGGGGAAAACTAAGTCTTGGAACTGCCTTGTGGCCGTCACCTCTCTCGGCTGCTGGATCACTTGGTGCCAAGGCTCTGCCTCTCCTTGCACCTCTGGACACACTGGCTGGAACTTGCTGCACTTCTCTGTTAGGTGCCATCTGCTAATTATTAACCAACCCCCTCCTGGTCCCGAAGGGTGAGAAGATGCACCCTAACCAAGGAGGGGGTATCATCCCCACCCATCTCTCCGCACCTTTGACATCGTAGAGGCTGGTCTCGGCGAAGCCCTCACTGAGGTCGATGAGCGTCCCCTCTGACTTGCACCGCGGCAGCCCGCCCGAGTTGGCTGCCCGGATCCGCTGTGCTGCCATCTCTGGCCCGCTGACCTCGCTCAGCCTCAGGGATCGCTAGGCAGCCATGGCTTCTCCGTGAGCGAAGCCGGCTATGGGGACCAGCCTGGGGGAGAAAAACAAACCCCGGTGCATTAGAAAAGGTTCCAGGTCCCACCACACCACCCACAAAACAGCAACAGAATAATTGAACAATGTGGATCAGAAGGGATCTTGAAGCCCATCCAGTTCCAGCCCTCTGACATGGGCAGGGACACCTCCCACTGGATCAGGGTGATCAAAGCCCCATCCAACCTGGCCTTGAACACCTCCAGGGATGGGGTAGCCACAGCTTCTCTGGGCAATCTGTGCCAGTGCCTCACCACACAGACAGGAAAAAATTTCTTCCTAAAATTTAATCTAAATCTCCCTTCTTTCAGCTTAAAATCATCCCCCTTGTCATACCCCTGCACTCCCTGATCAAAAGTCCCTCCCCAGATTACCTGTAGGCTCCTTTCAGTGCTCGAAGGTCACTATAAGGTTTCCTCAGAGACTTCTCAGGCTGAATAAACCCAATTCTCTCAGCCTGCCATTGTACGGGAGGTGCTCCAGTCCTCACATCATCTTTGCGGACCTTCCATGATCATAGAATCACTAGGTTGGAAAGGACCCACAGGATCATCGAGTCCAACCATTCCTATCAAACACTAGTCCATGCTCCTCAGCACCTCATCCACCTGTCCCTTAAACACCTCCAGGGAAGGTGACTCAACCACCTCCCTGGGCAGCCTGTTCCAGTGCCCAATGACCCCTTCTGTGAAATATTTTTTCCTGATGTCAAGCCTGAACGTCCCCTGGTGGAGCTTGAGGCCTCCTCAAGCGCGCACTGACCCTGTGGTGCCAATACAGTAGGCAGGTCCTCCTTAAAACATCAGGAAAGATAACCTAGGTGCTCCCAATTAGCACGGCAGCGTCTACAAATCACCAAGAGCTCTGGGTAGCAAGGGCAGCCTGGTCAAGCACAATGCCACTGCTGGTCACCAACTCGTACAAAGCAGACCTCTTGACTTTAGGAGTTATTCGGGAATATGTTGCTCCCAGGCTCATAAATTCATCCTTCTCCCCAGTTCATAAGAGCTTTCAGCGCATCTGCATGTTGGTCTAGCACATATTTCTGAAACCATCAACTGCTCAGATACTGTGGGAGCCCAGGGCAGTGGTTAGCAAGCTCAGGAAGCCCATGGGACCAGTTTTTTTGCACGTCCAACCACATCATAGCTGTCTCCCGCTGCAGCACTGGGATCTCCTGGGATGGAGATGGGCTCTTCTTGCTTGCTCCCTGCATCCCCCTCCTCTCCAAGCCACCTGGATCATTGAGCAGGGATTGGACAGAGAAATGTCCCTTCTTTCACTGCCCGGCTTCACTCCAGCTGCTTCACTCCAGAACAGGGACGATAACAGGGGTAGTGGGAGAAGTGTCCAGAAGGAAAAATAATTTTTTTTTTTCTTCCTTTTCTTCTCATAAATACTTCATAGAATCATAGAATGCTTTGGGCTGGAAGGGACCTTAAAGATCATCTAGCTCCAACCCTCGTGCCATGGAGGCAGATTTTCATCCTTCTTGTCCAGGATCTGCTCCCCAACCCTCCTGGAACGGAGACAGGAGATGTTTGCCCTTCTTGTCCAGCATCTGACCCACAACCTCCCTGCCATGGAGACAGGAGACGTCTGTCCTTCTTGTCCAGCATCTGCCCGCAAAATCCCGTGCCATGAAGACAGGAGACGTTTGTTCTTCTTGCCCAGCATATCCCTCTCAATGCCCCTGCCAAGGAGACAGGAGATATCTGTCCTTCTTGTCCAGTGGTTGCCCTTCAACCCCCCTGCCAAGGAGACAGGCATGGAGACACTTGCTAAAACACTTTCAGAAACCCTATGGAAGAGCAGCTGCATCAGCGTGCCAGAGCCAAGAGGCAAATTAACCCATTCCCTGCTGCCTGAAGAACACACTGACACTTTGGCTGCCAAAATAACAGCTGATGCAAGCACTGGTAAGACCTCTTCTGGTGTCACTCGTGTCCTCTAAAGCTTGGAGGGTGGCCAAAGAAGCACATGGATGAGCAGGGAACTCCACTGCATCTCTGCAAGTGAAGGCTCAGAGCATGAGCCACACTTTGCTCCTCGAGGTTTGCACCAGGGACAAGGTATGTGGTGAGATGTGCCTGGCACCCCCTAACCCAGGTGAATCCTGCCACACAGCATCCCTACACACATCCCTACACCCTGCTCCCTACACACCTACTGCAAAACTCCAGCCAGGCTACAAAGTGCCAACAGCTCTTGAAAATAAAGCTCTGTGCAATTAAAAGTTATATCCAAACACCCTGCTCGAGCTTAGCAACCCAAAAGGGGTTTTATCCACTCCAGGCAGTGGTTTTACCTTTTCTCCCTTTCTCCTTTCTCTCTCTCCCATGCAATTTTTTTTTTCTCCCTCTGTCTGAAAATCAGATTGACCAGAGAATAACCCCAAATTCCTTAGGTGGGAATATGGAGCTGATGGGAGCATGAAGACAAGAACCAAATGCTTTGGCTGCACCCGGCTGTTATTAAACCAGCGTGCCTGTCAAGGAGGAGCAGCAAGCCCTGAAGGATTCAGTGCCCTTTTCTGGAATGCAGTAAGAGGAAATTTGCAGGGGAGAGCTGAGCAGGAGATACTCCAGCCTGCTTGAAATGCTTCCCAAGCCATCCCTGGGGCCGGTATGCCGGGAATGTGGTTTGCTGGAAGGGATGCACCAGGCTCCAGCCAGAAAAGGGAAGAGAGAACTTGCATGCAAACAGTTTTCCCTTTGAGAAGAGTGCTGGTTTGGGTCCTGCTGGGAGCACTCTGAGGGAAGAGAGCTTGGCAGGCACTACACAGAGAGAAACCAGGTGCTGATTCAAGACAGAGCTGAGCCAGGTAAGACAAGGGACATGGAGCTGCCACCAGAAGAGCAATAAGCACTAAGTGGGAAGGGAGGAAAGATGCTCTTGTTAGCACCCATGCAGCTTATCCCATTGCAAAGCAACACCACGGAGGGCAATCCCTCCACGGCCACGCAGGTACAAAATCCAGCACGAGGTGAGCAGTGTCATCTTTGCAGAAACAGCTCAACGGGTGAAGTTTTCACCAATTTTAAGTGATGCTGGCACACAATCATGTTTAAAAAAAAAGCATTTTAACAGCCCAAAGGTTGCCACTGCTTGGTGAGCACTGCACGAAGTAAGAAAGAAACCAGAGCAGGGAGGTGATTTTTTTTGCAAATCAAAGTGCAAGCTATAAATATATTCTTAAACATCTGCCTGGCAGTCCAGTGCCAAATAATTTTTTTTTATTGGCCATTATAGCTATGTACTCTCACCAACATAACCACACACCTCACAGTTCCTGCATTTTCATGGATACTCCCTGGTCCCCGTGTCCTGTATTTATGTAACTGTATGGGAATCTTTATGCTAAAGGTCTGGACAGAAGCGAATGTGTGGAGAAACAGCTGGAAACCACCCACCTACATGCACCCTGTAGTCTCAAAAGGCATCAAGAACATATATCAAAATGACTGACGAAGAATAGGTATTTCCTCTCCCCAAAGCAGCATCTTGGCTGCAGCTCAGCTCATTCTGGGTGCAGCAACCCTCTCACACACACATGAAAGGACGGGGGTGCACACACCCCAAGGCTGGACTTGGGGTAGGAGATGGCGTTTGGGAGCTGACAGTCCCAGTGAATGGACCCAAGATGTTTCTGAATGCAGAGGTAAGATGGACAAACAGCAAGCCTTCAAACTTGGGCTATGTGAGCATAAAAGGTGACAATTGTGAGCACGGTGGGGGGAAACAAGGTTGGACAGGGCAAGATTTGGTTAGAAATCACTTCTACAGCCATGGTTGAGAAAACGGTCTGCAAACTCCTCTGAGAGCACTTCAAATGTAAACCAGGATTAAATATAGACTAGGAAAAACCCAGCCCCATCTGTTTACCCAAAGCCATAAACAGCATCTGAAATGAATGGATGGGGGGGAAGGAAACTGCTGAGCAACCAAAACTTCTCCTGCACGAGCAAGGCAACAGCATCTCCTCATGCAACCAGTTCAAAGGCACCCACACCTGCTTTTCACACCATTTTTATCCTCCCACGAGGAAAAGGCAATACTGCAGGGCAAAATACATCCGGAGGGTTTGCTGTTTGCTTCCCCTACCCCGATGAATCCAACAAGCAGCTTTGCAGGCACCAGTTGCACAGGCTGGGGTTCCCACAGTGGTTACACCCCATGGTACCAAACATGTCATTGATCTCACCAAACCCTTTAACAGGTTGAGGACTGGGCAAAGCTTTAGGGAAGCCCCAATGAACAATTTTCCATAGCTGCTGGCTGGCACCTGTGAATCTTCACCAGCTTTCTGGGGCACAGAAGCACCAGGGATGGTGTTGCCCCTGGACCAGGGCTTCTTTCCAGATGTCCCTTGCTCCTGCACCAGCACCATATGGGTGACATAGTGGCTGCGTCACCTCCCCTTCCTGTCTGCTGGGCTTCTGCTCCACGAGGACATCACGGGATACCCATCCTGTGAGTCACTCATCATAGGAACAGCAGAGCTGTCTTCAACAGGGACTTACAGAGTGTGGATTTAACATTGCATTAGCTGGGTCTATCAATAAGGTTTTGGGGGAGGGACAGATGGGACATGCAAACAGACCGAGCTGTGCTGTTCTGGGCAGAAATGCCGGCTACTTCTTAAGGTAGAAATGCTCTTGTGAGCAAGCTGGGCGACAGCAAGGATCTCCATGGTCTTGAATCAATGCTAAGCCTGCTACTGGATCTCCTCTCCATCAGGCAGCAGCAGGTTTGGGGAGGATCTGGAGCCGATGATGGAGTAGCATATAATAAAAAATGCTATTGAGACCTGTTTTAAAAAACTCTAAAGGTCTTTTTCCTACAGCGTTTGAATGCATGGCATTCAGTGGCACAGAAAAGGTTAAAAATAACTTCTGCAAACTCTCTGAGATGGCTCAGCCCGGAAACTCAACCACAGGCATTGCCCTCCCAGCTCCACAGACCCAGGGGAACCCACTGAAACCCCCCAGCGCAGGCTGCATGGTGGTACGGCGGGGTTGGCAGTGGAGATCCATCCTGCCCAGGGCTCCCAGATCCATCCACCATGCCAAACTGGTCCTGATGGGATTATGGTATGGATCCACCTCTGACTGGACACTGAACTATAAATCACAAAGTCAGGACACCTGGCCATGCTGAACAGGGTTAGCAAAGAAAAGCTACCCTTGGTGAAATACTCACCGGCAGCATAAGCCCCATGATCACAAAGAAAGAAATGCAATAAGAACGTGGGAATACCTGAAAACGCAAACCCCGAGGGTGTGAAGCAGGATCTGCTGCTGGCCAAGGAATGGTATCCTCCACCAACGTCTGACTGCAGCCCAGCGTAGGTGATAAAGGACCCTACAGAAGCCTCAATGAAGGAAAACCCATTACTGCCAAGAATGTGGGTTGATAAGACCTGGGAGGGCTGGTGGGACCAGGCAGTACCAAGCACTATCAGGGCTGGAGATGCAGTCAGGTCCCTCCACACGCAGCCAAAGGAAGGGCAGTACACGGTACTTTCCACTCTCAAACAGAAGCAGGGAGGACCTACCCACACCTCTGCTTGCCCCAGAGCTCGGCTGAGCCAGGGAGCTGCAGGGCCCATCCCACCATCGAACACACGTGTCCATGGGAAGCATCAGGAACAGGAGCCACCATGACCCAAGATAGGTCAATCCTGCAATAAGTAACACAACTGCACACCTGTTCTCCCTGCGTAATACATAAAAAGCCTGCCAAGCCCTAAGTCCACATGCGAATTCAGGGGAAATCTTCCACCTACTCTAGACCACAAAGGGCAAGGTGGGAAGATTAAAAAGAGCTTCTAATCAATCCCTTACCATCCTTTTCCCACACCAAAGCCAAGACCAATTCCAGGTACTTGTTGCTAATGGTTCTTAATCTGCTTTTTCCTTCTCTAAAGGAAAAACCTCTCCTGGTTCTCCTACAAACATAGTAGTGTTTTCCAGGTTTCTTCTAAAACCAGTCAGCTTTGCTTAAATACAAGTGAATTTAACTGTTTGTAGGTAGAAATTTATTTCCCAGAGGCAAAGCAGTACCCACAGAGCACACTCATTCTACACAATAAATTTACTAAAAACACTGCTTTTATCAAAGTCACAAAACCTGAAGTAACTTATGACCATGGAAACAGCCAGAGATGAGGTTCCTCCTGGAAACACACAGGGGACATCCCAGCCATGAAGGAGCTGATGTCTGCCCAGGAAGCCACAGCAGTTGTGCCTGGGAGCACCAACAACAAGACAGATTCAATCACTGCAATGCTCAAAGTCCTCCAAAAAGGGCTATTTTTGGCCTCTTTTTTTTGGGTAAAATTGCAAAATTTAGCAAATGGTCCAATGTAGGAACTTAGTTTTGTCCTGCACATTCTTATTTTCAAGAGCTTCCTCATGACTATTCTATGACACAACCTTGGCCACTGGGCTTCAGTTGCTCAACACGCTTTCCCCCCAGCAGAAAATTATTTGCCTACTTTTTCCATGCTTGTGTTAAAAGACCTTCCAGCAGAGGTGAAACCCACAACATCCTCTAAACTAGTAGCATCAGCATGGATCCAACCAGGCCTTCTACAGCCCCCTACAAGACTGGAACAGCTTTTGAAACTGCTGGTGGCCTATAGCTGCCCATGGCAGGAAGGCAGGCAGACAGACATTCTTGCAGCTCATCTCTGAGGTCAGTCCCAGATGCATTCCCACCTGACTCCCCATTTCCACAGGTGGTCATGTCGTGTATCCATCACTTGCTGCATGCAGTCATGAGGGCAGCACGGCCCAAGGTCCTCTTAGGGCACATATCACTCTGAAAAAAGACCACTCTGACTTGTATAATCCTATCACCAAGTCACCTCCTGCCTGGGGTTTGCCTGATCCACTGGTCTTGCCCAGTCAAACCACTGCAGGACACCATGGAGATGCCCTGAAGCACAGAGAGATGGCCATGGGACACCTCCAAGGGGCTCCAAACATCTGATCATAGTTGAGGGCCAGCAGAGAATAATGGATTCTGGTTAGGAGGAAGAATGGGATGATTCTTCTTCCCTCTCCTTTGTTCTGGAGACAGTGCCTTGCTCCCCATGATCCTGACCTCTTCAGTAAGGCAGTTTGAGCCTTGTTGGTGAAGATGGGTGGGTAAGAGCTGGCTGCCTTTGGCTTTTCCCTCCAGAAGCCTGGCCCAAGCATTTTGCATGTATGATGCCAGCAATGCCACACGCCCTCATGATTCCTAACCTTGTCGCCTTTCTCTTATCTCCTCCTCCTACTTTACCACTTATGTTTGCAAAGCCAACGCTATAATCTGCAGAAAAAACCCAAAACAAAACAAAAAACCCAACCAAACATAAACCACCCCTTAAGACAACACAAAACATGAGCTCTTTGTACCAGAAAGATCACGTCGGCCCAAACTCACGTACATGCCGGAACGAGCCTTGGAGCTGAAAATGCACCAGAACAGAAGATATGTCATTGTGGTCCCTTTTCTAGCAAACAAAAAGGGACTTGTGGAAATACTGGGACCTCCCACCCCTTCCATAGTACTTTCACATTCCAAGGGTTTGCTTTGGACCTGTTCCCCACCACGTATGGCAAGCAGTAGGGATGCTTGTACCCAGCATCCTGCTCGTACCCACCATGGCAGCAGAGTCGGCTGGAGAGCACAACCCCATGCTGAGCCTTATGGAAAAATCCTGCCCGCAGGCTTAAGCTTGGCTCTGCTCCTGCCAGCTGAGCCTGCGAGGATGAGCCAAACAGGGCAGCGCTGATGGAGCAGAGGTGGAAGGGAGGAACAAAAAAAATGTAATTACAGCTGAGCGTGCGCTCCCTGTGTCTGCTGGCACCTGGTGTCCATTAGAGCCTCCCCGATGGGGATGTCGCCCTTCGCAAGGGAAGCAGGAAGGAGGGGAAAGTTTCCTTTTATAGCAACGACTTTGGAGCACAAGTCCTGTTGGATATCCAGCACTGACTTTCAAGTAACTCAAATATAGATGAGTTGTCTGTAGCAAAGGGGGAAGGGAGCTTTCCCTGCAGGACTTCCTGCTGCTGCCAAGAACGGGCTCCAGCCCAGCACCCACCCACTCATTCTGGTCACCCGCGTTGCATGCAATCAGCCACTGAGTCAGGAAAAAGCACTGCAAAAGCCAGCAAGACTGGGTTAGGTGCAAGCTGAGAGCTGCTCATGGTAAGGAAAGCTGGATGCCCTGGCAGCAAGCAGAGCACATCACTGATGCACCAACTGCCAAGGCAGAGGAGGGTGAGGAAGATGCAGGTACCACTCCTGAGTCTGCACAGTAACTTCAAAGCTCCCCCCCCAAAACGCTGAAAATGGTACCAGAGCAACAAAGATTAAAAGAGTCCACAAATGTAGGATGGTGCCGGCAATTCTACACACAGCAGAAACTCTCATTATGGTTATGGGGCTATAAAAAATGTGCTCCTGGGCTGAGAGCCCAGGTCCTACTACCTGACAGCAATGCTCTCCAGCAATAAAACCACTACACGCATGTGAGTCTTTATTTTATAGAATAACCAGGTTGGAAAAGACCCATCGGATCATCGAGTCCAACCATTCCCACCAATCACTAATTCATACCCCTCAGCACCTCATCCACCTCTCCCTTAAACACCTCCANCTGTTCTCCAGCCCCTTCACCAGCTTCGTTGCTTTTCTCTGGACTCACTCCAGAGCCCCAACATCCTTCTTGTGGTGAGTCCTGGTAATATAGCAGGAGAGAAAGTGAAGTTGGAAAAGCAAAGCCTCTATGGCTTCCAGGCTACCCCAGGTTGCAAAACCAGTAACCCCCTCTGGCATCCCCAACTAAACAAGGCAGGGGGACACCTATGGTGGGACAGTCCTTGGTCCAGGCTGATGCTGCTGAAGCTCCAGCACAGAGCACAAGACACCTCCTGGCACATTCTAAGAACAGACTTCTCTTTTCAACAAAAGTACTAATAAAATAAAAGGTAGCATCTGCCCAAACATCTCACGGTGAAGGAATAAGACTGGAGGAGAGTGTCTCAGATAGAGACCAACCCCAACCAACATGCCTCAGCTTAATCTCTTGTCCAGGGGAAGACTTCTTTCACCTTCCCTTGAATCCACATGCAATTTTTGCCTCCACAATGTCCTTCAGCAAGGAATGCCATGGATCTGCTGTCCACGTGGTCGAAAACCCACCTCCATCAGGAACAGGCTCTCACCAGCTCTGTCTGATGTCCACTAGCCTTCACATCAGAAGAGGCACAGTTCAGTCTTGATCCACCCTTTCACTACTGTCCACTCAATGTTCTTTCAAGAGAAAAAACATTTCCTAATTCAGTTGGCGCAGTCCCAAAGGTACTTTGTGTTTTTAACAGGGGGTTGCAGATGGATTCTCCTCTGCCAGAACAAGCAACGTGTATGAGCCAAGTCCCCATGAGGGATAACAAAAGCATGAAAACCCCAAACTGTATCCAGTGCTGAGCTTCCAGAGGTTAAATGTAAAAGCCATAAACTCAAGTTTAAAGCCCCTGCAGGGAACAGGAGCCCGGGAGAGCATCTTCTTTCTCCAAGCCCTTGCAGCCCCTTCCAAGTCCTTTGTGAGCCCAAGAGTTCAGCCAACAGCTGAAGCAAGACTGTTCCTGAGGGATGCTCAGAGCCAAAACCAAAGACCAAGCACCTTTCAAACCAGGAGAACTCAGATTTGAGCCAGATCAGGCAACGGCCAATCTTACACAGGCAATTGGAGGCAGAGGATAAACGAAACCCAGATTTTGAGAGCCACAAGCCAGTCGCTGGCCAGAGGGAGACACTTCTGAAATAAAAACAGCCTTGTCTGACAACAGACATCCCGTCTGTGTCTCATACTCATCATCTTTTGCCTTGGAAGAGGATGAAAATCTCTCCTTTTCTTTTTTAAGCACTGCAGATTCATCGGTGGGTTAATCTAAGTGCTTGTCTGCACGCTGGCACACATGTCTGTGCAAGCTGGTTTTCAGCAGGGATGCCAGGCAAAGCTCTTCAGCTCTCCACCTGCTCTGCCCACTGGTGGCATGTTCTTGGTTGACAGAGGAACTATGTGGACATCATGCTGTGGCCACACCGGGAGATCATCACCACACATTCTGCTCCCCACGCAATGCTGTGGTGGAAGAGATGCCTCCTCATGGACCCCCATGAGACCTCAGGGCAACATCCGTAAATAGCAGACTAAGGGCAACCACAGAAAACGACAGGTGTGGAACTAAGAAACATCTCCACAACTACAAAACATCTCATCAACACCTGGTGCCCTTGAGGGGTGCCACCAAAGCCCTCATTTGGCACCCCATTTGGTTCTTGTTTGGTATGTTAAGACACCAAATTAACCAAGGCCACGAAAACTCAAAGCATGGGCAAAAGGCTTTCATTGAGAAAATCCTAGAGCAACTCACTGTTACTTCTAGGGCCAAAATCCCTGCAGCGTCTCCTTAGTTAGATAATTTAGATGCTAATTCGGACTTCAAATGCCAAAGCCCCAACACCCGAAAAGCTGTGCTTCCCCCAAGTGGAGATGATAACAGAGCTTTAAACATATCAACGCTTCAGAGCCCTGTCTCCATCACCCTTCACTAATTTCATTTTTGTCTGATGGAAAGAAGTAGCTGTTCTCAGCTGAATTGCAGGTGCAATGCGCAGAGCCACATGCTCTCTTTGTTCCCAGCTGCGATGTTGGGAAACCAGTCCCACCAGCGTGACCAGAGAAGGGCAGGCACAGGAAAGTCACTCGCAGTGCTGGGTGGGAGGCTGGCACCTGGAATGATGCCACAACACATGGAGAGGACAACAAAATGCACCAGAGGTGAGCTAGATCCAACTTGCCTGTAGGCTAACACATAGACAACTCCAGGCAGCTCTCTGCCAAGACTCCTTGCCACATTCCACTTCCTCACAAAAAGAACGTCAAAGGCTGAAAAATTGGTCCTGCTTGGTCGCCTGGACTTACCTGACCTGCTCATCATCTAAAAATAGGGAGTTGTGTTCAAGATGTAGATGCTGCAGGCAGGATGGGCGTGCATCAGACACCCGTGGGTCACCCAGTAGGTGACTTTGTAGCCAAGGTCAGCTGGGCTTGCTCTGAACCTCAGTCAAGAGGTTCACTTTAGGAAAAAAAAGGGGGTTTGGTCCCATCTTGCCTGAGCATGCCCATGGACACTGAGCAGCCACCACCTAGCAGCCAGGTTCTCTCACTAATAAATAAAACTCCTTCAGATTATCAAAATGAAGAACCCATTTGAGTGGTAAGCTCGTGCAAAAAGCTTACCCTTGACTTAATGTTCTTACACACCTTGCTGATTAGGCCGGGTACTGATCTGTTGGTGGATTACACGACACCTTCAGCTACACTGAAAATGCTGACGGGAGCCAAAAAACATCATTAGCCTGAGGTTAGTTAGAAAAGAAAAAATGCAATCAGCACATTACAACGAATTATCTGAAAAAGGAGTATTTTTTCAAGCAGCGGTCCTTGATAAACATCTCCAAACCAGGTTCCCCACCGATGCCTGGGTGTAAGCAGCTTAACCATTTGCTGGAGCTTATGGTCTTCTCATAGGAAGGCAACACATGCGGTTAAGTTGGACTATGGGTGGGATGCTCCAAGTTTGACCCAATTCCTGGTCCACAAAATCACGCTGGAAAGAAGGCAAGCTCACCAGGAGCAGTAGGATAGATACCTGGAGAGCACACCCCTAGCTGATGCCATTCAGGAGGTAGGCAACAAGGAGCAGACATGAAGAGAGACATCTGCTCCAGCCCAGATCAGATTCTAGTCTTTAAATTTGATCTCACCTGCAAATCCAGTGAGTTGGACACCTGCCCCAGAAAGTGTTCCTGCTTCACTTCACAAGGTGCTTTTAACACCAGACTCATTACATGGGGACAAAAGACCATGTGGCTACTTTCACGAGGTTTTCAGCAGTAAAGTCCTTGCCTTGATTTAGATTAGAGCTTGTCCACAGGTGAGAATTGAACAGAATGAGCTGTCCAGGTGCAGGCACTGCCTCTGCCAGCCAGGAGGGTGTTTGAGATAAACCAAAACAGGCCAGTGTTTATGCAATACAAGAGCAAACACCATGCCTGCTTGTTTCATTAGCTACCTCTGAAATTAAAGCCTGTCAAACTGCATGGAGGCTTCGTGCAACCTGCAAATTAACTACAAGGAATGCAACCTGGGGGTGAGGGATGCCAGATATAATCCAAGCAGTAGCTCAAAGTGCTTTCCATAACATCAACAGTGCCATGAAGGGAAAACCCCAAAATAACACCACCCACCCCATCTGTCTGCTCTTCAGAGCTTGTTGTTTTGGTCTCGCCAGGTTAAAAGCTGCTCAATTCCATCATCATGGGTCAGATGGCTGATAAGAAACAGATTTCATCATTTTAAGATCCAAGCGTTTATTGGAAGGGTTTATCTGCAAACAAAGCTACGCACTTTGAACTGTTTGGTTTTACGTCAGTTAAAAATGCGTGAGGCCCTTGTCTGGACACTCTCAAAATTAATGTATGAAATGAGAGCCTAAGTCCATTTTCTGCAGCCTCCACCATGTGAGGGTTCACACTGGGTATCAGGAAAAATGTCTTTATTGAGAGGCTTCTCAGGCATTGGCAGAGGCTGCCCAGGGAGATATTTGAGTCACCATCCCTGGAGATATTTAAAAGACGGGTGGACAAAGTGCTCAGAGATATGATTTAGTAGTGGACAGGCATGGTTGGACTCAATGTTCTCAAAGGTCTTTTTCCAACTAAATGGTTCCACGGTTCTACGAAAAACAGTGAGTTATTTTGGGGCAAGATGCCTTTCTTCAGGAAGATGCTTGGGAACAGAAAAAGTCATTGGCATAAATTTGGCAAAATCTCGCCCTTGCCCAAAATTGCTCTTGTTGCTGGATGAAGCAGAGTTGAAACTCAGACATGGTCTTTGCAGCATTAGACAACAGGTAAAATTAAAATGACAACTGAAAGTAATTGAAAATTTTTTTCCATGCTTTTGTGGTTGAGCGGAGTCAGTTTCTACAACTTTCATTCAGCATTGTAAACCCTGCAAGCACAAA
>WAAB01003880.1:0-22003 GCA_013389865.1 Piaya cayana
GAGAGTAGTTGTGAAAATTAATTCAGAAGTCAACACTCAAGAGTCCGTTCCCTGGCTGACATTGTTTCCTACAGAAATGAATTCACCAAAAATTAAGCAAATGTAATTGCATTTTATGTTAATTTCCTCCTAATAACTTTTGAGCCCACAGGCCAGTTTCAACTAAATTTGACAGAAGGTAAAAGGCTCTGAGATTATAAGCTTCCTACAAAGCTGAGGATAATCAGCATCTGGATAGAGGAGATAGAGGCCAAATGAGTACCCCCACGGATGGAAAACCAGACAGATCCATTCACCCAGAGAACAGCCTGCTGGATGCTGAGCAAGGGCTACCACATCACTGCCTTTTTCTTGGTGTCACAAGGGTTTGGGGGTTGGTCATGAGGTGATCTTGAGCAGTGAAGAAATGCTCATCCTCGGTACAAGATGTTCTCACGTACTTCTGAGCAGCAAGGATTTTGCAGAGAAGGACTGAAATCCATGAATTTTTGGGGATACTAAGCAAAACTGCAGTCCTGAGTGTGTAACAGCTCAAAATCAAGCACAGACATTGTGTTGTGGACCACACTATCCTAAAGCTGGCCCTGTTCATGAAGCTTTGTGTCTTTTAGATGCTGAAAAGAAATACATTCTGATCCACAGTTCCAAAATACTAGTTCAGGTAATCCTATAAGAACAGGATAGAGGGGTGAAATCTAGTGCTCTGAAGTATTTACAGACAGTTATCTAAATCTATACATTGGCTTCTTTTCTCATGGCCTGATTTTTCTGGTTCTGAATATCTGAAACTCCCAGAAACTTACAGATACTGGCATTCAAGTCAGTTATTTTTAGGTGGCTAGATAAATGTGGATTAAAATGAATAATTTTAAATACTTGAATTTGAGGGTTTTTTTGATCTCATTTTCAGAGATGACAAAAATGAGGAACTCCCAGCTCAAGCTACAGGTATCTGATCTTTGCAAAAATAATTCAAAAATGACCAAACATATGGCTGAAAATGACCCCTAACTCTTCATTTTGGAGAACTCATTGAAATATTTTAATGTGCAAGGATAGTAGATTGAGAACACCTCTGGAGGAACAATGTAATCTATTGTTCTAATGGAAACCTACTTTAATTAGGTAAGGAATAATCTGCAGACAGGCAATGATCGTGGTGTTGCAGTGTTCCTGTATTAGGGAAATACCCTAATGGACAGGCAAAGGGTTCAGCTCCTGCCTCCACTACGACCTTAATTTTGCCACAACCAATCATTAGTTTTGTTAGGACTTTTGGGATCACAAAAAATCCTCAATTCCTTCTTCCTTTCATCTGCTACTCCAGGTGTCTGCTATGGGCAGGCTGTAGCTAAGTGTGCTGTTTTTATAAGAGTATCTAGACACTTGAGGCTCTCAAAGACACAGCGCTGCAGTTGTGTTAAGAATTATATGAGCTCTAAGATAGACATTCTCCATCCAGAAGGACTGGCTGGGGTTCAGTGTGAAGCCAGCCACGCTCCTCCTGACTTCTCTTCAGGAGATTCAGGTCTGGCATTTGAAGTAGAGAGAAAAATCTCCTCTTTAACTCTTCTCCTTAAGGGGTATTTTGGACTGAGGCTATGTGGAGGACCCCACCTTCGGTCTCACAACACATATAAAGTTTGAACAAAAATTAATTGCTATAGAAGCTGCAAGCTCCTATTATCCATAGAAACAAAAAAAGCTGAGTGCTTTTGGCAGAGGACCTGTTAAAAACATACCAAAAAGCATCTGAAAATGAAATGTGCTGCACAAAGCCATTTTTTTTTAAACTAGAAGTGGACATTTTTAAGTGTACTTAAAACCAGGAAAGTATATAAACAGCAACTCTGTTGTTTATCACAGAGACACTGGCTAAGGAATAAGATCTGGCCCGTTATTAATTTAGTAGGAAAAGGACATGTAAGATGACAGACTGTTATAACAGTCTGTCAAATGACTTCTAGGACACTCTTATTTTGGATCAAGATTTAACCACTAAGGTCCTGACCTGCAAAAGCATTCAAATACCTTTTTTTTTTTTTTTAGTTACTGAATGGTAATTAGAAACTTGCACAGGAGGTTCACCTTTGAGAATCTACACCTGTCTTTTATACTATATGGCTTGGTAAGACAGATGAATGTACTCACAGATATATGCTGTCCTACTTTGGTTTGTCTCTGCATCAAATCTCATTTCTCATTCGCTATCATCTCAAAGCAGAAGTTAGCTTCGTACAAGAGAATCTCTACAGTTTCTCAGACTCTGAAATGGACTCTGGGCCCTTAGGACAGCAAGCAGCTAGCTTTTACTCCACTAGGAGCTGAAATTCAGGTGCACAATGTGGTAAAGGTCTTCCCCAGTTCTGATGACCCATCCCATGAAGGGTTTTGCCCAGTGATTATATGTAGTGCTGTCCCTGTTGGCCCGTGCCGCTCTGGTTCACTTTTCTTCTCCACCACGAAAATGCATAGTCGCAGGAGGGACTCTGACAATTCCAGGCGTAGCTTCTCTCTTATCTCCTAGTGTCAACAGAAAAAGTATCATCACAGAAACGGTATTTGCTGATTTTCAACCCTAACAGTATCCTTTGTCAGTGTTTGCTCCATGTTAGTTGAAATACATTGGAGGCAACCTTAACAGATCTGATCTTAAGATCTTCTCACAATGGATTCACGAGTGCTTCCTACTGCACTGGCACTGTCTTCTTGGTATGAATGCTATGCTAGAAGAGCAAATCACAGCATTTATCTTTTTTTGCTGTGCAGAAAAGGGCACAGAGAAGAGCGACGCTTGAGTGATCATTGTCCCTTTCTCCCTGCATACTTCTGATGTCAAAATCTGGCAGCTTTGGTTCCCATTTTTTTTTCCCCCTGTATGTGTGCTTAGAGATTGTCTTAATTTGGATGGTTCACTGCCAGGTGAGAAAGAATAATGCCTGAGTGTACAGAGCAAACCTAAATGGAGTATCAGACTACCTCTTTCTGGGGGGGATTGAAATGGTAGCTGCTCAAGACTTGCACACCTTTGGCAGGGCTGTAAAGATACAAATAACAATAAAAGAAAGGAGACATTCTAACCCTACCAGCAGCAGGACACTTTGGAGTGCAAGTCCATCCAGGATCTGACTAACTGTCTCCTAGGGTCCATGTGGAATGTGTGAAGATTTGCAATAATCCCTTACTGAAACAAAACAGAGGACTTAACAGCCAAAAAATGGCTCATGCAGCAGGCCCTTGGCAGGGGAACAGGCGAGCATACAGTTTCATACAGAGCTGAGCTATTATCATTTCATGTAGCTTGGCCTTAATGCTAGTGCCTGTATTAATGCCTGCCTAAGACCAATTGACCAAACAGCCAGCCAAGAGAAGGAATAGAAAAGAACTATGACCATCCAGTCAGGCTGGGCAGTCCCGTAGCCATTCCTCGAGGCTAGATTTTGACTGTGAACTGTGATGTCCCCAGCCCTGCTATGGATGTGGTGTGAGACTTGGAGGGGCTGCTTGCAGGCTTGCTCTCTCTCTCTCATTTCGTTTTCATATCGGAGATACTCCCTTTTTAGCAACTTGATCTCTCAGACTGGGAGAAGTCTGTCTGGAGAGCTGCCAGGAGGGAAGGGACCTGGGGGTGTTGGTCAACAGCCGACTGACCATGAACCAGCAGTGGCCCAGGTGGCCAAGAAGGCCAATGGCATCTTGGCTTGGATCAGAAACGGTGTGACCAGCAGGTCCAGGGAGGTTCTTCTCCCTCTGTACTCGGCACTGGTGAGACCGCTCCTTGACCGCTGCGGACGCTTTGAGGGTTTTGGGAGGATTTTTGCCAAAAACCATCACAATCCTGTGTTCAGTTGTGGGCCCNTTACGGAAAGGGTCATTGTGCATTGGAATATGCTGCCCAGAGAGGGGGTTGATTCACCTTCCCTGGAGGTGTTTAAGGCATGAGTAGACAAGGTGCTGAGGGACATGGTTTAGTGTTTGATAGGAATGGTTGGACTCGATGATCCAATGGGTCCCTTCCAACCCGGTGATTCTGTGATTCTGTGATTCTGTGATTCAGCGCTGAGTAGCAGCCAGCCTCTTGAGCTGAACCCTGCAAGTGTGAGGACAGCGGCTGTGAGCATTGCGCAAAACGGCTGAGTCTCCCACATCTCCCTTGTGCCAGCACTACCAGGCAGGACCAGTCCACATCTTGTTTTGTAGGAAGGAATTAGTTAGGTAAAATTATTTTAGCTCCCTGAGGTTTTCACCTGAGCAAGCACCGTGTGCTGTAAAGTCAGAACTTAATTTCAGCCTAAAGTCAATTAAGGTGTTTAGATTGATCTTAGAGATACGGACTTGCAGGACCAGAAAGACTGAAGCATCCCAATACTGGTCCTACCCCAGTCAAACCTACTGGTGCTTAGTGGTCTGCGACAGGATGGAAGGGACAGCCCAAGCAGCTTGTCCCGACTGCAGCACGTCCCAGCCCTGCTTAGTGCCAGACCTCACATTTAGCGCCAGTAGCGTGTTTGTATTTTGTGCTTAACTTTTCTCACTGCTGTCAGGATTAGAGTTTATTTGTGCAGCAGTTTGGCTGGTAAGAAATGCAACCTCAGTCACTGCATCAGCAGCGTAAATACAGCTACAACCTGGCCTCTATATGTGTGTATTTAATCACATATATATGTAAGAACAACAGCACAATGAATACTTTAGTATCACAGCAAAAAGCAGAGAGATTTAAATGTGACTGACTTTTTGGGGAAAAAAAGAGAGAGAGAAAAGGTTTATCATTGCTATTTAATTTAGAGTATTCCTTAAAATAAACTCCAGTTTACTATAAAAATCAGCCAAGGGGCTGTGCAACTTCGACATGATGTATTCCAAGTGGAAAAAGATCAGTTTGAAGCCGTGCAGCCCTCATTCTTTGGCACGGAGTTCGTTCTTCTGCAAATACTGCCGTGCAACTGAGACCCTGTTTCTTTTTATGAAGGAATTTTGGTTTGAGGGGCAGAAGGAAAATGTGAATGCTGCTCTAGAGCGGTGCTCCTGGACTCAGTCTTCCAGAATAGTCCTGGAAAAACAGGGCAGATGATGTCATGGCAGCTGCTGATTGCCTGACAGACAGTTTCCGCAGTGCAACATGAGGCCCTTTGGTCTCCCTGTCAGGGAGATTGGCAGCTGAATGGCACCAATGAGCGCTAGACTGTATTCCCTCTGGGAATGCTGCCCTTATTGATGGACAGAAAGCAAAGGGAAAGATTGTCTTTGAACCTGAAAAGAATCCCCCCCCCGCCTTTTTTTTTTCCTCCCCAAAGCTCCTGCCCCCGCTCTCTGCAGCTCTTTTTTTTCATCCCCCTTTTTTAAAGGTGTTTTGTTCTACAGCGGTGACTGAGCTTAATGGAACTGAATGACTTTTCCCCTTCACAATCTGTCAGTCAAAATCTCAACCCCGGGGCTGTTAAATGAAGTCCTTTCAGAGTCAGACAGAGGAGGAATGTGTCAGTTATCCAACAAACCCTGTTGTGTTTTCATCTGTCAGAAGGGTGATAGGGGAGAGCAGCCGGGCTGGGCTTGGGGCACATTCCCAGCAGCGGCTAAGAGGCCCTGACAAATCCAGGTGCTGGAGCCAAAAAGTCAACCGATCCTAAACATGGGTGAAGTGTGGTGCTCCGAGCCCCTTGATGCTCTCTGGGAGATGTTTGGGCAAACTTTCAGCAAAGATTTTGTATTATTTCTAGCAGAAAGTCAGCCTTCGAGCACAGGATGGCTCTGTGTAAGGCATGGCTTCCAAATTAATATAACTCTTAACTAAAACACTGGAGACAGTAATCCTCTGGATGAAATGCATTTAGGTGGACTATGATTCCAAGCCATTTCTGCTGAATTATCTTTTTTTTTTTTTTTTTTTTTTTTTTTTTTTTTTTTTTTTTTTTTTTTNATTATATGGCATTCCATTAATCTTACCTATTAGGTTAAGACTGATGTACAATTTGTTCTGGGGCTGAACAGTTGGTCCTAGTCACTCAAGCACTTCTGTTTCACTACACATTATAAGCAGTACCCGCTCTTGCACTAATGAAAATAACGATACTCTACTTGCATTTCAAGGGTTTGTTATTTCATCTTTATTTTTTTTTGGTCGGGGAGTAGGTTTAAACAAACAGCTCCTGTCCTTATCAGATCTCACAGGGGATGTTTTTTGACTGTTTTTACAGAGACAGCAAACCGTCACCCTGCACACAATGTAGTTCTGTGCTATTGTGGCAGCTGGGCTCCTGATGCACTCGAATATGCTAGTTTTCCATCTGTAATGAAGTGGTTTTATATCCTCTCCAGCGCTGCTGTGGCTCCCCTCTAGTTTTGCCTATCAGTGGTGTGATGCCAGCCCTGGCAGTCTGTAGAAGGGATCCCCTGCCCAGATGGGTGCAGCATCTTGTTTCCCATTCTGTGTGTTTGCTTGTCTGCAAAGTCACAGAAAACCAGTGAACTCTCACAGCTACTTTAGACAAACGCTGCAGCAAAATGCATTTCCCCTGCCTTCACCCCACCTGCTCCAACAGAATTCCCTTGTATTTGCTCAGAGCAACGGAGCTCTATCTGCTTGTGAAATGCAACTAGCCCTGGGCAAGGACTGTTTTGGAGTTTCAGCTACGTCTGGAAAGCTGCCTTTCATGGATGTGGATAACTATTCTATCGAAAGTGTCGCTGCCATAGAAAACTGCCTGTTCTAGTTATCAAACAGGTTAAACTTTGAAATATATACCTTGCTTGGGCAGAGCCCTAAGGACGGCACCTGACTGATAATCTGATAGGAGGGTTTTACATCGTTAGTGGCTTTTAAAATAAATTTTCATGTCGGTGAGTATGTCCTAGGGTAAACAGAGTAGTTTCCTTTCACTGAACTAGAACAACAACCAGAACAAACAGCCGGTGGTGTACAGAGCCCTGGCAGGGGTCTAAAGGAGTGTAAGGAGTCATCTCCACCTGATCTGGACTTGTTTACTTTCACAGCTGAAGGAAAAGATCAGAGAAAGATTTTTTTTTTTTAGAAAGTTGCCTAGGTACCCCTGTATAAATTAGCTGAGAATTATTTTACGTGGAAGATATCTTGATTTCACACTGCTAAGCTTCGCAGGGCAGTCCTGAAAAGGATGGTGAATGGAAGTACTTTGCATTCAGCTGCAGAAACCCATCTGCATTTGCCTGGATGAACTAGTTATATTCTATAGTGTTTTGGTTTATCCCAGCAAGCAGAGAAAACAATCACATAGCCATTTGCTCACTTCCCACCCAGTGGAGCAGGGGAAAGAATCAGAAAAAAAAAAAGGTAAAACTCATGAGTTGAGATAAATACAGTTTGATAGGACAAAAAAGGAAGATGATGATGATGACGTTGATAATAGTAACAATACAAAAGAGTGTACAAAACAACTACTGCAATGCACAATTGCTCATTACCTGCTGGTTAATTCCCAGTTAATTCCTGAGCCGAGGCATCCCCCAGTCAATTCTCCCCTGTTTATATACTGAGCATGACTTAATATGCTATGGAATATCTCTTTAGTCAGTTTGTCTCATCTGTCCTGGCTGTACCTCCTCTCAGCTTCTTGCTGACAGGGTGTGAGAAGCTGAAAAAGTCCTTGACCAGTGTTAGGACCACTTAGCAACAACTAAAACATCGGTTTGTTAACCTTATTCTCATGGTGGATCCAAACCACAGCACAGTCTACTAGGAAGAAAATTATTCTCTATTCCAGCCAAAGCCAGGACATCTAGGAACCAAGCTGCCTTACAGAGCAACTGAATTTGTAGGGTATCATCTGCTTTGCCCCTTAGGAAGATGTGACAATGTCTCTAGGATGGCCAACACAAGTCCATACCAGGGGAGCCCATTTTAACCACAGGACTTTTGCTCCATCTGTCACTCAGGGCTGAGCTGCAGGCAGAGGGAGTTGTGGGAGGCCAGGAATGAATGGAGGCTGTTGTCATGTAGATTATTCATCCTCTAAGTGGAGGAGTAATTAGGCCCAGAGGGTAGTCCATCACTGTCCTCAGGCTGGTTCAGCAGAGACCAAGTGGCTCCTCTTCCAGAGAGACTTGGAAAAAAGCCGCCGTGCTGCACGCTGGGCCCCGTGTGGAGCACATGGCGATGGTGCAGCTTGATGTGGTCAGAAAGGTCACCGTCCCCACTGAAAGGCAAGAGAAGCCCAAGGAGCACTGGCTGAAAAAAGCGGTGGCCTCTTGTCTGTGCACGGACAGGAATGTAATTGCTGAACATAAGCTGCCCTTGTTTGGCAGAGAAGGCTCAGACAGCCCCATTGGGGTTCAGCTGATCTGAGGGAAGGCTTGGCCCTTTATGTGTATTGAAAACCTCTCTGTAAAGAAAGATTCCTTTAACAGTGCCTTAGCTGATAGTTGAAACAAAACCCAGCCATGCTACCCGGGTTAGTCTGCTTCACGGTCTGCAAAGAGTGAGAAACAGAATTCCCGCAGTCACAGAACTCACCGAGATCCTCCCAGGCCTGTTAGCATCCTTGGTCTTTTTATTGTTGGGATATATTTTCAGAGCCATGGCTTACTATGAACCAAACAATTTCCTTTGCATATAGGTCTGCTGTCCTGTGGTTTTACATATTTATAATATGACCTCGTGCACACACAGGCAAGTAAAATATCATTCCATTGATAGGAACAAATGATGTACCAGTTTGGATGTCTATCTATTCTGTCTGCATGCTCAGCCATGGAAAATCATTGAGCTCTAGCAGCTTGACTCACTCTGCTAAACAAGTTTCAAGCCATATCAACATCTGCTTAGAAGTGGCCAGACTGCCACTGAATTGCAAAGGCTCAATTCAACCCATATAAATGGAATTTTTTACTATTGGCATAATAGCATTTACAAGCTGAGAGATATATTATAATGGGAATGAAAATAAACCCTTAAAAAAATCTGCACCCCATTTGTTCAGGCTGTGCCTGTAGGTTCCCATGCTGAGAAGCGCTTCTTGGCATTTATTAACTGTGTCTTTAACTAGAAAGTGAAGCTGTTCATTCAAATCCAGCGCATTCCTGGGTGTCCTGCTGGAATACTGGAATAGCTGTCATTTTGCTGAAGGGCTGCATCTCAGAGACACATGTGCCAGCAGTAACAATTGCCTAATGGTGCTGGGTCCTTCCACATCCAATATTCCCCATTCCTTGTTAGCAACGCTGAATGGAAGCCCTAAAACTTCCCTGTGAGTTTCCTCCCTGTTTCAAGAGCGACTACAAAATATTTTTAGCAAGGTATTACTGCCTATTTTTCAATGTTTGTGCACTGAATTTTTGTTAACAAAAATCTGTCAGCCTGGACAATCAAATAGTCTCTCTCTCTCTCTCACACACACACACACACACACACACACTTCTAAACACAGTTGCCCCTGTCTTTACCCAGCAGAATCTGCAGCTGCATAATCGATTGGTGATGTATGTGTAGGTGGATGTTTTTTAAGGAGAAGTTACTCAAAATTTTAAATTTTCACTTTTATACCCAAAAGGTATAAAAAAGGTGGGTGTGTGTGCCCCTGCCAACCGCATAGGGGAAAAAGTGCAGGTGTCCCTGTTTGCAAAATAATACCTACAAAGTCAGAGACCAGGTTGAGAGCCCAGTGAACAGCAGATCCTCCCTTCATTCATTTCCTTAAGTTAAACCCTAAAGCTCTGCAAACTTCTTCTGGTTATTGTTAAGGGTGAATGGAAAGTTTCAAAAAATCTCTCTTGTAAAAAAGGCTTATATTACCCCTAAAAAGAAAAAAGGGAACGGGGGAGGAAAGACCCTCATCTGTGGTGTGGTGATTTCAAGAAGTGAGCTTGGAAGTCCTGCTTTTAATCCAGGAATTTAATTTTAAACAGGTGCTGCTGCCTGTCCACCTCGGGACCTGGGAGGTGAATCCTCACGGCTGGTTTTGGGATCCTCCTTGCTCCAGACAAGGCGTGTGTGGCTTTTCCTGCTGCTTGCAGACGGCAGCTTCGGATCTCTCACGGGCAAAAGAAGAGGGAGCTTGGCACGATGGTGGGACGCAGCAGGAGGCTAGAGGACCAGGGGCCAGGGCTGGGTTTTTGTTTCTGGTAACATGTGGGTTGCAAGCCCCACTGCTGTAGGTAGTTGCTTCCCACTTTTGCATGGGATGCGAAATCCTAACTTTTCCTTTTGCTGATGTTTCCCACTCCAAGGTCTTGCAGACCACGAGGTGGCATCTTCTTCTTCTAAATGATTTACACTCCCCTCCACCCTCCCACTCAGGTCTTTCTTGAGGCCTCGAGCTGTGCCTGGACCCACACAGCCATATTCTTTCAAGATGTTTAAGCCTCTTTTCATTAAGTTCGCCCTAGTTCTTCTGATACTGCTCTTGACCCTTTACTGTTGAGTATTTCAGCAGGATATTAAAATGGCCCCCTCTGTTACACGTTAAGAAAACAGCCATGAAATGGGAGAACTTGGTGGACACACCTTCTGCAGCTTCTCAGCGTGGGCATCCTTTCAACACCAGACCACCCTCCTCCTGCTTGAGTAGAATTGGATGCAGTGGCCTGACCCTACAGCGGCAATCCCATCACCTTCCCACAGACTGATGGGTTTCCTTTTGCCTTTGGAACGGGCGGCAGTTGTATCTCGGGGGCATCGCTCTCATGAGGGCAGTGAGAACTACAGGGGTTACCCAGTGCTCTTGGGCTGCCTCAGCAGGAGCCCGGGAGCTGCTCTGTCCCACCAAGGGCTCTTTGTTCCTGCTGTTTTTCAGATACAAATAATTATAGGTGCAATTTAAGTGACCTCAGTGCCTAACTAGTTGACTTGAAGGCACAATTAAGTGCCTGGACATATAAATAGTCTAAATTGGGCCTTTCAGTTAATGGATAGAACAGCAATAAGGGCTAGGTTAGGAAACTTTGACCTTCTACCTGAAAATTAGCTATACTGTACATTTAAACTCCCTAACTGGTCGAAACCTTACACAACCTGGCTTCTAGTCAAATCTCTAAATGTCAGCTTTGCTGGCTAGGAGTACGTGTCCTCTGCGGACTGTTTATTGCACAACAAAATGCCCTCCTAGAAGGATTAATATCACGTTGTGGTTTTTCCTACTCAGATAAATGCAGCAAAGTGCAGAAGAAACTCTCCTTTGCCCTGCGCTTTGTGCTGTGAGATCACTTTGGAGGAGATACGCACCTGCCCTACTTTGGTGGGTGCACCGTCAGTTCTGGTTGTTCTCCAAGGAACATCTTGGAAATGTGGATGAGCCAATTTTTGCTTGGTGGTCCTGTTAACATGGATAATATGAGTAACAGTGAGCAGGGGGAGTGGCTGTGCCCAACTCTACCACTGCCTGAGTCACATGGAAATGCAAAGTCCTCAACTGCTATGGCACATCAGGCTTTTCCTTGATTTTTTCTTTGCAGTGGGAAAACAATAAAAACCAAAGAGATCTGAGCTGTTCAATAGCTTTTAGAGCACATGAGAAAAAGACAACAGTCCTGGATTTTGCAAGATCAAAAAGGGTATTTCAGGTGTGCCTGAGAAAAAAAGCAGTTTCTTCTACTGGTAAAATTAAAAATGCATCGTGAACCTTTGAACTCAATGACGATCCACAAAAATGCTTGCTTGGAATTACTGCTGTTATGAATTGTTGTAGCCCTACGGAAACATCTAGCTATTGTTAAACATGATGTTTATATGATGTCATATACACATAAGCCTCTACAAAATAAAAATGCAGTTTTCTGCACCAATGATCTTGTGTTTTGCAAATTAGCACTGCCATTTTCCGACCTTTTATGATTAATGTATCCTTCCTTAACAATCCTCCAACGAAACTGAGAGCTGCTTAATAAATGTTACATCTGTAGATTGCTATCTAATATTTATGAACTTGTTTTCTTTCATCCATTTCCATGGATCTGGAATCTCCCAGGAGTCCTCAGATGAGAGGATGAAAAATGGTGGCTAGGATATACCTTCTGTACGACCTTGGACAAACAATAATGTGAAGCTGTTAACTTTCCTTTTGAAGGGGACACCCCACTCCTCCGGCAGGAGCTGGTGAAGTGCAGCAGTAGTGGCAGCATCTGCTCTGCGTTCCCTCTGCAGAGCCCTTTTCTTAAAGGACAGCAATATCATTGCACCAAAAGGCCGAGGAGGAAGTAGCTCTCTTTTAGACTTGAGATAGCCGGCTCCATTAATAATGAAAAGTTCAGTAAAGCATTTTGCAACCAGACATGACGTGGGTCGTGCTTCCTGTTATTTCCATCAGTCCTAAGGGTGCCTGGATGTCAGCGGGGACAGACTTCCATCCGTGGGCTTGAGGCCGCGATAGGTTATTGTTTTTCTTACTGCACACACAAAATATTTGGGGCACATGGCCCCTTGACTTTGGTGTGCGGGTCACTGGTTAACAAGATGCGATGCCCAGGCAAGTTCTGATGTTTTCCAGGACTTGTCCAGTGTCTTGGCTTTTCAAAGGAAGATCTCGGGAGTGATTGTAGGCTGAGTGGCACTGCAAGGCAGCCTGCACCGTCAGTTTGGCTTTAATTCACTTTCCAATGTGCAGGGGCAGATTTGACTGCCTGCTCTGCTCCTTGCTGCTCAGCCCATGAAGTCACTCTTCCTTTGCAAAGACCCGTTCTTGCCTCAATAAACAGAGCTTTCCACTGCCATTGTTTATTTTACTAAGGGTGGGGGGGGATCTCTTCGTGTCACCTTTCTCTTTTTTTAATTTCAGCCTCTTATGGACTACATGCTGGTTGGCAAAACCTGCCAATCTGAATGAGTAGCCCAGGGAATACAAGTTCCTATGGGATAAATGCTCTAACTCATGACTCATGGACTGGAATAGTAAAAGCTGATGCATAAAATGCCTTGGGCACTAGCATACCACTGATGTTTTAAATTTGTCTTCTGCAAACGAGAAAGATGTTTTTCTTCAAGACGTACAAAAATATACCAGCCCAGTGCAATCTAAATGAAGTTATGTGGGAACACTGCTCTGCACTGTATTGCCAACCTCTTGTGTTTATGTATAATTTTCCATGGGGCATTCCTGTCTGTAAAACTACTCAGAGCGCTTTCCTGTGGAGTCCTTTTGACTGGCAGGAATACTAGCAGCCCTAAGTGTCATGTTGTTCATTTGTGCACAGTGTTTTTATAGCTATTCAATAGCATCTGTGAGTCATTTGCTGGTGTAGACTTGGCTCTTCAGCGTATATTATGTGGAGGTCTCAGGTGGACAGGGAGAAGAAAGGAGGACTTTGGGAGTGGGCTCTGTGGGAAGAAACACCTGGCACCCGTGGTCTGAGGGGAGAATGGGTGATGCGGTCAGCTACCTCGCTCTGCCCCACCTGTGTGGTGGTTTTGGCCCCAGGGAAGATGCCAGAGTTTGGTCCATAAGTTCCTCCAGGGCAAATAAAGTGAAAGGGAATGACTGTAAGATCCCTAATTCTACCTTGCTATCCTGAAACTTCTTTAGAGAAGTCGCTTGCTCTCTGAGGAGAAGACAGGTAACTTTTCTCCAAAAGCAAAGTGTAGAAAAGGGCAGGTGAAAGTCACACGTGTACCCGGCCTACTCCTGAGTGTCAGAGACCTTTCCTGCCCTTTACTGGGGTCTACTGGAAGGTGAACCTCACCTGGGTCTGTAGGCCTCCACATCACTTTGCACAGATTTATTTCTGAGGCTTGAGTATTGACTTCCACCCAGTGGGATCTGCTAGGAAGGCAGTGCTTGTCAAAGCCATCCCACTAATTTCTGTGCCTCAGCTAAAATATTAAGCGCTTATTTCCTGAACGTATGACACAACTGAAGGTCCTAGTTGTGCTTCTGAGTAAAAAAGCTCTAGGCGAGATCCGGCTGTGTTTCCTGGTGGAGAGGTGCTGCGCAGGAAAGGAGAGGGAAGGAGGCAAACCTGGCTTCAGCAGACCCTCTATGTTCTTTATGCTGGATGAAAAATGAAGCTACACGCATCTAGTTGCGATGGAAACAGTGCCTCTAGTTCTTGGTATTTTGCATATGGTTTAAAGAAATGATGAAAAAGGAGAAAACTGCAACACTGTGCATTGCTAGGCATCGATGTTCCTGTAAGAAGGGTGACAAAAAGCATTTTTTTTTTTCCAGAGTTGTTTGCATCTAATCCTTGGACAAAATTGCTCTGCGTGACCCACTTGTTCTGCTGTTTTCCTGGTCATGCCGAGCCCAATGTCACACGGGTTTCTAAGAATGGCCCTTCTACAGATTTTGGGTGTTGTATAGAAAGGCCAAAGAGGTGAAAAAAAAGAAAAGGAATTTATAAAAAGGCACAGATTATGGAAAATGTTTTAAAATACTGCAGAACCTTGATACAATCAAAAATATTCTAAAAATTTCCTAAAGTTCTATGTCTGCTTTCTCAGACAACCTTCCTTGTGAGATTTCCGCTGCACCAAAAGTAAAATGACAGCCTGGGTTGTTTTTCGATCCAGTTTACAGAACTCATATCTGTGGCAGATGCAGAACTGAACACTGAAAGTGAAAACTTCTTAGATTTGAAGCTCTCTTTTTTTTGCCATTTGTGCTTGTAGGATTAACTGAAGTGTCTTGATTTTGTAGTTAAACGCATTAGAACACTAGTCACTTTTCATATTCAAGACTACAGCTAATGTGAATCCTGCATTGGTCTTGAAACTGTAGTGAAAAGCAGGGAAAAAAGCAAAAGCAGATGATGAAACACTCTTATCTTCTCAATTATTTATTCACTGTTTTCCCCCCTTCATTTTCACTGCAGGGATAGTAATGAGTTTTACAAATGTAAGGTGTCAGCTCTACGTTTTTCTATGGATACCTCTAAATTTATGGCTCCTCTGGGCATTACAGACACGGATAATGCATAATTTACAAACAGACTTGAAACTTTCATCTTCCTTTTACCACTCCTTTTCAGAGCTTTTTTGTTCACAGAGTGATTTGTTTTGCTCTAGTGGAAACCATATGTTCTTCCAAATCTCAGCGGAGTAGAGAAATTTTGCAATGTTACCAGATGTTGCCAAAGAAACTTCACCTGACAGAATTTCACAAACTTTTCTTCTTCAGTCAAAACCATCTTCCTAAGGGGGCATTTTTTCCTGCTGGCAGGTAGTGGGTGAGTGGGGATCAAATCTCTGTCAACAGGTGTAGATAAAATCTTGACACCAGCTCCCAAGGTCTGAGCCCTCTTTCCAGTGGGGCAGGAACTGGAAGGTTTATTGAGCTGCCTCTCAAGAAGATGGGTCAGTAGCTCTTGGGTGGTAATCCCGCTTCTGGCATTGAATCTGATTTGTCACGAAGGAATATATGACTTGCCATTTTGGATAAAACCAGTCTAGTTAAGAGTGGGTGTGACCATGGGCACACACACGTGTGTGACCAGGTGCTGCAGAGAAAGGTGGAAGAAACATCACAGGTGAACAGATATATCAAGATTTACTTTGGCTGAGCTCCTCTCTGTTATTTGGCAGCTAGTGTATGGCTTGAACTAAAAGGCTTTATGTTCTCCCTAAAAACGTCTCTGTAACAGATGATAAAGCACTGGATGCTCTTTTATTTTAGAAATTCCCTCGTTCTTGTATGTGTCTCCATGACTGCTGTTCCATGCGGCAGCAAATCAGAGGATTTAGGTGATATGAATATGAGGGTAAGGGCTGAACTTTCCCCTTCGCTTAGAAGTGCAGAGTAGCGGAGATAACCTCCAAACCCAGAGATGCTGAAGGGAGACTGCTGGAGCAGAACTGCACAAAGAGGTGTGGATCCTTATACAGCCAATGTATTCCCAAATAATGAGGGCCTGTGTTTCCTAGGTACCTTTGTGGACCCCTTAGCTATGGATCCCCAGAAGTCTGCTAAAACTCAGCAATTTGGTAAATAATTCAGCAACTCCCTTTTAGGCTGTACGAAAAGTGAGGTGTCAGTAAGCTGAGAATCCTTTTAACAAAATGGTTTAGCCTCCACTCTCCAGTGTGATTAAAACTTGAGTTCATCTGGGAGTTTAACGGGGAGCTGTGTCTCAAACATTCACTTGAGCATGGGTTGCCACGAGTATCCCAGCTGCATTTCGAATGGAGTCGTGCCTCCCTACACCATCTCTGGGACAGCTGGGATGCTGAAACCTGGATGTGGCTCTTGTCACAGGGATAAGGATGTCCCCCTTTGCCTCCCACTGGTGACTGATGGCCAGATTGTGACACTGGCCCTCTAGCAAATCCTCAAGGTGCTTTAAACCTGCACTCAACTATAAGCAAGTCCCTCAGGCTTACACTGTCTTAAACATAATCATTCCCAGCCCGTGTGGTCATACCGCCTATAGTTAACTCCCTCAGGGAAAAGACACCACCAGATAAGGCAAAATGCATGCAGATTTTGTTCATTACTCAAATATGTCATGGATCTTTCTCAAGGTATTTCAGAGAAACAGAGCAGAAAACTTCCTGAAGGCAGTGCCCAGCCTCATTCTTCCTCTGGGGCTTCACCAGGTCTCCTTGTGCTGTGTTTCTCTTAATTTCCCAGGTATTGACAAGTAACAGCCTCCTGGATAAACTGCTGAAAATGACTGAAGACTTTGTTTTGCCTCAACCTTTCAGTGTGTCCAATCAGATTCATACTGGCTTCTTTGTTCAGCTTTGCTTACTCTTCTCCTGCTCCACATGCTCCTCCCTCCTCCTTGCAAACATAATGCTTCTCCTGGGTTTCAGGACTCAAGCAGGGTCCATTACAGAATTTTCAACTGAGATTTACGAGATGGCTGTACTTGCTGGTCTGCAGAAGTGGGTCTTGGTGGCAAAGCCTCAGGCTTTTATAGCAGCAACTCTCAGCTCCGCTGTGACTGGTAATGATGGTCAGAACCAGCACAATTTTGGTTTTGGATGTACTTAATTTATACATGTCTACATGTTGAAACCCATGTGCTATTCTGGAGGAACTGTTACTGCGTATGATGATGTGATGGACTGTGATTTGGGCTACTCTGTTGTTTGATTTATTTTGCTGAATTCTATTACACATATTTCAAAGTCCAACGCTTCAACACTATAGAAAAATATCATTAATATGTAAGTTGTGTCTTTTTTTTAATAGTGTTGTCTAGTTCACATATGGAATCTTTCTTACTCGTAATATTGTTAGTTTTTTTAAACTTAAACCCAAGATAAAGTCTGATACCTTTATTCAGCAGGGCATTGTGGAAATACAGCAAATCAGCACAAATACATGACCTCTCACAGTCTTTCTTATATAAAATATGACCCACAGTTTTGAAACATATGGTTTCACAAGTTTTAACTGAAGTGGCACCTTCTTTAGTCAGCAAAATGGAGTCTGGCTTGCCTGTGGGAAGTGACGTCAGCACCTTCACCTGCTGAAGTGAAAAGTCTCCCTCAGTGACTCTTGTGGGTTCCCACGGCTGCTGTATGGCTGAATAAAAACGTGAACTTTCGCACTTGATGAACACAGGGAAATCCCAAGACCCTTTCTGTTCAGCGTGTGCAAGCTGCTAGAAATGCAGCTTATCACATACCTTGCGGTCACACACCCTGTGGTCCCGCTGTCAAAAGTGTTCTGTCTCACCAAATAAATAAATAAACAAATAAACAAACAAACAAACAAATATTTGTAGTCTATTTTACTGATGCATTGGATAGATTTAAAAACCTTCCCTCCTCCTCGAGAGGAAATAATAATTAACACCTCCTTTCACAACCGGGAACTATCACCTCTTCAGGAGGAGAGGAATAGGACTTGTCCTCCCTCTCCTGACAGCTGCTGCTGCTGGGAGAAATTTCTGGGCTGTCAGAACCTCTTTATGAGCAGATTCCTTTGCAAGTCTTCATTGCCCAGATCAACAGGTCTGTTTCTCCCTGGGATGAATTTTTTTCCTCACCTTTCTCAGTGTTTCCCATATCTAATTCATTCACTACTGATACTCTTCTAAATATTCTGATCTTTACCTGATGATGAAAAGGTTTTGGGGAAAATGAAATCTAAATCCAATCTGGATTTTGTATCAGGCTTTCCTGGAGTTTTGGAAAAAATGCGAGTTTTCTTTGGACTGGGTAGAAAGAGTTAACCAAGGAGGAAAATTGGATGGACAGATATTTCACTGTAGAGATCTCATTGCAGAGCACTGCTTGTAAATTTGAGGAGAACTGTATCTATGAGGAGATTGCCCAGACTTTCCTAGCACATCGAAGCGGTGTCATCTGACTTTGCTTAAAGTTTTTTGATCCAAGGAGCAGGAGAACACTTCCCTCATAAACAGCATCTACAACTGTGTTTGAACCTTTGACACGGGAAACTGAGGAAATTAAACCAGCTGCTACCAGTTTCTCCAGAGCTACAAAGATGTGAAGATTGCAGAAATATAAAATGGTCTTTTTTCCTCATATTGTCATTTTCTAAAAAAGAAAAAAAAAAGAGGAATCTATTTTTGGAAGGGGAAAAATATGTCTGTTTGCATTTCTGTCTGTAATACGATGTGTGGCTGATAAGAGGCTTATGTTTTAAATAGTTGTCTTAGAGACTGCGATGACTTTTGAAGTTGGAGCAGGGTTGGAAAGAGGCTGACTCCTCTTGCTGCCTTTGACCTGTCCTGAACTGTGCCCTGCCAGTGAATTGCACAGTGCTTTAAAATGACCTTTCATTCTGACTGTATGGACGTACTTTTAGTCAGCTGGTAGGAGCAAGTGACTCCTGACCTCCTGATACTCGCTGAGCGCCTGGAGACATTTTCTCCTGCTGATGAGTGGCCCCAGTAGACAGTGAACACAGATGTCTGCTCCTGATAAATCCAGAGTTCGGCTAATGGGAGGGGAAGTGTCGCTGGCTTCACTGGAGAGTGAAATATGTAAGTTATAGTGAAGTGTTTCTGTTGGCTTTTAAGGTCCATCACTGGCTGTGAAGACTGAAACCCCCTGATGACGCCTTCTGGATGAGTTTCAGTGCCCCCCCGAAGTTGTTCCACTGTTTCTGTGCTGGGGAGCCAGCTGCACTGCATGCTGACACCTCTGAGCTACCCTCACCCTGATAGTTGGGAAATAGGGTTAGTTGTAGGGGACATGATTTTCCTTTTAGTTCTGGAAGCTGCTTTGTGCATCTAGTGGAAATCAAACTTTATCAGTGTCTAGTCTCATGCCGAGTTAGCCTGATTAATTTTGCAAGTTAGGACTTCTGCACTGAAAACCTTCAGCAGAGAGCCCATCCTCAGAGGCAATTTTTGCTTCTTTGGTTGTAGCAACTTTTCAGAGCGGTTGGCCAAACCCACTACTATTCAACTTCACCTATCCCTCCTGACCACCCCCTTCATACTCATCTCCTTTCTTCTGGTGCCAGCAATTTCTATGAACTATTGTATGCTTCTCAGTGGCAATAAATATTAATAAAAGTATATCACTTTACTGCTGGAATAGTGGGAGAAGAGGTGAGCAATGTATGTTTTCCTTCTTCAGAGGCCTGCTCCCTCTGGCATGCCTTTTCTTCCCAGAAGAATTGCCAAATTATACTCTAGCTTCCCTTCCCAGATGAACTACATCCTCACATCTGTCTGGCTCTCTTCCAAGCCGTTCCAAGTCAGTAGGAGCCGGGAGAGAAGTTTAACATGCAAATTGAAAATGTCAAATTTTGGGATTTATTTATTGCTAGTTTTGTGGAAGGGAGGAAGTAGAAAGACTTTCTGTCAGAACGGCTCACTGTTGCTTCGCTTTGAGCCAACGAACCTCTGAACCGCAGCGAAGGGAGTTTCTGTGAGGCTGAGACTGAAAGGGCAGTGCTATAGGAGCAGTCTTAGCCATGCTGGAAGAGTGCAGCATTGGGAAAAGTGTAGAACTGTGGCTGCACCATTAGGTAGCTGGACACTGGAAACTGGTGGAAAAGAGAGAAATACAGAATGGGTGCGTCATACTGAGGCAGATGTGGTGAGACTTCTGAGCTCAGTGCTGAGATCTTTCCATGGGAGTTCTATATATTGCACTGACCCAGAGTTCCTCTCTTTAATTACGTCATTTCTCTTTGAAAGGCATGATTCTGTGATCACACATTCCATTAAAACTGAGAACACCTCTTTCTGTAAATTTAACACACCCTTTGAATACACTATTTCCACGAAAGGCTTTTGGGGTGCCTGAGTTGCTCTGCTGATAATGCTACACATTATTACGACATAGAGTAAGATGTTACGATGTTTTGATTTGAGACAAACCAGATGAAGACCATAAATGCTTGGCTAAATTTAAGCAACAAGTAGAAGTAGTTCCGTATCAAAGAAACTAACTTAAGAAAGCATGTGAGCAGCTCATGGTAGGATCAATGCCGTCCCCTCTATTCATGCTCCTTTGGTGCAGAAAAAGATTCATATGAAGGCTCCTAGCAATGGGAAAGTCATTCATGTATGAGCACTGGGGTTCAAAGATGTCCAAAGAGCATAGGAGATAGATATTAGCCGAGTCTGAGAAATGGAGGAGGTAATGAAAAGATGTATGAAGCTAAATTGTCCATAACCGTTCCCATGTGTGTATTTGCTCAGTTTTCTTCTGGATGTGTTGTAGAACCAAAGGTGAGCAACTTTTCTGACGCAGCAGTTAAGGAAAAATTGTCACCTGCCACCTAGAATGGAATGTCAATGCACAGACAGAGAATAAGGCTGTATGATCACTTGGTGGTGTAAAGAAGTTCATGCCCTTATTTATGGAAGCTGAAATGCTAGCTGAAACAGACCATAAATCACCTGCTACCATCGCCAAATTAGGTCTGTCCAGCACTCTGCCTGAAAGAGGCAATTTTTAGCTACAGAGATGTGATTTGTGTATCTAATGCAAACCTGATGGAAATGTGTTAATAGCAGACCCATACTGGAGCATTCGATGAAAATGGAAAGAAGTCCCTAGTATGTGTAATTCAAAAAATACATTTGAAATGTTTCTTATTCTTATTATGTTTCTGTAGTGATTCAATGAGAAAAACTGGTATGAAGCCATTACCACAAGAACAGTATTCTCCTAGCTTCCCTCATCCATTTAGCAGAGCAACTTCTCATACTAAAGGAGATTTTCTCTAAAACAGCAACAAACTGATTCATATGGAGTTGAAGGAAATGTGTTGAAAAAAAATAGATGAAGGTTATTTAGTGATGGAACAAGAGACTGGCTAGAGATTCTGAGAAAGTTGCCAGAACTTGTTGAATGAATCAGAAATACAGACCACACTGAGCAGAGCAGCACTGTCTTGGTGTTCCAGCGAAAAATACTTTGCTATCTATAGCTGTTTACTGGACTTGTGAAAATTGTTTGAAAAAGTCATAAAACAAAGGCAGTTTTGCAAAACTGGATATATTTGGGCAACAATACTTCTAACTGAACCTATAACAAGACCTACAATTATGGTTTTAGGGTCTTTCATATTTTGCCTAGCTTTTTTCATTCTTCTTGAATTTTCATGTGTTGAAATAAAGATAAAACTGCTTATAAAGATTGCTTATGGACATTCAACTTTAAAATAAGCTCAAAGAACCTCATTGATACAGGTGAGACTGGAAAGAATAATTACACTGTGGATGTTGATACTGTTCTTTTAGTTAAAACGTATCTTCCAGGTAACGAGTAGTTCCTGGAAAGCCTCTATGGGACAAAGTCTGTTGAGTTAATCACCGCACTTAACTAAATCTGTATTTGAAATAACTGGGGAAGAGTATAATTCTGTATTTCTATGTCTGACTCTGAAGTCCTTATTGTGGAGGTAATGTGAGTTAAATCAATGAGACTATTCACATGGATAAACATTAATCACGAGTAATGTAAAAAGGTTGAAGGGTCATTTTTAAAGTTACTAGAAAGTTTTGCAGCTGCTTCATATTGCCCAACTATCATTATATTTCCCTAGCTATTGCTTCTAATTCAGTAATGATTGATTAAACTAGGGTGATATTGACCCCATGTTGGTTTGTACTCTGTTCAAACCCCCTCTAAGTGGTGTCTTGAGGACTGAAGTCGGCGTGA
>WAAB01003880.1:23021-54642 GCA_013389865.1 Piaya cayana
CAGAGCAGCACTGTCTTGGTGTTCCAGCGAAAAATACTTTGCTATCTATAGCTGTTTACTGGACTTGTGAAAATTGTTTGAAAAAGTCATAAAAGAAAGGCAGTTTTGCAAAACTGGATATATTTGGGCAAAAATACTTCTAACTGAACCTATAACAAGACCTACAATTATGGTTTTAGTGTCTTTCATATTTTGCCTAGCTTTTTTCATTCTTCTTGAATTTTCATGTGTTGAAATAAAGATAAAACTGCTTATAAAGATTGCTTATGGACATTCAACTTTCAAATAAGCTCAAAGAACCTCATTGATACAGGTGAGACTGGAAAGAATAATTACACTGTGGATGTTGATACTGTTCTTTTAGTTAAAACGTATCTTCCAGGTAACGAGTAGTTCCTGGAAAGCNTATTTTGCCTAGCTTTTTTCATTCTTCTTGAATTTTCATGTGTTGAAATAAAGATAAAACTGCTTATAAAGATTGCTTATGGACATTCAACTTTAAAATAAGCTCAAAGAACCTCATTGATACAGGTGAGACTGGAAAGAATAATTACACTGTGGATGTTGATACTGTTCTTTTAGTTAAAACGTATCTTCCAGGTAACGAGTAGTTCCTGGAAAGCCTCTATGGGACAAAGTCTGTTGAGTTAATCACCGCACTTAACTAAATCTGTATTTGAAATAACTGGGGAAGAGTATAATTCTGTATTTCTATGTCTGACTCTGAAGTCCTTATTGTGGAGGTAATGTGAGTTAAATCAATGAGACTATTCACATGGATAAACATTAATCACGAGTAATGTAAAAAGGTTGAAGGGTCATTTTTAAAGTTACTAGAAAGTTTTGCAGCTGCTTCATATTGCCCAACTATCATTATATTTCCCTAGCTATTGCTTCTAATTCAGTAATGATTGATTAAACTAGGGTGATATTGACCCCATGTTGGTTTGTACTCCGTTCAAACCCCCTCTAAGTGGTGTCTTGAGGACTGAAGTCGGCGTGAGAGGCGTGCAGGCCAAAGCCTACAGCAGTGCCTCTGCAGGAAGCGGATTCCACCCTCCGGTGGTTTCAGATTTCCTTCCTCGAGAAAATTGTCTTGGAACCTAAAGTGTAGTTTTCACTCCCTATAACCCTCTTAACACCCCTGTCTGAGTATATCAGTTCTCATCTCATGCAGTGGCACAAAGAGTGTGGGAGAAGTATTTATCCATGGCTATCAGGAGATATTTGCAGCGTTATCTTCAGTCGTTTCACGTGTGCCCGTATAATGACTTCCTTCCCCTGCAAAACTAAGTCCACATCTTCCAAAATCGCAGCAGCCTCGAGGTCAAGCATTCTCCCAGGTGCTTTCTTCCCTCAGCATCTACACTCAGCAGGACGTTGTTTCTCTGACAGCCCAGGGACTGCCCCTACTTACATGTGATGCCATTACCAGATATCTCCATTAGCCTTGGCGCTCAACTATCTGGAAACTCATTGCTTCACTTCCGAATTTGCCTTCGGATTGGACAGTCTGACCATATCAAAACCACCTGCTTTTCTCATATCGATGAACAGAGCATATTTTGGTATGCACTAATGGTAGGTTTTTCAGTGTTGTGGGAAAACATTTGCAAGCTTCTAATTTTTTTGATTTATGTCTATCCTCCCTTCCCATGGGTCTGCAATGCCGCACAAGGAGAACTTCATTCTGTTTGTTTGCCCATTCAGGAAGAAACTGCCTGTTTCTGAACTGTCCATTTTCTTAAATATTTCACTGCTATGAGAAAAGTTTATTTGGTTTTGGTACGTTATTGCCTTGCCCACACCTTAAGAAGAGCCTTAAGAGGAGTGCAACACTTAATTTCGGAGTTTCATACTTTCTTTTGCAGCATGTAGCCATTCCCAGTGACCCAGTACATAGCACTGTCCTGCATCAAAGTGCTTGAGTTCTTACAAGTCTTCACTCATCAGCTTTACAGATAGATTTTTCCTCCAAATGACATTTGGTTAATAGTTCTGTGAGCTTATACATGCAAAAGCAAATGAGCTGCCTGAAGAAACAAATTATTAAGCAAAAGGCAAGGCAGCGTAATACGAAGGAGGTAGTTCTCTAGTCCAGTTAAGCTAAAGGAGGTTATGTGTATGAATATTGATAAGAAATTAATTCTTTTTCAAAAAAGCAGGGATCAGAAGAAAAATGGCTGAATCTAGAACTAAAAAGAAAGCGGATGGTTTTCCTCATCTATTCCCTTGGCTGTGGTCCACTGCACGATAGAGCATTTCTACACAATAACAGCATTGTTTGAAAGCAAAACCCAGGCTAAAGAGAGCAGACTCAGAGGTCATTGGTTTTAAACAGAAAGGTAGGAAACTCTAGGTTTGTCACATGTGAAAGAATTTTCCTGTACTTCTGGCTAGATTCTTTCACGTAAATGAATTGTCATAATGTGCACTACTTAATTCTATTATAATAAATATAACACATCAGAAAACATAAGCTTATTCCAAGCCTTGCCTGTTTCATGGAGCCAGGTGGACTCTGGACCCTTCATCACTTCTGAGTTTACCTGCAAAGATACTGACCGCTGCTCCATGTGTGGAGGAGGTACTGAGGGGCATGGTTTGGAGACTGGTGGGAATGGTTGGACTCGATGATCCAGTGGGTCTCTTCCAAACTGATGATTCTGTGATTCTATCTATTCATTTAAGCAGATGATCATACTGTTTATGGATTATGAATGCTTTCCTGAAACAGTCATGTATACCTAAGTCCTGTGTTGGACAAGAAACACCAGATTGAACAGCGAAGGTTGAAATTTGCCACTTAGAAAAAAAAAATCAACAGAAAAGGGGTACTATTTTCCCCCCTGTGACTTCACTCAGTTAGTTCTCTTAATGAGGAAGGGCAAAATAGGTTTTCAGCCATTGTTGTAAACCTAGGAGACATAAGCTCAAGTACCTGACCTGGTGTGTACCCATGTGATTTTGGAGAGGACAAGGTCACCAAGTGTGCTTGTTAGAGCTTTCCGAGCTTATGTGGTGTGCCAGTGAAGTTACCATAGCTGAAGAGGCTGAACAAATCAGTTAGGCTCTCATTTATCTTCCACAGAGTGAGGGAGTATTCACCCGCACATTTGTGGTTATTTTATTGTATTGTATTGTATTGTATTTTCAACCTATTTCCTTATTATCAATGCAACATGACTTAGCAGAAAACCAGTCCTACTAAAGAAAACAGCTGTTCAATGCACGGAAGTGTATGGAAAAACTGTTCTTGAAGTCACGTGGGACTGGCCATTGGATCATTTGGGCATTAAAAGAGAAGAAAAGGTAAATGATAATAAGCATTTTTATTACAGGCAGTTGATGTATACTGCCCTAGACAACTTGCTATCCCTCTACCAATGAAAATATTCATGTCAGAAGAAAAGGAAACACAAGAAATGATGTGGAAAATTCCCACATTTGATCCCCTTCCAGTACCTCCGAAGAAGAGAGGCCTCCATCAGCATGCCCAGGAGAAACATTTCCAACTGCAGATGAGTTTTTCCAGATGAGGTTTCTAACCCAAATCTGTGCTTAGCCGTCTTTACCCCTGCTTGACCTGCTTCTTTTTTGCATTTTTCATGAACAACTGTCTATCAAGCCACTATCACGCTAACACAGGTTACCTGCTTCCAACAAAGAAATAGAGAAGCAAAGTAACTTCCCTTCATGGGAAAGAGCTTTCTGATGAAAGGCCCATCCTACTTGTGTAAATCAACAAAAAGCAAGTGTATTCATTTAACCACCCAGAAAGTCATTGTGTCACATACAGCACTTGGTTGCTTTAATAGTGTGATCTTTTACTATTTTTAGCAAGGACTTCATTTCAATGAGCTTGTGAAGCACAGTATGTTGTATTAGAAGTTTCATTATTCACAGGGACCAAGAGAAAAAAGAAAGATCTTTCCACGCATGATTAATACTTCAGCTGAATACCATGTGCTGGATGTGGGCCTTTCCGTCAGCAATTTAACATCTGTAGTCTGGCCGGGGCGTGTCACTGTTAACATCATGGACAAATCCTGGATGCCCTGTGGTCTTAACAGAGTTTATGGGCCTTGTATGAATTGAACATGTGTTCAGCCTGGGGATGAAATGGGGATGGTCTAAATTAGAGCCAAAGGAAGTTATGAAAAGGAGCCTTGCCATTTATTTATTTATTAAGTAGATGTATCTGAAGACTGTTCACGGAAGTCTGGCTTTCAGCCCTTCCCAAACAGGGAAAGGATAGGGGGTGGGAACCAGTCAAATTTAACAGAAAATCAGCAGTAAAGGATATTAGCAATAAAGAATAATAAAACCAAATCCAGTGATCAAATTCAACACACACAGGCACATGCTTTAACCCGTAAGGCGTGCACAGTGTTTGGTGGTAAATGTGGTTTTGTTTAGTCCCACCTTGCGCCATGAACTGTGAGGATCCTCGCACCAGTATGGTAAGCAAGGTGTGGAATTGCTTCACAGCAACGCCTGTCTTCTCAAGGACAAATGGCCTTTTCACACTGTGCTTGCTCAGTACTGTGGCCGTGCCAGCTTTAACTTGAACAGGGACTAATAAGTGACTAAGAGGCAGAAGAAGCTGGCCAGGGAATAACATGATGAAGAGCAATGAAGCTGGTGAGGAGGCTGGAGAACAGGCCTTATGAGCAATGGCTGAGAGAGCTGGGGGTGTTTAGGCTGGAGAAGAGGGGGCTGAGGGGAGACGTAATTGCTCTCTACAACTACCTGAAAGGAGGTTGTGGAGAGGAGGGNCTGATTGCTCCTGCAGCTTGATAATATGGCAGTTGCATTGGCAATGCAAGCAAACAAGTAAGCCAGAACATGCCTTGTGCTGTTTGGGGCTGCAGAGCTGTGTCACTTTTCAATCTTTTCCATTCATGAAGAGTAAATCTGATCCAATCCAGATTCCTGCTATCATTTTGTCTCTCCCAGCAGCACAATAGGTCTGTCAGGGTAAACCAGTCAGGATCACTTCCCAAAACTCTAGTTGAATGGCAGGTTCTTGAGGGGAATATGAGTAACTTTTGTAAATTGCCTTCGAAAGTGGCACAGAATCTTTCAGTTGATTTTTAAAAGAACTGTTTACTGTTGCATATGGCAGTCATTATTTGGAATAATAAACCCACTGAGAATCTGAATGTGCAGAGGCCAACAGATGTGTCATCTTATTTAACAATTTAAGCAAGTAATTTATTTCAATCACTAGGACAAAGCACATGAAGATTAGTAATTCCCTTCCAAGACAGACGCAAGAAACTGTCACAGCTTTCTGAATTCTGCAGCCATTATGGAAATGTACACCTGCTCCTTGGGATCTGGGACTACTTTTGCTTGCTTGTTTGCAGCAATTAGTTTCATGTTTCTTACATTCCCCCCCTCCCCATTTTCTGACTCAAATCAAGGTAAGAATTGAACGACACTGAAGTTATATTGAGTATAAGGTCACCTGTATTTGGGCAGTGCTATACAAAAGCTGAGCACTCATTAACAAGAACAGAGAAATGCTTATGTTATTTTTAGTAATAATTATGCATCCTATCTTCCTCTGGAATGATTAGAGCATCATCCAGGAATAATATGTAAGTAAATGTTTCAGTTATCTCTGTCAGTAACAAAACAGGATTTCAAAGAATCATAGAACAACCAGGTTGGAAGAGACCCACTGGATCATCGAGTCCAACCATTTGCTACCTTGTGGTTTGCCAACTGCATTAGCTGAGGTCTCCTGTTCCTGCTCTTTGAAAGAAGGTGTTCAGCTCCGAAAAGCCACTGAAGTGCTGACTCTGAGAAACACAAAGACCTAGGTACCACTGCACAAACATGTTTGTTCTCTGACTTGGGGCTAGCATCATCTGGGTGATTTCAGGCCCACAGAATGTCCCAGAGTGTCTGTTGTCACCGATGGAAGCGTGTAGCTCATCTCACCAGTGGGGATGACTTGTGTATTATTTGCTTACCAATAAAATATGAAAATCTGCTGTGAGCAACCTCTAGTTAGAGGAGTACAGCGTTGCCATTAGAGAATCGAGTGTCACTTGAAGTGGTGATCCCTTTAGGTGAGCCAGCCCTGTTTCAGCGGTGAAAGTTTGCTGGCCTGCATGAATTTTGCAAGAAAAATAGAGCTGCTTTGGGCAGATCCTGTTTTTGGAAAAAAGCCCACCTCGTGGGGTTTCATGGTGTATGTGGTTGTGAAACAATGCAGCCAGAGGGGGTTGCAAAACAATGTGAGTGGTTTTGGCGCCCCATGTGAGAGCTACTGCATGGCATTTCCACAAAAACTTCCTACAGGTCTCTTCACCATGCATATCACTGACGGCAATATTATGTTGCTGCACTGGTCTAGGTCATGCTCGTCCTGGTGATAATCAGAGAATACAAGTCAGGAGAGCTTGGTGGGCTGTGGTGGGAGCTGAGGCATTTCAGCGAGCATGGTTGGTCCTTGTGCAGAGGTGCCACGTCTCAAGTTCTGCCAGGGGAGGTTTAGGATGAACATTAGGAAAAAATTTTTCACGGAAAGGGTCATTGGGCACTGGAACAGGGCACTGCCCAGGGGGGTGGTTGATTCACCTTCCCTGGAGGCGTTTAAGGGACGGGTGGACGAGGTGCTGAGGGACATGGTTTAGTGTTTGATTGGAATGGTTGGACTCGATGATCCGGTGGGTCTCCTCCAACCTGGTGATTCCATGATTCTATGCCTCTCTTTGTGAGTCCTCTCAACCAGTGGCAAATGCAGTCAGATACATTTACCTAAGCTATAGCTCATTTAAACCTCCTCTCAGCTGAAAAGGGGCTCATTAAACCTCTGTAACTCGATTGTGTGCCTGAGTTTTAAGAAATAGCAAGCTTTGGTTAATACATAGAATGTCTCCCTGAACCTCTGTAGTACGATCAATGTTGTCATATAAAATTTAGCTACTGATAGTTCATTTTGAGCCATAAACATTGCATGAATTATTAAAATCAATTCTAAAGTTGCAATATTTACTCATTAGCCAATCCCTGTGTGAGCAGAAATAAAACTTGTCACTAATAGCTTGTCCTGGGGATTTAAAAAAATCGTGAGGGAGTTGTGAAGAGAAATCTAGTTTTGAGAAAACTAGATGGCTAGTTTTGAGAAAGGAGTGCTAAATGACTTTATGAAGCAATAATAACCCCCAAATATGGAAAGGGAGACCAATTTTAGCCATTAGAAAAACTAAATAACAGGGCACGTCCCAGTGCATACTGGTCTCAATGATTACTTCTTGTCAGAAAAAGAAAATGCTGCCAAGTTTTTAAAAATAAAAATATTTTACTTAGACGCTTTCAAAATGGTTTTTTTTTGATGTATAATTTCACAACAATTTTGTCATCGAGAAACAATTGAATTGAAAAAGCTTGGAGACAGTCTTTTTTTTGTTGGTCACAGCTAGACTGGATTTGATTTTTTTTCACCAAGAATGATGGAACATGATGGATTTTGGATCTGAAACCCCTTCCTTCCAAAATTCTGCTGCTTTTTCCCTCATCACTTCTCTGCTGAGTCCCTAAGACTTTTGCCAGGTACTCAATCTCTGTTCTCTGCTTCGTGCCCCCAATCTCACTGCATTCCTCGTGCCAGGCAAAGAGGGCAGTGGGGGCATTTAGCCTGTGTAACCTGACCAAGCCCCTTCAAAGCCAAAATGGAAAACCCTGTTGGGACCTGGCTGGTTTTAGATGTGTTAGTGTCTTAGACCTCCTTTCCCTTTTATCTCTATTTTTTTGACCACACCAAGGTGATTCCTTAACTCTCTGGTTACAGCATACACTGCATCAACCTGCCTGTCACCTTCAGAGCCTGCTAACACCTTCAGTGTGCTCAGAAAGCAAATCTTAATGCATTCAGAAATGAAAATGTTCCAGATGTTTAACAAACTATCAAAATACACTGTTTGTTTTTTTCCAAGAAACTCTTCACAACATGATAGAAGTCTATTTCCTTAGCAAACAGATTATATGTCAGCCAGTGGTGGGATACCTTAGTGGAAAAGAACCATATGCCTCTTCAGGTGAGAAAAAAATGAAGTCTCCAAGTATCTTTGCAAGCTTTCTAACGGTATCTGTCAAAAAAATTCAATATCTAAGAAGAAAATGAGACCAAAGTGTCATTTAAAAAAAAAGACAAAACAGAAGTCCAAATGTAATATCTAACATACTGGCACAGGTTTCTAGCTACCTTTTTTCCTTTAGACAGAAAAATATGCAATTCACAACTGTCAGAGTCTTTCAAACTTACACTGATTGAGTCCTTATAGGGACTGGATGAATTGAGCTTCATTCACTGAAGTGGTGAGCATGAATCCCATTAAGGGACCAAAACTCAGTGTTACAGTAGTACATGTGCTGCATGTGGTATTAAGTGTTGAAAGGCTGGTAAATTGACTAAGCAAAAAGATTTTCTTAATAAACATCTTGTTTCATGTCATAACAGACAGAAAACATTTCATAGGAATGGCACCTGGTAAAATACTTTCCATCAGTTCAGAGTGCTCTGTGGAGAAGATACCAGGTACCTTGTTTCACAGGTGGGGAAGCAGAGATGCAGCAGCTTCCCAGAGCAGAGCTGCAATGGACAGAAGCCGCCTTCAGTATGAGATTTTACTCTAGTTACAATCCGCTATCAAAAGGGAATATAGATACTGGGGAGGTGCTTTGAGATAGGGTGATATAGCAGTAGGGAAACCTGTCACAACTTTTGATGTGTTTCCTCACTGCAGATTTGTGTTTTCTCTCACCTTCAACTCTTCCTCAATTGCAAGCCTTATGCTTGACAACACTTGTTTCTGTGCTTTTACAAGAGCTGGGGGTGTTTAGCCTGGTGAAGAGGAGGCTGAGGGGAGACCTCATTGCTCTCTGCAACTACCTGAAAGGAGGTTGTGGAGAGGAGGGAGCTGGGCTCTTCTCCCGAGGGACAGGGGACAGGACAAGAGGAAATGGCCTCAAGCTCCACCAGGGGAGGTTTAGGCTGAACATTAGGAAAAAATTTTTCACAGAAAGGGTCATTGGGCAGTGTCAGAGGCTGCCCAGGGAGGGGCTTGAGTCACCTTCCCTGGAGGTGTTTAAGGTGTGAGTGGATGAGGTGCTGAGGGACATGGTTTAGTGTTTGATAGGAACGATTGGACTTGATGATCCCATGAGTCTCTTCCAACCTGGTGATTCTATGATTCTAAGAGTGTGAAGGAGTTGCAGGTCTGGTGATTCCACACTGTGTTGGTTGCTGCAGGCTGGAGATGAAGTGTTTTCTTGGAAAATGGAAGGTCAGATGAAGTTGCCTGTACAATTGCTGGGTGCCATATTACAAATACTGCCTGGCTGGCTGGGCTCCCTCCTGTCCTTACACAGTTTGTAAGGAAAGAGACTAATGGTTTTGCACAGAGTCTGGACGTGGTGTTAACGCTAACCAGTCTGCAGCTGGAAGCGAGTCCAGCAAGCACAGCCCCATGCGCAAGGGTGCCTGTTAGGAATTAGGGGAATAATGAATAGAGTCACTTGCAGACCACACATGCTGCTTTGATGCTTCGTCTCCTGCTAACAGACAGGCTTTCTGCCAGGGGCGAAATTCCTTGGTATGTATTGTTCTGCCATGTTACAGGGATTAACGTCACCTGCTGAATTGGAAGTTGTCAGGATGAAAGGTTTACTGACCTGTGTGGATGATAGTCCCTCACAAAGGGCTGGTGGTTGCTGATCTCTTTTTGCTGAGTTAAATATCAGGTACAATATTTCTTATTAATTTTAAGCAGTGTCTTTACCTTTCAGAAGCTTTCTTTCTATGTCTTTCAATATATTTTTGGCATGATTGTGAGTTTCTGTGTCCCGCCATCGGGGTGAGCAGCAGTAGACAGTTAAACAAATTCAGGACCATATTAAAATTATAAGTGGATGCATCGAAAATCTTAAGAGTGCAGTCAGACCTGCTAACTGCTTCAACTTCAGATTAGAATTGCAGGTCATCTTTTGGAAACTAAACACTAGAGAAAGCTTTGGGGAGTTTTGCTGACCGTGACATCTACCATCTGCAGCACCTTGTTCATCTCTCTCCTCCGATCTCTGCTCATGCATGTGGTAGAGCCAGGAGGGATTTGTGCTTTCTTCCCCTTGCCATATTCCCTCCCTTCCCAGCCCCAGGGGACACTATGGAGATGATAAAGAATCAGGGATCGAGTGAGACAGAATACTTGAGGTAGAAGAGCATAAATAAGTCAAGCAGCGTTACACAGAGCGCACATCGGTCTGCATGAGCTGTGGCAAAAAGCACAAGGCAAAGCATCAGGGAGATTACCTCATTTTGTAACAGGTTGTAAGGAGTGTGCATATAAAGCCAAGTGACAGCAGGGTTCCTGCCTTGAGTACAGTGTCATAATAGAAAATGAATGGACCAGTAAGGGCAAGAAAGGTCTTGTTTAGTTGGAGCTGGACAGTGGAACATGACCTGGCATGGTGCTAGAAAGAGTGATATAATCATTCCTTTGGTACGCCCTTGGCAGTGAAGCAAACAGAAAGTAGAATTTAAGAATTAGAACAGCAATGTTTTGTATGTGGAGTGGCAGTGTGGTGGCTGAATGTCAATATGACGCAAATTGGAAGAGAAGACACCTACAACACCTTTAATTATAGCAAGGTTAGATGCATCCATCAATGGGGTAATAAAAGTGCACCTAGTTTTAGACGGCAGCAAGAAGAGCCCAGTTGCCTGGAAAGGTAGAGGCCACGTTTTCTGAGAAAAAGGTGAAACCTGTATTTTAAAGATGGCAGAAACTCAGAAAGAAGAGCTGGAAGAACATGAACTTTCCACAACTCAAATCTGAAGATGAGTTCCTTTTGCACTGCAGAGAAGAAGGGTTGGCTTTTGATTTTACAGCTGTAAGCAAGCCACTCAGACTCTGGTCAAGGTACAAAAAGGACACATTTTCTTGCTTAAGTGTAAGCCCAATGGAAAAAAATCGATGTGTAGAAGGATCATATTCCATTACTTCTGAGTGGAGGCCTTACTGAAACCAGATATTTTTTATGTGTGATGCATCAGTGGGGTTCTGGCACTCTTCTTAGGAGGAACACAGAACACATTTGTTCAGTTTTAACACCTTATGTGTGCAAAGGAAATTATTTCCTCTCCCTGCAGGCTGGGTTGTGCTTGGCAGCTCACTGGGAAGCACAACAGATTTGTGATGATCTGTAGGTAACTAGAGTCTACCTAGGTGACACTTTGCTTTTGGGAGAAAAACATGAAGGAGGTGTTCGTATTTGCTCCTAGAAACTCTGAACTGAGTGGCATCTGCTAAATGAAAGCTAAACAAATACTGCCAGTGTCATGGAAATAACACATGAGACAGAGCAAATAACAGGGTGCAGTGTCCTGAGACAACACAACAAGGCTGCATCCATGACAAACACAGCTTCCGAACAGGCAAAAATATGTTACAGAGGTTATGAATCATGCAGGGCAGTGCAGGTCTCAATTAACTGCCTGAAGGAACAATCCAGTATCATAAGGACAGGGAGCTGATAGAAAATTTGCAACAGATCTGGCAGTAATGAAGGAGTTAGAGACCCTAGTTCTGAAACTTTCTGATGAGAAGCGCAAAATTAAGATGTCCCCACTCACCTCCAGAGCAAGGGCACAACAAATACAGGTGGTCTTTCTGGGCACAGAGTAGCACAGAGGCTAATTGAGCATCACTAATCACCGCCAGTAGTGTACAATTACGGTCCAACTCCCCCTTTATTTTCTATTGAGTCCATCACATCCTAGGGTGAATAGCCACATTGACTCAAAATCTTATCGGTTTATGTAAGTGGGGGGGGCATGAAGAAAATGGAAGTGAATCTGTTAGTTAAAGGGTGAGCACTTTCAAACTGTGAATTATCTTTATCATTCACAAGCAGCTACACTGGGTGAGCGCACCGATTTCCAAGGGTGTGTAAGGAGCTCTGTTCTGCTTTGTTTTTGCAGGTCCTGTCTGGGTGCGCTCACCTGCCTTCCAGCAAAACACTGTTCTGTGACAGGACCATTCTGTCCCAACTAACGGTCTCCAGCAGCTGAGGATTTTAGACCAATATGAAATATTGTGAAATAGCTGAAAAATATCAAGACTTGGCAGCTCTTCCTGTTGCGGCATTATCTAAGATAACTGGAGCATCTCTTAGGAAAATACAGCAACATGTGCAGCAGATTGGAGAGAATCATCCCTTGACCCATCTGCAAGATGAAGAAGCTGATGAAAGAACCCATTGCTCCTCATACAGTAACTGCTTGCAGGTAATTGAGTGTGCTACTCATACACAAAAAGCTAGGGTGAGCCTAGGTATAAACACCTACTGCTGCTCTTGCAAGATCCTACAAGAGGGAGGCTCATGAAGAAAGTTTTGAGGGATAAAGCACTTTGCATGGTTACAAGCATCAGGTGTGCTTCAGGTGAGGATTAAGGCAACAATACAGGGAACCATTAGGAAGTAACAAGGTGATAAGATTTGCTGGGGAAAGCTGGGCTTTCATTGGATGTATTCAGACAAAAGAGGAGACAATAGAGAAGGGAGAGCTTATTGCTGTAGGGTCAGAAAACGATTCTCCAAAACTGGATCTGCTAGCTACCTTTTAAGTCAATATGAGCATGGCCTTTTTCCTTAGTTTTCATTGGAGGCTGAGAGACCTCATTGCTCTCTACAACTACCTGAAAGGAGGTTGTGGAGAGGAGGGAGCTGGGCTCTTCTCCCAAGTGACAGGGGACAGGACAAGAGGGAATGACCTCAAGCTCTGCAAGGGGAGGTTTAGGAAAAAGAAATTCACAGAAAGAGTCATTGGGCAGTGTCAGAGGCTGCCCAGGGAGGTGGTTGATTCACCTTCCCTGGAGGTGTTTAATGCACAGGTGGATGAGGTGCTGAGGGACATGGTTTAGTGCTTGATGGGAATGGTTGGACTCGATGATCCGGTGGGTCTCTTCCAACCTGGTTGTTCTATGATTGCTGGATGCCATACAAGCAACATACAGTGACATAGTGTTAACTCTCAACAAATAACTATGTCATGTCCTTGTGTGATTATTCTTTCTGGAAGTTATCCCACTTTTCGTCCTTTGACTTTAGTAGGTACATATTTAAGGTGTGGTACATAATTTCTGAGTTGATGATACTTTTTTGTTTCCTTTTCCTTTCATAGAATTTTGGGATACCTGATACATCCCTGTTTTGATTTCAGTCATTAAACTGTATTTTCAATATTTTTTCAAGATACGTAGTTCCACAAAACAGAGTTGTGCCCTTTGGTTAATAGGAACAAACGGACCAGCGAAGTGAGAAATAACTGTGATAAACGCAATGGAAAGAAGAAAAAAATAGAGGATGCAGGACCGTAAAAACCAGTAAAGCTGTTTATGTACTCAAGGTAACCATTAGAAACACTTTTTAAAGTTTCCTGACAAACTCATTCATAACGCTTATTTCTGGCAGAAATTCTTCACTCTGTGGAATATGCAAAGTCACTTTTCAGCCAGAAGCTGACATATAAACCAGCAGACATAGGTCCTTTCATGGTTTTTTTAAAGACAATTCTTTTGTATGACAGTTTCGTGATTCTGGAAATGTCATTGCCCAATATCTTGATGTTTTCATCTGGAGTGGAAAAAAGGAAAAGGCACATTCTATGGTTTTACACTGGAGAAGCTAAGGCATTTCACAAGAAGACCAGCTTCACAATTGCTAACAAATTTTCCAAAGGCCCAAGCAGATGGCATAGATTATTGTACACAATAAACCCTTCATACGGATATACCACAGCTGGACCCGAATTAACTTTCTTTTCTTAAAAGGAATCTGCAATTTGAGCTGAATTATGGGAAGGAATTCTATAACTTTCTGACCACCAAAAAGCACTTGATGTCTTGTTGTGTAATTCTAGTGAACTGAAACATTTCGATATAATTTCCAATACTCCAGATGTTAAAAATAATTCTCTTCAACACGGTTACCAGTGTGTTTGCCAAGATTCAGTGACAGATTTCTTCCTAGAGAATTTGGGGTTAGTTTTCAAGTTTTAATGGGGAGCGCCTTCTAGAAAGCTGTGACCTGATGGTGGAAAACAGAGCGTGTGTCTTTTCATCAGAGTCTTGGCTGACTCCTCATACTCTTTATTTTAAGACACTGTCTGCATTACTTGAAGAGAGAGATACAACTGACTATTCATTTTGAAAATCTCTAACAGTGATCATCTATGTATTTTAAAAGAAGATACTAGTTCCTCTTTAAAAGTAGTTGAAAAAAAGGAACAAGGTTCACTGCTGGAGAAGGAAACAGAATTTGAAGCAGAAGGTTTTGATGGCTGATATTGCCAACATATATGGATCTAGTTGTTCTCGATAGGTTATAGGACCTTTGACATTACATACTGATGTAAGCAGAGTTATATCCTTTCTATGTTTATCACTATGTGCTTGGTAAAAATATTGTCAGAGTTGGTAAGATGATCAACAGGAGCGTGCAAGTTTTTTTAATAAATTTCAGGTAGATTCAGAATGGCGGATAGACATTTCTAAAAGGCTAATAACCTCCAGGGAGGTTATTCTCCCTCTGGACTCGGCACTGGTGAGACCGCTCCTTGAATCCTGTGTGCAGTTCTGGGCCCCTCACCACAAGAAGGATGTTGAGGCTCTGGAGCGAGGCCAGAGAAGAGCAACAAGGCTGGTGAAGGGGCTGGAGAACAGGCTTGATGAGGAGCAGCTGAGAGAGCTGGGGGTATTTAGCCTGGTGAAGAGAAGGCTGAGGGGAGACCTCATTGCTCTCTACAACTACCTGAAAGGAGGTTGTGGAGAGGANCGGTGATTCTGTGATTCTGTGATTCTGTAACTCAAATTGTGATGTTCTACAAAGGTGAAGAGGTCAGTGGTGTGCGAACTTAGGGACAAAAATATTTGGGGGTAGATCAACAAATCTCTCTCTGTTTTACCTTATTACAACAGTTTAGCAGGCAATAACCAGGTTGCTTTAGTCTTTTTTTCCCCAGGGTCTTAGGCAATTGTTTTCTTCCTTTATAAATCTTTGACACTTATTGTTCCATAGATGTAAAATAATATAGGACTTAAAAAGTTATGGGTCGTTATTAAAGACATTCTTGCAAGTCTGCAGAATTGTCTCTTTTTATTCAGGATTGGTTTTAGAAGCTGAGAGAAATTATTCCATATCATTTTAGATTACTCTGTAAGACCAAAACTATTTTCCACGACATCCTCTTGAGCGCTTGAAGTGCTCCCTCTACTCCTACTTCTAGACCACTGGTGGATTGTGACCCTTCTAGACAGCAATGAGGTGTGATAGAATTGCTCTTTCCTGTCCCAGGCATTTTGAAATGAAGATTCAGCAACGGATTGTGTCAAATAAAATACAAATCAGGACTGCCATTTATTTTATGCTTTTAACCAAGCGTTATTTGGTTTGATATTTCTAAAAATAATTATTTTATTGGCATTATTAATTGCCCCTGTGCAAATAACGCAAACATTTACCACGAATGTGCACTCAAACCTTAAACAGAAATTTCTCTGGCTGTGTTTATATTCTTTTGGGATTTTCTTTCCACCAACTACATTTTAGTCCCAGCATAACTGATGGCAAGTGAATTAAGTTCACATGCATAACCATTTGTATTGGAAGTGATGGATTTTATAGGGGACAAGACATCAATAGATCAGGTTTCCCCAAGTCATTTAACAGAGCACAGGCACAGAAGCAATTAAATAAAACATATACAGATCTGCCTACGTTCTTCTCACTTAGGAACCAGATATGCAAACCACTATGTGATGCCAGTCACAAAGGTGCTGACAAAAATTACAGTCAACAATGCAATAATGTATCAAGCACATTTTATATGGAACCAGACGCTATTTATTAACAAGCACAGGAGCAGCAAGGTCATACACAGTAAGAGAAGGAATACATTTCAACTCTGTTCCCAGCTAATAAATTTTATAGTGGCTTTAATATTTGTAGGTATGTTGCTGAAGGGAAGCGTTACGAGGCCCAAAAAGTAAGATTTAAAATGCTCTAAAATGTTATAATCCTGTTTATTGGAACTTAGTTTTAGCGGGCTGCTTTCTCTGAAGTAGGCTCAAAATTATGCCTCCTCGTAGTGTGAATTAAGTGCATCTATCTGATTAGGGAAAAGAAGTGTTAAATTAGGACCACTCAGATCCATACCACTCACATTTCAGAAATAATTTAGCAAACAATTTCTTTATTTTTCACAAACTCTACTTGAAGTGAAGATGAAAAATCAAGCAAGCTCTATTAGTTGTGATACTGAATTAAAAACCTGAGAAATCTCCACCAGAAATACACGTTAAAGTCATTGGAGGCGTTATTCATCCCTGGGTCCCACTGTTTACCCAGCTCCAGGAACTGGCTGGTATTCCTATGAAATGGAGATGTGGCGCCCCAGATACTGGGTCTCCAGCTCCTGCCCAACACCAAGGCACTTGGCAGCGTCTGTTCCACCATCACAGCAATCAGCAAGGAAAACCAGTTAGTTGGTCTTGATCGATGGCCTCAAGCTCCGCCAGGGGAGATTTAGGCTAGAGATTAGGAGAAAGTTTTTCACACAAAGGGTCATTGGGCATTGGAATAGGCTGCCCAGGGAGGTCGTTGATTCACCTTCCCTGGAGGTGTTTAAGGCACGAGCAGACGAGGTGCTGAGGGACATGGTTTAGCGTTTGATAGGAATGGTTGGACTCGATGATCCGACAGGTCTCTTCCAACCTGGTGATTCTATGATTCTATGATGTGGTTTTGATGGATAACCAGATGCTTCCAGTGACTCTGACCATCCACATGCACACAAATTACTCCTTCCCTTTGGCCTGCAAGGAAATGTCCTTGGGCTTTACCCAGATTAGAAAACACCTTTGGATCAAGACATATCTGGCAAATCTGTTTTTTCATGTCCCAGCACAAGCTCTTTTCAATGGCTTTATTTGCAGTGTTGCCAAACTGTTGTTGATAAAACTTATACATGAACACAAATCTGAATGTGAACCTGTCACAGAGAATTTCAGCCTAATTTATTATAGTTTACTGAGGATTAAGCCACTGAAAATGGGATCTTACTGAAAGAGTTAGTAGATGCCATTAATAATAGGCTTTCTCTCCTCTAACAAATACCAAAATAGATTTGTTCCATCTTGAGAAATTTTTCAATGGTTTATGTGGCCTCAATTGGATTAGGAACACTGATAGTCGATTACAAACAGAAGTGACTTGGAATTAAAAATAGGCCAAGATATTTCATATTCTCCTCGAATGAACACTTGAAATCAAACTCATTCTTAATGCAGATTTAGGATTTGAGTGAAAAAAGCCACCCCAAACTTGAAACCTAGATGGGAGATGGTAGTAAAACTTTATCAGGGTCTTGGAGCTAAAATGAACCATCAGAAGGCAATGCTTTAAACAATTACCTAGAAAAAAACCGCATCATCCATATATTAAAACAACCAGCTAAAAAGAAAAGGATGTTTCACTGGTAAGAAAAGGGACAGAAGTATGTTGATGCTGTATTGCTATGAAGAGGCTAAGTATAGTATGCATAGATTATGGTCTGCTATTTTATATTTATTGATATCGAATTGTCTCAAGTCCAGCATTCTTGATGTTTCCATTCTTAACACCATGAAGCCTGTTATTCCAGCGAGAGCTTTGGTAGCAGTAATTTTCTACGCTTCATTTGGCTAAGTGTATGAGTAGATTATCCTGTGGATTTCTACAGATTTATGGTGTTAACTTTTTATGTTTTCTTTGACAGACTCAATAGCGTGGGCAGACACTAGAAATAAAACAGTTTTCATGCCTTAGTAGGCATGCATTTAAAAAAGTTTGGTTCATCAGCCTGCACCAAGTTCACTCGTATCTTACCGTTGTTTGACAGCTCATATATTTATTAGGTGGCTTGTACTGCTGCAGTCCCCATGGCTTTCAGGCAGTAGAACTCTGCAGGTTTTATTTAGCTTTAAAAGTTACTGCTTGCCAAATTCAGACTGGCCACCTTTTACCTTTTGTGAGAGGAGAACGCTGTGAGAAGCTGTGATCTTTTTCTGTGGGCACCTCTCAATCTCCAGGCACACGTTCTGTCTCAGCTCTGGCGCTGCAAAGGGTCTCTCCAGAGATGGGCCTGGTGGAAAACATTCCCATTCAAGCCAGGGGATGATGGGAACAGAGAGTCTGCAGTGAGGGAGCATGAATTTCAGCTGTCAAAAAATATCAGGGAAGAGGTTGCTATTTGATTTGTCCCACTGTGATTTAATGCCGTGTACCACGCAGGTTAAATCACTGAAAGGACAAGCATCAATTTTCTGCTTCTTGGCAAAACCATAAATTTTAGCTTGTGGCCTCAATCCTTTTCCCCTTCCTTGAAATAAATATTCTGGCTGTTAAGGCAAAGCAAGATCCAGTCTGGAGACGGTGCTAGGATAGACCCCAATGAGGTTCTCAGTCTCCCAAATGCTTTCACTCTTAGCCTGCTGACAGCTGATGGGCAAGTTTTGCCTTGGCAGGTTTTCTGATGCTTGAGTTTCCGTCCTCACTTGCCCATTATCTTCCCTGGTGACCAAAGGGAATAGAGTATTTTACTGCCTCTGAGGAAAGCTAGTACATGAGGTTGGGGACCCAAGCATCCCACAAGGCCCGCCAAGAAGACCTGGGGCAGACAGACTTGGTTTCCTGAGGTCCAAGCTCTTGGATTTCCTCTGTCTGGAACTGACCACAGTGAAGACACTGAGAGAACTAAGATATAGATGGAGAGTCTGAGGATCCCAGTCCATGACAGTATTCTACGATATATACTTAGGGACATTTGTGATGGTATTTGTTGCATTTCTTTTTTTGCTTGCAGTGGTATAAAACCCAGTATATCCAATCAGCTTGGGCTCCTCTGGTGGTTGGTGCTGTATAAAGACCCAGGAAGCCTTTTTCTAACCCCCAAAATACTCTCAAGTGAAGAAACAGACTGTCCACTTATTGGGCACCACAGCAAGTTGAGGAGAAGCTGAGATGAAAGCTGGAAGCTGAAGAAATAGCAAAGTATGAAATAGGCAGCTGAAGGAAGCAGCACTCACATTCATTCTTGTTTCTGTTCAACCTGACTGCTGGCAAAATAACTGTTTCAAGCACTATAAATTGAAGCAAGAGGAGACGAAGAAATCATTTAAGGAGGCCATGAAACTCTTGTCCTCCTCACGTTTGATATCAAATACTTCTCTGGCATCTCACAGTCATAAACACGGAGCAAAGGTGAAAGGATGGCAGCCAAGAGTCTTTTAAAAAATATATTTTGCCCTGTGTCCAGTTATCATCCCATGCATTTATTAAAAGAAAGTTATGATTTAGGAAACATATGAGTAGCGGCATGGATAACCTCCAACCCAAGCAGGAGGTGTATGCGGGTCAGTCAAGGATCCTCGCCAGCCATCTGCAGGCAGTGTTTCTGGCTGATGTTTTTGCCTTTCTTTCGTTGCTGTGGATGCAGCTTCACATTTATTGGCATAACTTCCATGCCACTGAAAGAGAGCCTTTCATATCATACCTTATTCCTGCACTAAACTGATTACTTAAGGCACGAGTAGGCGAGGTGCTGAGGGACATGGTTTAGTGTTTGATAGGAACGGTTGGACTGGATGATCCGATGGGTCTCTTCCAACCTGGTGATTCTATGAATCTATGATACTAATGAATTTGAGTAACTGCAGTTGTTTTCACCTCAGTTTGTACTATTAAATTCACCAATAATTAACATCTCTGTTGCTTAGGTTTCCTCCAGATGCCTGCTGTTAAATTAACCAGTCTCCCCTCTGGAACAGCGCATTGTAACCAGCGCAGCTGCCATTTACTCAGATGTTAGGACGCTGTGGAAGTTCTCATTTCTTGCTTTCCTGTAGAGTGCCAAAGCAGTTTCTGGTGAGACGTTAATATCAGGCGCTGGGTGGTGATGCAAAAATGCCAGCAACCATTTATTTTCTTGTTTTGTTAAATTTGGTAGAGGTGATTAATCTGTAAATAGGTAAGGACTGTGAAGGTTGATCAAAGAGCTCTGTGGAAGGCAAGCTTCTTTAAGATAGCTGACACCTTCCACACCAGCTTTTTCCTCCCCACTAAACTGCAACTCTGCAGAGGCATTTGATGCAGACAGCAAATCCTGTCCCTGCAAAGCATATCCCAAAGGTGGATCTGCACTGAGATAGAGGAGAGGGGCAGATCAGGACTCCTAATCTAAATGTTTTCCAAGCCAACTACTAGGAATCTTCTCCACTTCATTTTTTGAGGGCATAATCTGCAAACAAATGATTAAAAATCTGATTTCCCATTCTTTATATGCAAAATGCTCATAAGTTTCTTAATGTTTTCCTTCTCCAAAAAACTGAGAAGCTATACTTGTAAATGGCTTATCTATTAATAAACTCTTTTGCCTGTAAGAATGAGTTAGAATAAAGGAAAAAATACCCCCATCTTCTCCAAGGCTTTGTCAAAATTTTGGTTTGATGGCAATTTTGCAGACAACTCTAGTGGTCAGTGACAGATTAAAAGCAAACACTCGTGCTAAGGAAATTTAAGAAATCCCTTTATCATGCCTGTCTGAGGAAGATATTATTGTCAAAGTTGCCTTGGCAAGGTCTTTCTTTCTAATCTCTTTTTCTTTCTTTCTTTAATATTCTTTTCAGCTTTAGAACAGAACAAGACTTTTGATTTGGAGAAACGGTCCCTTTCTTCAACTGTTCTGTCTCTTCTCAAAGCAACATTAAACATCTGGAGCAAACACTGAACGTTTAGGACGGACATCGTGACTATTAGAAGGGAACAGAAGAAATCCTCCTTATTTAGCAGTGCTAAAGTTGATGCTATCTAGTGTATTTACACATTAAAGAGAAAACTGACTTGAAAAAAAATTTTTGTATTTCTTATTGTGTCTTAAAAACACAAAGTTCATTCTGGAGTCTTGTTCCTTTCCCTGTCATACTGAAATTAATGTTCTCTCTGCTGAATCCTATCTTTTCCTGAAATTCTCAGTCCCTTCATGAATCTGGCATATGACAAGGCACAGAAACCCTCCTGTCAGCTTTAAGATAAGGCAGATGGGACTCCTTACAACAAAGCGAAGGAGAATCCACTCAGACACATGTGCTCACTGAATTTGACATCTTCAGGTCTGCAGAGTCTTCTTGCTGGGAGGAGAATTTTCTTGATGGTAGCTCCATAGTTCCCAAATTGATTCCATGCAAAATGTGAAAAAGCACAAACCTGACCACTTGAAGGAAGAGCTGCTGAAAAATGTTACTCTTTGTACAAGATTTTTCAGATAACTGATTGTATGTCCCAGGTGAAGGGCAGCAGGAAAGTGTAAGACATTTTCTTCCTCAGTGGAATGTCAAATGTGTCAGCCTGTGGATAGATCTGACACCACGGAGATTGGCATCAGATGAATAAAACCCAGAATGTAACAGTGGGCTGAAGAGAGAAGAGTAATTTAGTGACGCGCACTATAAGCTAACCTCTTTGGAGAAAGAAAACTGTCTGTACATCTGCACAAACGTAAAGATAAGTGTCTATTTTTAGTTAGATGAAAACCCCAAACTTTTGTCAAGGTAAGCCAGTAGAAGCAGAGTAAAACAAATGCAGTTTTCAAATATGAAGTGTGTTCCTAAACATGCTGCAAGTACGATGCTGGTAGTAATGAATAGATAGGATACAGCAGTCATGCAATGTGAAGCTTGGGATGAAAGTTGCAGAAGGGGAGATATTACAGACGAAGAAGAAAAAATCTCCAGTGAAAAGTATGAGGAATGACAGCTTTGGTTTTACTGTCAAGTGTTTTGGTAAAAGACAGGGTTATTTTTAAAATTTTAATTATTTCTAAGCTTTTTTCTTTTCAGCAACATGTTGGTTGAAAGCCAAACTTGTATGTAGAGAAGCATCCCATGAACTATAGCTCATATTCATAGCTTAGAAGAGCAATTTCTCTCTTGCCTTATGCTGTTGTTTTAGGATTATCATATTGTATTGGTGAGTTACAGCTCTTTGGCGCATTAACCTTAACTCCAGGACATTAATGAAAACAGTTTTGGATTGTCAGATCCTAGAAGAGGCATTACTACTATAATCTATATTATAGCTGGTATTCAGTATTTTATTAGAATGAAGAATGATATATTTTTGATCAACCAAAAATGAATATTTTTTTTGCTATTTAATGTTTGAATCATTAAAACAATGTTTCTGCAAATAGAGACCTATCTATCCAATAAAGATCATCAAGCATGGAGCTCTGTGAAAACTCAAATATTTCAGGTTTTGGGCATAAAAAGCTTAACAGTAATAAAATTGAAATCTATGCTCCTTGCCTTTTTCCTTGGGGGATTTTCAAATTTTTTTCCCCTCCCCAACCCAAGACAAATGTTTAAGGATGAAAAGAAAAGGTAACTTTTGGTCTTTGCTGAGGACAAAAGCCAGGAAGACAGTCCTGAATTTTCTCATTTGAAATAGGTGTCTGTGTAGAAGCAGCATATAGAAAAGCCTCTCTTGGTACAACAGAGACTAAAGAAAGCTATAAAAGGCTACTCAATTTTTTTTTAGATTCTTTCAGACCAATACTCACACTCTCTATCACATTTGTTAGAGATTTCAACTTGCATGGAGGGTCTTCACGACTTGATCTGCGAACAGGCATTTACAACTCCTTGCGCGGTCTTACAGTCCCCACAGTGTCATTTCTGTGTGGACACATCAGCACTCGGGGCATCTGTGAAGTGCTGAGGCTGAAAGGTGCTGTAAGTTTGTGCCTTAAAGTACAGTCAAACAACCCAGAGTGTGGAAACAGCTGGACCCTCAGGTTAGCCCTGGAGGAAACATGTCACCTTTTTAATAATTAATAACAATGGGGCTTAACTGCGATGGAACTTTTATAACTGTAAAAGAAAAGACATTTCATAAGGAAAAGCCACATTTTACACAGAGCAACAAAGTCCTGGGCTTCAACTGAGACGTTATTCTTTCACTGAAATGTTTTGCATCTGAAAGGCAGTGCTGCCAGAGTGCTGATGCCAGTCACACAATTTATTTGTCACGGTTTACAGTCACACAGTTCCTTCTTTATTTCGCAGAAGCAGCCAAGCTTTAAAACCGTAGACTGAGTGGGACCATTTGAATTAGTTTTCAGTTATCCTGATAATTCTCTTAATCAAAATTTAGAAAAAAGCCACAGCACCATGAAGAGGCTTTTTTTGGTTCCAAGTCTGGGTTAGGCTAGTAGCACACTGCATATTCATTTGCCAGCTGCAAACTTCCAATTTTGACTCCGATATGTGAAGAAATATTAAGAATGTATTTCAAAGCTGAAATTCATAGCAACTGTAGATGCTTCCCCACGTCACAGGCTTTGGCTTGAAATAACATTACAAAGAGCAGAAGGGAAAAAGTGAGTGTTTTTCACAGTGACAGCTGCTGTAATAGTGTGATGGAAAGAGCTAGAAGGAAAAAAGACTACTGAAAGACCAGGTGTTAAAGCCCCTTTAAAATTCATGCTGTAATAGCTCTTGCCAAGACTCTCCTGGGAAGCAGCAAAAGCTTACTATAGTGACCCTAAATAAGATGCAAGACTAAAATCGGCTTGAAAATACCAGCAGGAAAACATAAAGAAAACTCAAACAAGTTGTTACCTTTACAGAGCTGTCAGTGTCACAAGGTCTTCAATATTCACTGGAAACTGCGATCTCTGACTGCCACTTATGACCTTCATTTCCATTCAGGAAAAAGAGAAGAAATTAGACCAATCTCAAAAATAAAATGCTGCTCTATGTTAGGGAGATGTTTGAGTGACAATGCATTCAAGGTGTCACCCAAAGTGGTGGTCAAGGTCTTAAAAGTGCATACGCCACAAACCTCTGTGAAGGTCACGTTCTTCTCACTGTCCTGATTCACAACTTCAAAGTTGAGAGACTTAAGCATCTAAATTCAGGCATATCTATTTGTAAATGATCTGTTTTCCAGAGGTCCTGATGAGTCAGTTCAGCCAGTATACAAGGAGGTGTTTTGCTATGGTAGCATCTTTGTCCTTCTATGCAGCGTCTGTGTCATGGGTGTTGCTCGTGTCCGCCATCTCTCCTCTGCCTACCTACAATTAGCCTTTTAAAATATTCATACAATGGAACATTCAAGAATTCCCTGGGCGTGGTTTTCCAAAGGTTTAAGAGTTTTCACAATTTTGTGGCATTTTGCATTGCAGCTACTGCTGGTTTTCAGAGGAAAACAGAAGAAAGCTGGGATGAAAATCAGACTTACAGTGACTGAATACTGATGAACTGAAGAAGGAAATCATAGAATCACCAGGTTGGAAGAGACCCACCAGATCATCGAGTCCAACCATTCCCACCAATCTCTAAACCATGCCCCTCAGTACCTCATCCACCCAAACCTTAAATGAACAGCTCAAATGAACAGCTAGTTAGCATTAGGTACACGCGTCAAAGTATAGTTGCATATTATATGGCATTGAAGAGTTGGAAACTAAAACTACCTCCACCTGGATGATGAAACTTTAGTAACTCATAGTTGGCAACACCAGTGAGACCAATAACTCAGCCCTAGTAGCAGTGATAACTTCATGATTTCATTCCTCGGGTTGTGTATTTCACTGTATTTAGCTGGACTCCTCAATACTTCAGATCACATCCTTTCCATTTTAAGATTTTTTTTTTCCCAGTAGAGAAAACTTAAAACCTGAATGCTAGGATAAGAGATGAAAAATTCCGGCTGCACACGGCTAAGAAGAGCCTAGCTGTCTGGTTGTGAGTGGAAACGTTGGAGACAAGGTACCCATTGACGTTGTGTCTCGTTGGAAGTGTCTGGGACGGTGCCCCACAGTACAGCACCACCCGCTTCCCTTGCCTGGGCTGTACTTCTTCTGATTTCCCCACACAGAAAACCAAAAGGTGTTTTCAGCTGTTTTGCTAAAAATAGCAGCGGAGGACTTATTTGATTATTTTATTTAGCAGTACACATTTCCAACTATGCACAGCATGCTGGAGCCTTGCAGATACTGTGAGTAGGGGGTTTTGTTGGTTTGTTACCCCCTTATTCTCTGTTGGTATATATCAATGCAAAAGTCCCTCGCACAATTCTTTTCCCCATCTTAATATGTATCAAAATCAAATGCTTTTGATTTAACATTGGACACAAAAAGCCGAATTCGTGCTGGTTTCAGTGGAGGGGATTCCAGTGACGTCAGTCGTACTATATGTGTGCGTGTGTGGGTACAAAATTCAGCTGGACTATTAGCATCAGATGCAATATAATTTCAATTTCTAGGGAGCTGGTTTTCACCCAGATATTCTTTAGGGTAATGGACGCATTTGATGTAGTCTAGATGTACCTGAGCATGTTGCTGTTGCTTTGCTGTGTGATTATGGTTGGACTCGATGATCCAGTGGGTCTCTTCCAACCTGGTGATTCTATGATTCTATGATCTTGAGCAAACCCACACTGATTCTCCACAGCCTTTTCCCCCCGTGTTTTTATTTATTTACCACACAGGGCTGTGAAGAGATTAATTGCTTTACAAATTGTGAATTGCTCTATTGATGGAGGTCATGCGAATTCTTTAGATAAGCGATAGCTTTTATGTATAATTTACATTTATTATATATATTACTAACCTATTCAGTACAGATGTATATAGAGACATAGATAATAGTATATCAGACTAAATCCCACAGCCATCCAAGCTACACTGCCACCCTTTCAGATGGATGGAAATGTTATCAATGTATAATAATTACATTAATCCTGTATATTTTGCCTGATTATTTCAATGATTAAGCAGAAACTGGGGTGAGGTTAAATTGCTGTGAAGCTTCAGGTGAGTTTGGATCCAAAGTGGAAAACTAATTTAAACTTTGCGATTGTCTCTGCCCTAACAGCTGGTCAAAAGGAAATCATAGAATCATAGAATCACCAGGTTGGAAGAGACCCATCGGATCATCGAGTCCAACCATTCCACCTCTGCCCTCTGACACATACAACTCACACATTTACACCTCAGTACTGGACAGGCAACTTGCAAGCATTTTTTGACTGTTTATGTGAAGAAATCTTGTCCCATGTAGGTTTTCTTCCCTTTTCTTTTGCATTTTGCTTTTGAAACTCCGTAACGTTCACGCTGTCATCCCTAGCATTATATTCAGGAAGAATGATATCATTATTTATACTTCGCCCTCTGAAATCTGCTTAATATAATTGTGACTTTTTCAGTTTAAGGTAAACATTAGCATTTGATGAAAGCTCAGTCCTTTACCTCCTCCCTTGGTAGCTGTTTGTTAAGGTCTGCTGTGGAGCGGCAGTCAAATTAAGAAAGTGGTGTTATTTCAACAAAGCCAGAGACCTTCTTTTGCTTGTAAATATTAGTACATCCTGCAAGCACTGGTGAGTGCTGCCAGCCATCCTGTCACTTAAAAAGAGTCAAGACTGGCGGGGGCCAAGATCCTGTCAAGATCTGAAACTCGATGCATGAGCTCAGGAGTTCAGCGTAGACGTGCATACATTTTTATTTTCACATCTACTCTTTTTATGTCAACAAGCTTTATGGGCGCTGGTTTCTGTCACACTCCAAAATAATTAGCCCTGAAAGAAACATTTTATTTAATGTTTTAAGGAGTCGGGATTTGGTAACAGGGTAAAAAAATCCAGATCACAAGCTGACATTATGTAAAACAGCCAAGCGGTAGAACATTTCATAGATGGGTGGCCCAGAAAGCCACAGAAAATATATGTGCATAACACCTAAAAAGAGCTATCGTGAAGATTCAGATGTGTTACAGACACAGTCTCCTTTCAGACAAAACAGGTAGGATGAAATCATGAAAATATATGCAGCAACAATAAGCAAGTGGTGATTTACAAGTGAGTTACTGTGTGTATACGTGGAGCTGTTGTTAATGTAGGAGGTGGTTCATAAATATGCTACCAAGAGTCGGTGCATTTAATTAACTTTCTGTGATCAAAGTAAGCATTTTTCTTCTGTTGGAAATGGCAAGGGAAAAAAAAAGTATAACATAAATTAGGGCTAATTCCCTGTTCTTAGGACTCCACTGGTTTCACATGTGTTCAGCTCACACAATTCTCTATCTCGTCATAACATACTCTCCTCTCAATCATCACTATCCCTCTAATTTTTCCTCTTCCTTTGTTCTTGACTTTGTACCTTGCACGACATCAAGAAGACTTCTTTTTTCCTACCTACTGATTTACTGAACTCTAACTCTGAGGCCTTTCTTGTCGATTGCTTCCTTTGTCTTATTAATTGGGAGCTTTCTTTGCTGTTTATGCTCTGGTATAAATTTAGATAGTTGGAGAAAATTTTTTTTTCTAACACTTTAGGTCTTTTAGGCTAGAGATTAGGAGGAAGTTTTTTACAGAAAGGGTCATTAGGCATTGGAATAGGCTGCCCAGGGAGGTGGTTGATTCGCCTTCCCTGGAGGGGTTTTAGGTACGAGTAGACGAGGTCCTGAGGGACATGGGTTAGTGTTTGATAGGAATGGTTGGACTGGATGATCCGATGGGTCTCTTCCAACCTGGTGATTCTATGATTCTATGATTCTATGAATAACCCACAGACATAGCTGGTGTCATATGGGCTTGAAATCTGTTTAATTTCACAATCTTGATTTTTCTTCTACTTTTAAAAAACTTTGAAAAGGAAGTACCTGGATATATCCAGACTTGTCATTTCTTCCAAAAAGAAAGAGTTGGTTTTGGGTTTTTTTGTAGAATACAAAGCTTCTCACAGTAAATTTGTGATTAAAAAAAAAGTTTCTAAACACACAGTACCATCCTACCCTGTCTCCTCTCCTCCCCCAAAGACAATAGGCTGAACACGTGGCCTGAATTGAATTGAACAGAGAGAGAGTGAAAGTTGCTCTAATGCAAAATGATGGTGTGTTTAATCATAGAAACATAGAATCACCAGGTTGGAAGAGACCTACCGGATCATCGAGTCCAACCATTAGAAGCAAAGTATTTCAACATCACTGGTTTTAGACCTACTTCTGATATTTTGAGTTTTGCTTCAAAACACTCCGGATAATCTAGTGAAGTCCCATAAAACCCCAGCGTTTCTAAACTATCAACAAAGACACCCTTAATTTTTACATTTACCATAACTTGGAGAAATAATCTCTGTGAGAAATACGTTTGGAAAAACGTGGAGAAGCAATTGGAAACTGGGAAGGAATTTTTGATGTCTCAGACCCACTCCTTTCAAAGTCATATTCAAATTGATGCTGCTCATGAGTTTGGGAGTGAGTCATGAAAGTCAGAGGGACCACTCACCACATATTTAAGCTGAGCTCATGCAGGAACGTTTGCAAGAACTAGGCATTGATAGCAAAGTCTAATAAAAAATAATACATTCCCATATACTGGAGAATTCTCCTAGGAATTGTGACTCCCAGTTATCTCTTTTAAATTGCATAATTAACAGTGTGCTTCTAATTACCAACTAATCAAATCAAGCCTTACCACATGCAAACAGGACTCTGGGACTTTTAATAAGGTCTTCCCTGCATGACTGCTTTTAGAACAGGAATTAGCTTGGTTTCTGCTCCCAGTGATAAAAGTGATAGTAGCGCAGAATGACATTGTTTGCATACCCTCCAATTCATAAATGACACGAAGCTACCGGGAGGTGACCTCTGATGAGCTAAGGGGCAAGGACTTGAAGACCTTCACTGAACAGGAGGGCTTACTTTTACTTTCATGTGGTTTTGTGACTTGTTTTATTTAATACCAAACCCAGCTGTTGGACCTTCCACTTTTATAAAGCTAGAGGATGTTTGCTGCACTCGTGTAACCAATGAGGCAAGAAATGACGGCTAGAATAGAAGTCAAGGGTTACAAGAAAATACCCAAATAGCAATCTTTTCCTAGCACAAAGAAATTAAAATCTGGGAATACAACCATCACCAGGTAGAGGCTGGATAATTTCTTCCATAGCTTGTGTTTTACATGACAGTCCAATTTCTCTATATCTGCAAGGAAAAGACATGTTTTCTTTCCTTGTTATATGCAGCTGATCTCCCTTGATCGTGAAAAATGTTTGAACATGTCTTTCTTCAGTAAATCATTCTCACACAACACCCTTAGATCAACACTCCCTTCTCCTTCCCTCCTTGGAAAAAAACCTCTAGCTGTCACTTACTTACCCTGTATTCTCCATTTTCCAAATGTTTCTTTGGTTTTTTTTCTCTTCTTGTCTTCCTATGACAAATATTCCACAGTAGGCAGATTCCTGACCTGCAATACAGAATGTTGTTAAAAGAAACATTGCTGTCAGATGCCCGCATCAAATCCAATAAGCCATATCCAGCTTCATGTTGACAGTTGTATTTTTTTTCCTAATGCATATTTTAGCCTTGCTTGACCATCAACCATATGGCAGGTTTGTCCTGTGGGTAAGTTTATTATTAACAGCTTGCAGCTGGAGATACAATAACTACATGTAGCTGTGACATTGCACTAATTGATCAAGACATCTCCAAAACAAGATGCAGAGAGTGGCCACAGCAAACAGCTTCAGATTAACGTTTGGGGAGCATTAAGGCAAACAAACACCTCTGTCATGCACAAAGTATCTCAAAACCTTAAAGTGTTCAACTTGGAGCTTCAGTGAAAGGAATTAATTTTAAGCAGACTCCTTTTGACGTGCGAAAGACATTATTTAAACCAAAGTTAAGCCTGCACACCAGAAGCTCAGACAATTAAATCACTGAATCTGCTGGGTGCCTTCAGTCCATACTTTCCCTTCTAATCTTGCTGTCATAGCAGAGGGTGACCAAGGTTTAAGAACAGCATGTGTAATATTAATCCATCACTTTGCATTAAGGTCAGAGTGCTAGGGTTTTGATGAGAGGGAGAATAAACAATCTTATTAGGATTAGGTAGAAGTTAGCTAGCTAGTGTTCAGGGGTACCTAGTAAATAAGTTTCAGAATGTGATTTGCTTGCCTTGTGTGTCTCTCCTAGTAAATCTATTTCTCAGGTATTTTTGCCAAGCTTAATTAAATGATCTTGAAATGAACGGAAGAAACCAAATGAATTCAGTGGCTTAATGTTGTATCTTTGTAAGCCGAAGCTGTCAAACTTAAAAAGATGCTGTCAAACAACCTGCAGACTTCAAGGTTTAAAAGACAAAGCTGTCCAAACTCCTAATTTAATGAAGAGGTTAGTCAAAGCTTATGCAGGAATGAAAAGTGTGTGTGAGGAAGAAAATTTGATGACTCTATGCAAAGTATCAGATAACTAGCACTATGCTTGGACTGGAGCCAAAATTAAAATTTCTTTGTTGGCATGTCAAGACAGCAAAGCATATTTTACAAATTCTGTGTCAGTTGAGCAGATTGGAAAACGCACGAGCAAAACAGTCCCTGGTGCTCTCTTGGTTTAACGCGTGGAGTGAGGTGATCTGTAATCACAGCATGGTGAGTCTTTCATAAGAATGTTTTATCTGCTATATTTAGGTCCTGCTTCATAAATGCTGACAAAATAGATTTCAGTTTGCACTTGGTGATCTGCTCTTGGCAAAGGTGTTGTGCATGCAGGACTTGCGGTTTGTGCACAAACTGATCCCTGTAAGTAGTTGCCTGGGTATTTCCATTTGCAGTAAACTGGGTCTGTTTTAATTGTGTGGTATCATATAATTCCTGAAAACCAGGAATTATTATTATGGGAGGCCAGACTGACACTGTAAGCTGCAGTTCTCCTGTAGAGATGTGGAAGAACTTAGAGAGCTTTGTTATGATTTCAGCAATTCCTTAAATGACCTTTCTGTAAGGGTAATCTCAGTTTGGAAGGATCATTACTGACCTTAACAGAGAGGTGTAGCATAACAGTGCCTGCATTTGGAAGAAGTATTCAATCTACGATATTCTTAAATAATATTTCTAAAGCTTGTCAGTACAGGTGACTTCCAAATGAAGATTGAGTATGGGCATGCCTGAATTGCATACTGGATGTTACAGACGTTATATAATTAGAAGACACCATGTTGGTCATTCTTATTTATTTACAATAACAATCATTGGTTTTCCCTAGCAGAAAGTGACCGGGGGATCCAGACCACTCTAAGAATGGTTTATCCCTGTTAATTCTGGTCTACGGGTGCTTTGCACTTGTGTGTGTCCTGTTGAGGTTTTGTGCATTAGTGAACATCCAAGTCTAGTGACAGACATCTGAGATTTTGTATGGAGTTAGTTTGCTAATGTCCTTGCATACACTTTATCTCATAAACTTTCACTAGGTCTTCATGTGCTCAGCTGCTGAAGATCTTTTAAAATTAAAAAACAGAGAAAATATTCTACAGAGGGAAATTAATAGATCTCTAACCCAACCATCAGTCTTGGCGAAGAACAGGGCAAGGAAAGCTCTAATATATTCTTTCCATAGGCAGAGAAAAAGGAGAGTAGCAAGTGTTTTAAATTATTGTTTTATTTTATTTCACTGTAGGTATATTATTCAAGTTGTGTCATCACCTACTAAAATACATAGAATCATAGAAC